>CM040118.1:10421206-10959524 GCA_022559845.1 Amorphophallus konjac | reverse complement strand
CGCTTGGCCCATCCACATGGGGGACAACAGGAAGTAACGCTCCTGCCCCAGTGCGTTACACGCAAGTAACGCGCCTATCTCGGTGCGTTACATGGCCTGACCCCCAACGGTCAAAAACCAACGGTCGAAACGCATGTGACGGCCCAGCCCAGGGGCGTCACTAGCAAACGGCGGCCAGTCGCAGGACCGTTACAGCCCTCGACCCCAAAGGCCAACACCCAGGGAAGTAACACACCCCTCTAGGGGCGTTACAAGCATGTGACGGTCACTGGAGTGACCGTCGCTTGCCCCAGAGCACGCTACGGCGGGAAAACCCCAAAAACACCAACCACGCCCCCGTACCTCCACCGGAGAGGGGGAAAACAAGGGGGAAGACCCCTGGGGACCCCTAGCATGCATCTAAGCCACCAAAACATAGAATCATGGGCTAAAACCATAGATCGGGCGGCTCACCCCAAAACATGGAAAAACCCCAAAAACGCCCAAACATGCCTCTCTCGGCCTCCCCGCGGCCTACAAACCACGGAAAAGAACGGCGAAGAGCTAGGGAACGTCACCCTACCTCAATGGAGCGAATGCTCCGCCGGATCGTCCACGAATCGCGAAGAACGCTTGAAAACCCTCGTTCTTCCTTAAGCTTCCCACGCTCGCCGCACGCCCCCACGACCGCCTCGCCGCCGCCCACGTCACCGCGCCGTCGCCCCGCCGCCGTCTGCAGCCGGAGGGGAGCTCGCCGTGGCCAACCGGGAGGAAGAGAGGGAGAGGGAGGGAGACACGGTGGAGGAGGAAGGAGGAAGAAGAAGAGAGGAAGAAGAAGATGGTGGGGGGAGAGAGAAAAGAAAAAGGGTTTTATAGAAAAACCCGAAAAATCCGTAAAATTCCAAAAATTAGGAAATCACACCCCCGCGATCCTCGGAACGCACCGATCGCAACGGTACCACTCGTGTCCGTGTGAACAGCCCGGTTCACCCGCAACGAGCGTCCGAAGAGAAAAGCCGAAACACACACCGGGAATCGGAAAACACACGCGGAAAAAGCCGCGGAACGCCTCCGGGCCTCCGAAACGACTCCGGATCGCGCCGATCCGAACACGAAAGATGTCCGAAACGAAATTTCGGACACAACGGAGCCGGACACTCCGAAAACCAGATCCGGGACCCACGAAGAAGGATCCGAAAGGTCCGGGATATTACACCTATAGCCGAGGCCTCTCCTGCCCATTTTTCTTCCCTTTGGTATGGGCTTGGTCATTCCTTGCAATTGTGCACCGAGGCCTCTCCCCGGTTGATAGCCCAGTTTCAGTATGATGTTCCAGCCCTTGGAATCGCGAATCTGAGGCTTCACTTTGACGTTGACTGGAGTAGTGACGGGCCTAGGATATGTGTAAGCCCAAGGAAAGTTTAAGTCGAGCACTGATATGACGGGCCGACTGCTGGGCCAAAGCGTGGGAAGAATCTGTTCTGAAATAGCCTTAATTGACTGCACTGTGGATAGGCTTTTGACCTTGACGACCCTCCCTTGAAAAGGGAATTTGACGCACTGATGTGCGGTGGAGGGTACAGCACCGAGTGTATCAATCCATGGACGACCCAAGATAGCCTTAAACATAGGGTCAATGTCCAGCACATAGAATTCCACGGCCATTGTAAGAGGTCCGAGCTCGGCTTGGATAGTGACCACCCCGTGACATGCTCGTCTTGAGTTGTCGTATGCTGCTATAGTGGTGGGGGTAGGCCGTAGTAACTCTTCTGATATGTTACAAGCTCGTAGAGTACTCAGTGGGCAAACATTAATTGAAGCCCCTGTATCAACTAGTGCTGCTTCAACGCTGACCTTGTTCAGAGTGATCGTGATGCAGAGCGGCATCTGCCGTGCTTCCGGAGGTGCTAGCTCGGTCTCTGAAAATGTAATTGCCGGTCCTTTGGAGATAGTTGCTAGTGCCGTTGGTAGGCTATCAACTGCCATATCTTCGCTGACCATCACATTCTGTAAAAAGTCTCTCAGTGCATCCTGATGAAGGGTAGACCTTTTGATCAGCTCCAGCACAGATATTTTAGCGGGCACTCGATCCAGATGATGCAGCAAGTCATATTGAGTACCCGGCAGAGGTTCAGTTTCTTCCTGCTCGGCCGTCGGTTGAGAGGACTGGGGATTGGAAGTAGTAGGGTAATTCCGATGGAACATCTTCCCGCTCCTCAAAGCACAATTCGCCGCGGCATCTGAAGATCGTATGATGGGCCCTGCAGGGTGGATGAATGGAATAGGTGGTGTGGGGGAGACGGTTTGGTGGAGCGTAAGGTTGATGGGGGTAGTAGGTGATGAGCGGATGATGGGTGAAGGATTGGTGGAAGGCAGGGTGGTGATGAGTGTTGACGCGGGTGGAGGGAAGGCTAGCAGAGGGGTAAGGATGGGTGAAGGGTTGGATGGTGGTGTGATGACGGCGATGGGAGTAAGTGGTGGAGGGTATGACGGAACGGTGGGCGGTAAGGGGTTTGCTAAAGCGGGTGTAATTGGGAGGATGAATGGAGGGGATGTTGGGTGTACGGGAAGGACGAAGGAGGGGGTAAGAGGATTGCAGTGGTTATGGTGGAGGGCCATGACTTGTGGTGTGGCACCATCATCATCAAAAGACCACCCGACATTGGGGGCCGGTGGTTGGACCACGTTTACTTGTGCTGGTGCTGGCGGCTGCTGCTGAGGAGCGGGTGGGTGGTTCGGCATCGGATTCTGATGGATGCCCAGGTCCTGTACTTGCTGTGGTTGTTGTGGTTGCTGTGGTGGTAGCTGCTGCGGCTGCGGTGCTTGTTGCTGTTGCACTTGCTGCCTCGGCTGCTGCCCTCTTTTCTCTTTGATCTCAACAATGGCCCGATGCATCGCGGCCCAATCTATCCTTTGTCCTTCATGAATATCATATACCAGATCCCGGAACTGAAAACATCCTTCTATGGTATGGCCCGGCTGCCTATGGAACATATAATATTTAGTCTGATCAACGGCCGGGTTCCAATTAGGCCGTTCCGGAGGGAGTTGGATTGCATTCACTGACATGAGGGCGGAGAAGATATCTGTAAGTGTCTCTGGCAATGGGGGGTATTGAGCTCTCCTGGGAGCCGGGCGCTTGCTGTTAGGGTTGTTGTTATAGCCGTTAGGTGGAGGGACATTGTGGTATTGTGGAGGTGGTGGTGGTTGTTGTGGAGCGACGAAGGCGTTTTGTGGAGTGGCAAAGGTAGGCGGAGGGCTTTGCGGAGTGACCTGGAAGTTTTGTGGAGCGGAGTTTTGTGGATTGCGGGGGTTTTTGGGGAAGCGGAACGATGTGGCCTAGAATGGAAAGGCAACGGCTTGTACTTGTTCATTTGTCTGGACCCCCTCGGTAGCCGGCCCTTGTGGTTTCTTGTGGTGTTTGGGCTTTTGGTTTTCAAACAGTGAGTGGATGGGGGAATCCTTAAATTGGGTTTGTATGAAGCGCGCCCGACTGTAGAGATGGTGCATGTTGGCTATGTCATTCATCGCCGGGATGTTCCGGAAGGTCGGAGTAGCATTCGAAATTAACAGCTTGACCTTCTCTTCCTCTGGAATGTGGCCAGGCACCCTAGCGGCCATCTGTCTCCATCTGTCTGCATAAGTGGCGAACTCTTCATCTGGCTTCATCTTCTCGGCCACCAGATCTGTGAACGAGTATTCCGGGCCGACCCTATCTTGGAACCGTTGGATGAATTTGTCTTTCACTACCTTGAAACTTTCAGCTTCTTGTAGCGGTAAAGAGTAGAACCACTCCACAGCAACACCATCCAGAGATCGGCGGAATAAATACGCCATAAGGCGATCATCATACTGGAATTGCGCCGATTCATATAGAAAATCCCTCACATGAATGAAGGGATTGCTGTTCCCATCATACTTGCGATAGCTGGGGAGCTCTGATTGTGGAGGGAACCGAATGTTCTGGAAGCTCGAGATAGGAACATCTGCCAAAGATTGCGGGCCAACCCGCTGCTGAAGGAAATCGAGTTGCTGCTGCATGGCGACCCATTTATCAAGCAAGTCCTGCTCTCGGGAGGGAGCAGGGGTAGTGAAGGATGCTGATTGAATTTGAGGAGCAGATGGAACGGTTGTGACAGAAGGTGGAAGCCCATAGGCAGGAGTGGAGGGATAAACAGTAGAGATGGGGGGCCCATAAGAAGGATATTGGACCTGAGATTGGCCCAGATTAGAAGGAGCTTGGGCCACCCCTGGCCGAGGGTGCAAGAAATCGGAAGGGCCCATGAGAACTTGCGGAGCTACCGGAGTAGATACGTGATGATCCAGTTAAACAAAAGAGGGGATGGGCGACTTTCCCTTATCGAAAGATTGTTGGGCCAAATTGGAAGACTGGCCCGTTTCCATGCCCATGAAAGTGATGGTCCGTGGTTGGACCGGGGTAAGATCAATTGGAGTGGGTTGAATGGGGAGCCCAACAACGGAAGGATTGGCTTGATTTTGGATGATGGTGGGAGGAGATGCGTTGGACCCTTGCATGGCCTGATAAAGAACTTGGAGTTGGGTCGGATCCAATTGGGCCATCATCTGAAGGATAGAGCCCGCGGAAGGAGTGGAGGGAGAAGAGGTAGCTTGACCACCTTCCATAGAAGTGGAGGATGGGAGAGGGGTAGTCCCTTCTCCGGAAGAAAAGGTGATAACCCTAGGAGGGTTTTCAAGAACCCTTGAGGAAGAGAGTCCTCTTGGGAACGGGGAGGATTAAAGGATGCCATGGTGGACTCGAAAAGAGGATTGGAATAGAATGTGAAGAAGGGATTGATTTGAGGAGATGATTCGGATGAACGAAAATAACCCCACATGCAACGGATAACCTTGACAAATGCAAACAAACCACAAACAATCACAATGAGTAACCAAACTCGAATGTGTAAACACAAGATGTAAGTGATAAAAGATGAAGACACTCAAAGTCAACCAAGTTGTTTTAAGATGATGCAACACGATTCTTTTGTGATTTCTCCTTTGGAACTTTAGTGGATTGATTGAAATGTGCTCTCAACAATGGGTTCCTAACAGGAGATGGTTATGGGACTTGGTTTGACTCTAAGTGTAATCACTCCTTCACTTATGCAACCCTAGACACGGGGTGGGAAAGGTACAACCAGCCCGGCGTCCGTGTGGGAATCCACGGCTCGCGGGGACTTATGGAGGTCCCTGGTGTGATTTCCTAGTCGGCCCCAAGGAATATGGAGACGAGAGGTCCGCACACCAAGGTAGGAGAATGCAATCTAGGATATGAAAAGATGAATGGTCCTATGTGCACCGGAGTGCATGCAAAGTCTAGCCTAAAATCTAGCACTCAATGATGCACACAACGATATGGAGATATAAAATAAAGCAAGGAGGAAGTCAAGTATCACCCAAGCAAAGAGTCACAACAGAAACTGCGGAAGTAATTGCACCTCGGATGCGTACCTGTCTGGAGTATAACGGTCTAGGAGCCCTGCGTCAGGGGAAAATAACGGTCTAAGGCCCGACCGTCAGACATAAAATAACGCAGGGGGCTAGGACCGTCAAGTGAGCCAGAGAACCAAAATCAACCAGAAATAACAGGAAAACCCGTGAAAGCTCTCGCAGCAGAACAAATGTGGCGGTCTAATGCCCCTACGTCAGAGGACTGTAACGCGGGGACACAGGGCCGTCAGAGCACTCAGAGAATCAGGACCAACAGGAAATAAGGGGAAAACGGGAGGGGAACAACACAAGAGATGATGGCAGGTTTAACAGGAATCAAAAGCACGATTGACACAAGCTGTCCCACCGTGATCGCCAAAAAATTATCTGTTGATTAGTTTTGCCTATCTTCTTTTCTTTTTGGGGTTTTTTGTTGTGTGAATGTGATAAGATGACAAGCAAGTAATCAAAGATCTGCTCTTAACCTATGAACATGTGATCATGAACCTAGGCAATCAAAGCTAGCTCTAGCATGGGCATGCTATCTCAATCAGACTAATGCTAAGGAAATAAAGAAAAACACACGCCGGGGCGTGGAGCAAGAAGTAAATGAAAACACACCGCGAGGGTGGAACAAGCAAGGAAATAAAGATATATGCGATGAAGGAGAAAGCTAATGCCCAATACCAAGGAAAAGATGTGATCGCCACCAAAGTAAAAACAAGCCAAAGACTTGAATATACCTTGAAAATAGGTGGATGAAACACCCGCCCACGGGAGAGGAAACCAAAGAGAACCTGCAGGTCAGCTAGAAGTAACGGCCAGAACCCTGTGCGTCACTTGGAAGTGACGGTCGCTCGATAGACCGCTAGAAGAATATGACGCGCCTGCATAAGACCGTCGTATAACCTACAGTGACAAAGTATGAGTCCTTTTAACTCCAACTCTTCCAACCGGCTAGAAAACTTGGGCCTCGTCCTAGTGAACCTGTAAACCTGCCAAAGAAGTGGAAGACAAGAACAAAATAACCCAAATTAGCCCTTTCAATAATATAGCATCAATTCTTCAATAAGCAAAATATCATCAAAAGGAAAGGGGAATACCGGGGAGGTTTTGGTTTTTTAACCTCTCTGGGCGTTTTAAAAGATTAGGAGGATGTTTAGATGATGAAAAACCAGTGAAAAACGTGGAGGAAGGAGAGAAATAATGCTTATGATGAAAGAGAGATTGAATGGAAACTCAATATGCAATTGTGAACTTTGGAACCAATGGAACAAATACTCCCTTCACCAGGCAGCAAACGAACGTGAGAAGCACTTCTTCTTGATCTGACGTGGCTCTAGAATGCAGCAGCACTTCGACGCAAACTCCAGATTTTCCTTTCTTGGCCATGAAGTCAAGGGTTCTATTTATAGACCCTCAAACTCTTAGGTCGAGCAGAGGATAAGCCAGCAAGATAAAGGGATAATTCTTAGCAAATCCTTGAAGATAATATCACCAAGAGTCCATAGAAACAAACAAAAGGTTCTGAGGATCAGATTTGAAAGAGATATCGTCAATCCAAGTTCTTATCTCGACCACGGAGTAGCAGAGAAAAGACCTGAACTGCCAGGACTCTCTGAAGGAAGTAACGGCTGCACGACAGACCGCCATTTGGAAATAACGCCCCAAGGAACGTCCGTTACTTTCAACCTTATCCCAAAAAGATAAGATCAACGGGAAGAAGATCAAAGCAATAGGACTCTGCAAGGAAATAACGACCAAGGCATAGGGCATCATACTGAATCAACGGCTGCACGACAGACCGTTATTATCAACGTATAAACTAAAAAGATAAGGATTGAAACAAGCCCTTAAGTCTTAGGACTCTTCAAAGAGTAACGGCCCATGACCCATCCGTCAGAATGAAACAACGCGCCTGGGACAAACCGTTATTTAATGGAGTTCAAATTAATGAATGAGGGTTTTGCTAAGCCCTAGTCAAAGGAAATGCCACAAAGAGCCATACCCGATCAAGGAGAAAGACCCAAGAAATAGGCTCCAAATCAATCAAGAGACTCAACGAAGAGTGAACAACTCGGAGCATCATATAGAATGAATAAGGAGATGACCCGACTTATTGGTCATAAAACGGGTGTCAACAAAGGGCTTTGGTCATAAGCTCCTTTATGGCAAGAAAAGCCTGGGAGGCGGCTTTGGTCCACTCAAAATTCCCCTTACAGATGCAATCCGTAATGGGTGCCATGATGGTGCTAAAACCCTGAATGAAGCGTCTGTAGAAGTGGCTAGCCCATGGAAACTACGAACGTCATAGATATTCTGGGGCTCCGGCCAGTCTACTATAGCTCGGACCTTTGATGGGTCCACAGACACTCCTTGACTAGAAACCACAAATCCAAGGAAAGTGACCCGGTCTGTCATGAATTCACATTTCTTGAGATTAGCGAACATGGTTTCTCTCCTCAAAGTCTCGCAGACTTCCCTCAAATGATGGATGTGGTCTTGAGGGTTGTGGCTATAGATGAGAATGTCGTCAAAGTAGACGACAACAAAGCGACCAATGAGGGGTCGAAGGATTTCCTTCATAAGCCGCATGAATGTGCTGGAGGCATTGGATAGCCCGAACGGCATGACGAGCCACTCATACAGACCTTCTTTGGTTTTGAAGGCTGTCTTCCACTCGTCCCCTGGTCGAATCCGGACCTGGTGGTAGCCACTTTTTAAGTCAATCTTGGAAAAGATAGTGGCTCCACTCATCATGTCAAGTATGTCATCAAGACGGGGAATGGGAAACCTATACTTGACAGTGATCTTATTGATGGCGCGACTGTCAACACACATCCGCCAGGTGCCATCCTTCTTGGGTGTGAGCAAGGCAGGGACCGCACATGGGCTCTTGCTTACCCTGAGGAAACCTTTGTGGATAAGGTCCTCGACAATCCTTTGGAGCTCAGCATGCTCCTTGGGGTTCAACCTGTAGTGGGGAAGGTTGGGTAGGGTGGACCCTGGGACAAGATCAATGGCGTGTTGAACATCACGCATGGGAGGGAGTGTTGAAGGCAAGTCCTCCGGGAAGATATCTTGGAAGTCCTACAGGATTGCCTGGACTTCAGGTGGGATGGAGACTTGGGACTCCTCAGGGGTAATGGTGACGACAACAGCCCAAACAGGGGCACCCTCGGCAACCTCTCTATTCATCTCACGAACACCTATGAAGTTAAGGCGCCTAATCGGGTCATGGTCAACCTTAGGGGCCTTAGGGATAGATATGACATGTGTAGGAGAGGAGGGAATGAGAAGCTTCCCTTTGGTGGGGGTTGGGGCATTCTCCCGAATTTTGGGGGATGCAGCGGGTGTGGAGGTAGGACTCTTTCCCGTGGCCACCTTTGGGGGTGTTGGGAGCAACTGAATTGTCTTCCCATTGTGGGAGAAGGAACACTCATTGGACCGACCGAATGTAGTAAGGTCTACATCGTAGATCCATGGCCGTCCTAAGATGATGCTCCCGACCTTCATAGGCACTACATCGCATAGGATTTGTCCTTGGTAGGACTGGAACTGGATGGGAATGACACATGTAGTGGTGACTGTGATAGACGTGTCGTCAACCCAAGCCACGTTGTATGGCCTCGGATGAGGATGGGTAGGTAGATCTAGACGGGATACAAAGTCTGAAGAGACTACATTGATACAGCTCCCGTTGTCAAAGATCACCTTGCAGGGTTGAGTTTTGACCATGATGTAGGTTTGGAAGATGGAGGTTCGACGTCAGTCGTCCTCCTGTGGGTGTGCGAGGATGCAGCGAACTACACCCAGTCTTCCCTGGTTTGAACTTTCGACAATTTCCCCCACTTGCATGTACTCGACATGCGTCCCATCATACCCTGCATCTAATTCCTCAAACTGGGCCACGAGATTAGGGTCAGGCTCATATCTCTCAAGGGTTTCTCCTTCCTGAGGTGGAAGCTCCATAGACTCGGGGTCAGTGATGACCAAGGCTCCGGTGGGGCAATTGGTGACAATATGCCCTAAGTTATGACACCTGAAGCAGCGGACTCCCAAGACAGGGGCTGGTTGGGAGGTGCTAGGGACGACTCCCTTTCCCTTGTCATCTCTCCTCTCAACTGGTGGAGTATACTCCAGCCTAGGCACAGCTGCGGGTACAGGTAATGGGTTCCGTGGGAAAGGAGCCGTAGGGGGAACGGCCCTAAGTGGGGCAGCAGTAGGGACGTAGGAGGTGGAGGGGCCAGCTCTCTCAGTATAGCGGACTATGGGGTTTCGGGTTTCAGGTTGGCGGTAGATGGGAACACGAGGTGGGACCACCCTTTGAAACCTCTCAACATCTCGTGCAACCTGGTAGGCGTGCTCAAGGGTGTTAACCTCCCGTAAGAATAATTTCCGCTCAATACTCTCGTGTAGGCCAGCCCTAAACCGAGAGAGGGTGACGGAGGCATCCTCCATGACTCGACTCCGAAGGAAGAAGTCATCAAATTTGGTGATGTACTCGTCCACAGACTTTCCATCTTGGGTGAGTTTCTGCCATTGGTCTAAAAGACGCTGATGGTAGGAAGGTGGCAGATACTTCTCCCTCAATTTCTCCTTCATTTCTTCCCACGTGCTAATAGGCTCCTCCCGTCTCCTGGCTAGGAGATTTTCAACGTTACACCAATAAGTTTTGGCTTGACCCAGGAGTTTCATTTTGGCAAACCTCACCCTTGTAGCAGGGGTCATGCGGCGATGCCAGTCAAAATATTGATCCATCCCGGTCTCCCAATCATGATATGTAGCGGGGTTGAGGGACCCATCAAAACTCGGCGCGTCAATCTTGACGTTCCGTAGGATAATATCCTCATCATCGTGGTCTCTCTCTCGAGGCGTACGGGCCTCTTGCTCTCTATCTTGGGGAGCCTGATTCGGGCGGGCTCGCTCTCTATCCTCCCTAGGATTGGCTACGGGATTGCCGTGGCCATTCACTCGTCCTTCCTCTTCCTTTAGTCGATCCTCTAAAGCTCGGATCCTCTCATCTAGCTCGGCTCGAAGTTGTCCAATGGATTCTTCAAAATGGGTTAGAAGATTATGCTCGAGCTGAGCCAACATAGCACTCACGCTCTTCTGATCCATGTGGGATTGTAGAGTTGAAGGGCGCTCTAGACGGCCGGATGAATTCCTAGACCAACGTGGCATGCACGACTTTGGACCTAAATGATGCAGTCCTGGGACCGACAATTAGCAAGGTGTGGACCCAACTGATATGCAAAGGGTCAATTTGAAGGGATCGGTCGGGAAAAGTTACTCGCCCGTAGGCGAAGTAGTTGTGAAACTACCTTCTGACAGTTAGGGTGCCCTAATGCGGCAGTCTAGGGCCTATAGGATAGGCTCAAGCAAGCTCTCGCTTTCCGTCCACAGCGATGCACTCAGAAGACTAGTTTGTATAGATCGGGCGCTCTCTTACTTCGTCGCGCGACATTTGAAAAGATACTAAATGAGCAAGTTTGGAGCACGTACCTAGCTGACTGAAAAGTCTAGCTCCGACCGGAGACGAGGGCGAGCGGGGACGTGCGTGCCTGCACGACGTCGACGAAGCTTGAGCGGTTACAAAGCATTCACTCCACGCAGGGAGGATGTAATTATTACAAATCGCTTAAAATTTCCCACGCAGGGGAACAAATCACTCCAGACTTTCTCAGCGCAGGGAGACTTAGGGGCACCCACACTCCATGAACTACGGACTGTGTGTCGGCGATCGGGCGACTCAACCGTTGATCGAGTCGGGATTGTGGACTCGGGTGCCAAAGAAATAATAAGTTACATAGATATATAATAATATATATATAGATATATATAAGATTATATATATCTCAAATATATATATTATATATATTTAACTCATTTTCAAAAAATCTCTTTTTTAATTAAATAATATATATAAATATATAGATATATATAACATTATATATATCATATATATATTATATATATTTAACACATTTTCAACCTTTTTTCTTGACTTTTCTTTCAAATCTTCTTTCTTGTCAAACTTTTCCTCTTTTTTTTCTTTTTCAAATCTTCACCTACTTCCTTGTTTTTTTCAACACTTTTATTTTTTTTTCAATTTCACGGTTTCACCTACCCCTTTTTTTGTACACTTTTTTTTCTTTTCTTCTCCGGGCCTGTGCGTGCTTCACGCAGGGTGCGCCTGGGTCAGCCAATGCGGGCGGGGCGGCGCCTGGCTGGTCGGGCGCTGGACGCGCATGGGCGCGCAAGGCCGGGCGCCGGCGAGGGCCGGGGGTGTGGGCGGCCACGGCGGCAGGGTCGCGGGCACTGGGCGCCTGTTGGCGCCAGCAAGGGCGCGGGCTCGGGGAGCTCGCAGGCGGTGGCAGGGCGCGGCCGGGCCCGGGCTGGCTGGCGCGCTGCCGGTCGCACGGAGGCGGGGGGGGGGGGGGCAGGTGGCGCGCACGGCGGGTCGGGCCGGTGCGTCTGCAGGCGCCCCGGGCGGTGGCGACGGGCGCAGCAGGGAGGGGTGGCGACGCAGCGGGCGGCGGACTTCGGGCGCCGGCGGGGTGGTGGCTGCGCAGAGACGGTGGGGCGCGGGGGTGCGGGAGCTCGAGCTGCGGCGACGGGCTCTCGGGGGTGGTCCCGCACGCGGCGGCGGTTGGCCGCGGGAGCAAGGCCGTTGCGGCCCAAAAAATTCAAGGCGGGGCACGGGCGACGAGGCCGGCCCCCCTGCAAACTCCTTCTTTTTTTTTCCTGCTTTGCTGAGCGAGAGAGAGAGAGAGAGAGAGAGAGAGAGAGAGAGAGAGAGAGAGAGAGAGAGAGAGAGAGAGAAAGAGAAAACCGAGAGAGGGAGATTAACAGAGTGAGAGAGGGGTTAACAAAAGAGAGATTAAGAGAGAGGGAGAGAGATAAAAGAGAGAGAGAGAGAACGAGGGAGAAAGCTATAACAACAACAAGACCCTCTAACTTCTACTAATTATGTTCATACCCTTAGCCTAACAAGACAAACCCACCAACCAATATTTGACTTGTGGGTTTTAATCAAATAAAATATAAAAATTACACACATGTTATTTTGACTTAGACTAACCTAATAAGACGAAAAGAAAAATACATGTAGAGAAAAGAAAAATACATGTAGAGATACATGTATACATACACACATACTCGATACGTAATATAGCACCGTAGCTGTAGGCCGAGTCTTCAGGAAGGATCTCCGAGCCATAAGCTCGGTGTCGCGGCAGTGCGGCGTCGGCTCCAAGTAGTGGGCCCGGTGTCCCCACCAGTGACGGAACACCATTACGTCCTGCCCATTTTCCCTGCTATTGCACGTCGTTCGGTGTAGAAATAGCTGAGTTTGGGTCCGTTCTAGTGAAACCGTGGTTTTGTAGGTTTCGTAGGGTCCGTCGGGAAACGGCGACGGTTTCCTGATCTGTTACTGTCAACGGATTCCTTGGGGCGAGAGCGTCCTTTCTCCCCTGATTTTGTCTTGATTGGTGGTCCCGTTGGATCGATAGGGCTCCGGGAAGCTCGGAAACCCTTTTTGAGTAACTTCGGTAGAATCGCCCGTTTCTCGCGATTCGTGTGTCGTTTTGACTCCGGTCGGAGTCCATGTGATTGCCATGGTGGTTGTGGTTGTATCCCCTTCATCTCGGCATGAACGGGGCGTGAAAAGGCCGCGATCGGGTGACCCCCTGGGTTTGCTCGCCATGACGGTTGGGCGGTCGAACCAGGGCCCGCCCATCGTATGGGCGGTTGGTTCTGCACCGCATGTCCCGTCTGGTTTTGGGGGTTGTGCGGTCGGACGATAAACCACACATGTGATGTGCGGCCAGGTGAGGTCCGCATGTCCCCTCCTGGGCGGCTGGTCCCCAGCCACATGTTTTTTCGTGGGCTTGTGCTACCAGGCGCTGACCGCATGTCCCCGTTGACATTTGGTCAACAGTTGGGTGTTGGTCGGGTTGTGCGGTTTGGTCAAAACCGCTTTGACCAACACTGTAGTATGTCGGTTGGGTTGTGCGGGTGACCCTTAGCCGCACATCCCTTTGGGCGGCTCAGCCCTAACCGCATATCCTCTCTTTAGGTTAGTCCGATTAGTGCACTTGTGCGGCTCCGTCCAGGCCGCATGTCCCTTGAGTGGCTCGTCCCCAGCCGCACGTCCCTTGAGCGGCCCAGGATGAACCGCCCATGTGCCAGTCTAACCCAGTGTTTCCGTTTTGACTGATTCGGGTCCCGGGTGTTTGGTTCTCGATCCACGTGCCGACCCGTGCCCTGACGGATGCTGTGCAGTTCGTCAGGGCCAGGTGTCGTGGTACGGTGTGGTCCCGGGGTGTAGCGCTCTCGACTCGTGTCACCGTGTGTCGGTGTGCGTGGGGTGAGAGTTCCCCCTGCGTCGTCGGTTTCTCCGGAAAGTGATTTCCGAGTGAGTCTTGTGTGAGGCCTTGGACTGTGAGTCTAGTTGTCCTGCCTGGGGCTGGAAGGCTTCTCATTTCCCTTCCCGAGGGAATGGTCTTGACGGCTCGTGAGCTGCCTCGGTACTCGTGCTACCGTGGTTTTAGACCTAGAGATAAGACTAGATTGACAGTCTTGTGCTGTTGCGTACGACGGTCTTGACCCCGAGTCTCATGACTCAAAGACCGTTGGGTTTAGTGGGTCAGAGCCTGTGGCGCACCTGTGTTGGACCGCCAGGCTCTGGACTGCACCAGGTGGTTTGCAGTCCCGTTTCTTCTCCGACCGTGGTGTAATATCCCAGACCTTTCGGATCCTTCTTCGTGGGTCCTGGATCTGATTTCTCAGAATGTCCGGCTCCGTTGTGTCCAAAATTTTGTTTCAGACATCTTTCGTGTTCGGATCGGCGTGATCCGGAGTTGTTTCGGAGGCCCGGAAGCGTTCCGCGGCTTTTCCGCATGTGTTTTCCGATTTTCGGTGTGTGTTTCGGTAATTCCTTCGGAACCTCGCTGCGGGTGAACCGGGTCGTTCACCTAGGCACGAGTGATACCGTTGCGATCGGTGCGTACCGAGGATCCCGAAAACGTAATTTTTGATTTTTTTGTATTTTTTGGAATTTCTGGATTTTCTATAAATTCCTAATTCTTTTCTTTTCTTTTTCCGTCTTCTTCTTCCTTTCTTCTTCTTCCTCCTTCACGACCGTGGCCGCCCTCTCACTCTCTCTCTCTCCCGTTCGAACGCGGCGACCTCCGTTCCGGCTGCAGACGGCGGCGGTGCGATGGCGCGAGGACGTGGGTGACGACGAGGCGATCGTGCGGGCATGCGGCGAGCGTGGGAAGCGTGGGAAGGCGAGGTTTTAACGGCAGATCGGCGCGTCTCGTCGCGAACCGGAGGTAGGGTGACGTTCCTTGGCCTCTTGTCTTCCTTCCCCACGAGTTTTAGCTCGAGACGAGGTCGAGAGGGGTTAAGTTCGCGCCGGGAAGGATCGTCCATGCTTTGGGGAGTGACTGCCCGATCCATCGTTTTAAGCCACGATTCCGCATTTCGGGAGCATAGGAGCATGCTAGGGGGCTTGGGGGTTCTTTTCTCACCGTTTCCCCCTTCGTGGGGCTTGTTTGGGGTTGGAATGGGTGATTCTGGCGAGGTTCGCCGTTTTCGCGCCGGTGAGCGATGTGCGGTCGAACCAGTGGCCGCACAACCCTTGTGCGGCACTGTTCTGACCGTTCATCGGCTCGGCGCGCTGCAGCTGGGCTCGGCGCGCAGTGGGCTTGTGCGGTCTATCGTGGGACCGCATATCCTGAAGTGCGGCCCCATAACGACCGCCCAACCCTGGATTTTCGACCGTTGATTATTACCGTTATATAGCGCACCAGGGTGTGCTGCTAGGAGCTGGCCGTTTAAGGTTGACCGTACGTCGTCTGGTGCCGTTGCCTGGGTGTGCGGCCAGATTTGGACCGCACAACCCTTGAACGGTTAAACCATAGCTGCTCTTCCCTAGTGCGGCTACGGCCTAACCGTTCAGGTTTATTGCCGTTGGGAGACGAACGGCCAAGAGAGGACTGTTCATCACCCACGTGCGGCCAGGAGCTGACCGCACATCAGTTGGATGGGCCCGTGGTGGCCGTTCATCTGCCCGTTTGGACCTGGGGTAGAACGGTTACGTCCTGACCGTTCAAACCTGGTGTGGCCTCGGTATGACTACACATCCCTGACTGGCCCAAGGTGGACCGATCAAGGGGACGGGTCGTATCGGCTTATCTCTCGTCGTACCGAGCGGTGCCGGGAGATGTTGTTGTCAGCTTGTGTCGCCGTGCGATAGTGATTTGTACGAGGGGCGTTCCTTGTACCGTCCGGTTGTGACGTTGCTTTCCGTTGACTTGAGAGTATACTCCTTTAGTGACACTCCACTAATCGTAGCCTGCTTACAAGCATGTGGTCCCACCAGGGAGTGGTGGAGAGGCTACCCTGAAGACGGTTTTGGACTGGTTTCCGTCGGGCCCCTCGTCGTTAGCCAGAGTCCGGCTACGGGGGAAAACCGGTCAGAGGGCCAGACCTAGGACGCATGGTCTGTGTGTGCACACGTGGTTGGGGGTGGTTGGACCCACGCCGACGGGCGTGACCCCAGCTAGTCGCTCGCTGTGGTTCTTGTTCGGTGTCCGTGCCTCTGGTAGGCGCTACCACGCTAGGCAGTTCACCTGCGGTGCGGTGTAAGTCGTCAGGGGATGCTACCGACTGTGCTTCTAGTGGGAGGTACTCCTGTCGAGTCGGGAGTGGCAGACTGTCAGTTTTGTGTCTTCGACCTTCGGGTTTTGTCATGCTGGCCGTGGCGTCTCGTTCGCTTCGCCGTGACACGTGTGTCGGTTTTCGTGCCGTGGGAGCGGTGTTTTGTAGATTGCAGGGCTTTCTCTTACTGAGGTACTCGCTTACTGCTAGCGTAGCGGCTTCTCCGTGTGTGAGGTAGGGTTCGAGTGATCCCTACTAAGTCTTGTTCTGAGACTCATTCCCTGCGTGTTTTCACCGTGTTTCAGGCGAGGTGCGACTTCAGGGGAGCGCGTATGAGGCTCAGCGTGGTTCGGGTGCCCAGCGTTAGTGCCAGAGGTCAGAGCCGGGGTATACCCCGTGTAGCTGTACTTTTCTTTCTTGTCTCTGTACTAGTTGTGGACTACTGTTGTTATTTTATTGTTATCTAGTGGACCATGTATTAATTAAAATGTTGTTTATTCTCCCGCTTAATTATATAAACTGTTTAATTTCTGTAATTATTTGTGATACTTGTGTAGTCTCCGCACCATCCTTCTAACCCTTCCGAGTCTTTGGACTCGTGGGTGGCGGTACGTGTCTCGGGTTATCGGGCCTTCCCGGTAATCGGATTCTCGGGCCGTTACAGCTGGTATCAGAGCAGCGGTTGTGGGATTATACGAAAATCATAAGTAATTGTAGTGGTCCACTAGTCCACAGCAATGATGTACGGTTGACACTGGCATCGGGCATCGTGCGTTTTTCTTGACCTTGTTGTTTCCGTGTTTTCTGTCTTTTCCTTCAGGAGCGAGCATGGCGCCGAGGCGGAGCACTCGCTCTCAGCAGGGGCAGTCGGCTGGAGGTCGGAGATCCAGCAGGAGGTTCAGCAGGAGCAGGAGGAGCAGAGTAGAGTGGCACTTGCGGCCACCGAGGCAGTGAATACTACGAGGCTTCCGGGGGCCGAGGATTTCTTTCGTGGCATGTACCAGCTTATGTCGCAGCAGTTCGGCGGAGAAGCTGGTGAGGGCTCGTCGACCAGGGGTGGGCCAGGCCGAGCAGTGAGGGATTTCTTACAGTTTCATCCACCTTACTATGGCTGTAGTACCTCAGAATTTATATATATAATTTTTGAAGTATAAAATAGTTTTCTGGAAATTATAAAGGCCTAAATAAATTAATGAAGGATTATTGGATTAATAAGTCATTATCATGCTCAACTAGGCTAATTAGGTAACCTAGCCTATCTAATTATTATCCAAAAGGTTAATGGACTAAGCCCATTAAGTTTGGCCCATATTCTAGAAGGGTAATTGGCTTATTCACGTATTTTAAGGATAAATACTAATTATATAAGATAATTATACGGATAAACGAATAATAGAGTTTTATCAAATTAAAACTCTATATACGTTATATGTAACGGTCTATCGGGCGACCGCCACAGCCCTGTTACGCACCTAGACACGACCGTTACATCATGCAGATTCCGTAAGGTGAGGAAATTACAAAAAGATTGGAACTTTGAAATCCTATCTACAAGAGATCGACTTAGGGAAGCTTATAACATTGCTAAGGACTCTAAGGGATTAGGTTCTGGTAAATTAAGGACTCTAGAATCGATCTAATCTTCAAACCCTAGTCAAAACCCTATAAATAGGACCTAGTTCTGAATTGAGCGACCCTTACTTTTGGCTCGTGAAGAATCAAGGTAAGGAGTCATAAATTCGGATAAGTTCTTTAGAAGCTTTTGTTTAGTATACTTTAGACTAATGATTCTCCAAATTTCGTGCTAGGAGAGCAAGCAACCAAGGAGATAGAAGCTTCCAAAGTTGCTGATTCAACCTTAGCAACACAGGAATCTGAACACAAGTCCCCTGAAGATCAAGACATTAGGACGTCTAAACGAGGTAATTAGAGTACGATCCTTTAGAACTTTTTGTTCCCAATAGTTTCATCTTCTTACCCTCAAAATTTCACATCCTTAGGTCAAGAGGCTGAGGAAATAGAGCAGATTGAAGTTGCTGATTTATCACAAGAAGTATAAGGGACTAAGGGTAGTACCTAGCATCAAATTCAAAGTTTTAAGGTTCTAGAAGAGGTAGGTTATCTCATGATTGGCAAAAACAGCTTGTTAGGAATAAAAGCCCTCTGATTGCGCTTGAATTCATGCATTATAGACTAAGAATTTCATGATTTCATAATTTTATACATTCATGCATCTCTTGGCCCTAAATGGAAATAAAAAGGTATTATCTTGTCTATTCACTAAACCCTCGCATATAGTTGGCCTATGCATCGTTATCATGACTAGGACAGTGTAATATGTTGATTTCCAGGCATGTTAAGTTTTCATAAACCTTCACTTTTTACCGCCAGCAGGTTCTCTGACGCACTAACGTGAGAGCGTCATATGCATGTAACGGCCTTACGATAGACCGTCACATCCTGTTATGCTTTTATTTGTTCTATTGTCTCTGACGCACCATAGTAGGAGCGTTACACCACTGTAACGGCCCTCGATAAACTGTCACACACTGTAACGCACCTATCCTAGACCGTCAGACACTTGTGTCCTGTCAGCCCAAGGCAGAATAATAACAAGTAAGTTTACTTATAAATAAGCTTAGATAGCTAAGTTTGGACCTATTATCATGACTTTGAGTTTAGTTTCTGATTCATAATCAAATTGCATGATTAATGTGTCTTAGGTTATTTTAAGTTATGCTAATTTCATTGGCTAAAACTCTATAGTTTTGTATTCTAAATCATGATTTTCTAAAGTTGTATTGACGGAGTTTTATCTTGGTTTCATAATGTAACACATTCTTTCCTATCTATAGAGTCATTTCTTTAAATATATGGCACATATTCCGGTATGTTGTCCATTTGTTCACTTTGCACTATAGGAACACTATTCTTGGACATGAGGACCTCTCTATTGGATATTTATTCCAATGGACTAAGAAATCTTGTTTCAAGGCCTCCGTAATTCTCCGCGAGCCTGGGATTCCCACTAGGACGCCGAGTTGGTTGTACCATTAAAGCCCATTGATTAGATTACACTATCGATGATTTTGATTATCAGTAATGTAACGGCTCTATGTTGGACCGTTAGGCACAAGTAACGGCCCAATATATGACCGTCACATTCCACTGAGTCCAATTTCTTGGTTCTGGATTCAGACTAATATAACGGCCCAATACTGGAGCGTCACATCATGTAACGGCCCAGTACACGATCGTCACACTGCTTGAGTATTTTAACCCAAGGATTGACCAATGGTTGATATTTCAAGGTTCTAGATAGACTCTTGATGATCTAGAACTTATCATATTGATCAAAAAACCTAATATAATGAATGAAAGATAAAGAACGTATCGTTATGCTGCCGATTTATTTCCATAAGCATAACCTTGCTTAAGTCATTCTTGATTTCTCATGATTCTTATTGAAGTATTCATTCGTTGAATTATTGTTATCATGAGCTTATTAAACTTATTACATTCTTGGCCATATTTTATTGTTAACATGCGTGAAAGTAACTTGATTTATACTTGAAGATGCGATCGAGCACTGATTGTGTTCAAGGACTATATGCTAGTCTTCTCGACTGATTGTCAGAAACATACTATTTTATAAATCATGGGGTATGATGCTACTGGCGTCGCATTGCGTTGGGAGTACTTTCTCTATAAATAAGTGAAAATCCACGGCACGTCATGACATTCTTGTACATGACTTTCTTGCTTGATATTCCATAGAAATTCACGAAGTACTTGCTCATAAGCAAAAGATACTGGAGTGATGATTATGTGACTTGCTAGTACATTCTCGATACATTCTTGTTCATGAAAGGCCAATATCATGTTCTTGTTACATTCTTGCTAGTTCGTACTTGCTCTCATTCTAACTTACTTGATCATCTTGTTACTTTGGTTTAATCGCATGATTGATCGCATTCGCATGATTTTTACCTCATTCTTTAGAGCTAAATTGTTAATTACTTTAATAGTGCCTTCATGTTGATGCGAAGATACCTACTGGGCAAGTGTGCTCATTACCTATTTCCAATCTTTTCAGGAGATGGAAGTGATTCGAATTCGGATTCGGGTTATACAAGTAGCGGGTCCGAGAGCGAGTGAAAGTATTGTGAAGATGAGAGTGAAGACTTAGGAAGTCTAATTGTTTAGATTGAGTCTATGTAATTTTCCTATTTCTTGAGTCTAGTGAATAATGGAAATTGAATTAGTGGTTGTACTTGATTATTTTGAAATAAAGTTGAAGTTTGAATATATATTGTGCAATTGCATTTATGTGTGTGATTATCTTGCGCTCTGATCGTTCTTGCTCGCAAGAGGCTTACCATGTCGACTGTTCACGCTTCCCGAGTTAGTCTTCCGCTGTAATAAAGGCTCGGGGCGTGACAGTTAAGTTGGTATCAGAGCCTAAGTCTCAGGACTTAGGAAGAAGAGTCATGTCATGGGATAAATCCTAGGTTTAAGGACCCCTACCTATAAACTAAGGAAGAAATTTCCATACCCATGTGAGAATTGGGTAGAGCCCGGGATAAGATAATTAATTAGCTTTAAAGATTATTTCTCCCAATTTCATGAGAAATAACAAGTTGTTATTTTTCTCTCAGGTACCTCATTTTACAAATGACTCATCGTGTAGATTGGGATGGTATGCAACAAACAGTGGCCGGCCTTACTCAGGCATTGCAAACCATAGCGCAAGGCGGCGCAGGGGCAAGGGCTGGTGACCTACATCGCAATTTCCGGAGTTTAAATCCTCGGTGATTCTATAGTTTGTCTAATCCCGATGAGGCAGAAAACTGGATAGACGAAATGAATCGTATATTTGATGTCATCCAATGCACCGATCAGGAAGAGGTGTGTCTCGCAACCTTTCAACTCAACAAAGATGCTCGCACATGGTGGAAGTCAGTTCCGGCACCTCCGGCCAATGCACCTCATACATGGGATAAATTTCTTACCATGTTCCGTGCCAAGTACTTTTCTGAGCACGTAAAGGAACGAAAGGCTATGGAGTTCGCCGCTCTGCAAGGAATGATGACAGTTGCCGAATATGAACTACAATTCTCAAGGCTTGCACCTTACGCACCACATCTTATCAGCACCGATTTATTGAAGGCAAATCAGTTTATGGACGGGTTACGACTCGGTTTCATTCAGCAGCTCGGGACCCAAAACATCAGTACTTATGCGGAGATGGTTCAGCGGGCATACCTATGTGAAAGGACCTTAGAGAAGGTCAAAAAATTGAAAGGGAAAGGAGAAGAATCAAGCCGACGCTCAGATCGGTGTTATAAGAAAGAGAAATTCAGCATCACGGAGCCTTACAAAGGCCGTAATAGTAAGAAGAGATCCAGGAATGGAAATGATGGAAGTTCTCATAAGCAAAAGAAAATCAAGGAGGAGAAGGAGCAGGTCGCCACGGCTTGCACATTTTGTGAAAAATTCGGCCATTCGGTTGAGGAGTGTTGGAAGCGTCTCGGCGCTTGTTTACGTTGTGGAAGCAGGGAGCATCGCATGCCGGAATGCCCCCTTATGAAGGACCAGTCATCTGGTGGAGGACGCATGAGACAGGCTCGCCTCAATGATGTTCTAGAAGGAGAGGAAGTGCCCAGGGATGATGGGCTTATGGAAGGTACTCTTCAAATTTATTCTCGTCCTGCATTTGTGCTTTTTGATACGGGTGCCTCTCATTCTTTTATCTCCACTACCTTTGCTAAAACATTACCAATCGCATCAGTTCCCTTACCTTCAGATCTTGCTATTTTCACACCCTTAGGTTCTGGAATAAAGCTTACCGACTATTATCCTGATAGCGAAGTGATAGTAGAAGGTCATAATCTCCCTGCAAACCTAGTATGTCTTGACATGAAAAGTTATGATGCTATTTTAGGGGTAGATTGGCTTGTAGATCATGATGCTTATATCAATTGCCGAAATAGGATTATATCCTTTCGAAAGCCCGGTCTTCCAAGATTCTCTTTTCTTGGCATCAAGTACAAGAAACACCCCACTATCATATCATCACTTCATACTTGCAAACTTATCTCGCGAGGATGTAAAGCTTTTCTTGCTTCTGTCATTATTACCGAATCCAAAGAAATTAACATAGCAGACATCCCTATTGTAAATGAGTTCCCAGACGTGTTTCCATCAGAACTACCCAGTTTACCGCCCGAGAGGGAAGTGGACTTCACCATTGAACTCATTCTAGGAGCAGCACCTGTTTCTATAGCCCCCTACAGGATGTCCCCCACGGAGCTTAAGGAATTGAGAAGGCAGTTGCAGGAACTACTAGACAAGGGCTTCATCAGACCTAGTACATCCCCTTGGGGTGCGCCGGTTCTATTTGTCAAGAAGATGGATAGTTCTCTCAGGCTATGCATCGATTACCGGCGACTGAATCAACTCACAATTAAAAATAAGTATCCGTTGCCGCAGATTGATGAGCTCTTCGATCAACTTTCAGGAGCAGAATATTTCTCTAAGATTGACCTCAGATCAGGTTATCGTCAGCTTAGAATTAAAGGAGAGGACATTTATAAATCAGCTTTTTGAAGTCGTTATGGCCACTATGAATTCGTAGTGATGCCGTTTGGGTTAACTAATGCCCCAGCAGCATTCATGCAACTTATGAACAACGTCTTCCAGTCATATCTGGACCAGTTCATCGTCATCTTCATTGATGACATCTTGATATGTTCCAAGATGAAAGAGGAACATGAACAACATTTGAAAATAGCTTTACAAACACTTAGAGAGCACAAGCTTTATGCCAAACTCAATAAGTGTGAATTCTGGCTCGAGGAAGTTTCATTCCTAGGCCACATAATTTCAAAAGAAGGTATTGCTGTGGATCCTTCTAAGGTAGAAGCTGTCAAGAATTGGAGTCGGCCAACGACTGTATCTGAAGTAAGAAGCTTTCTGGGTCTAGCTGGTTATTATAGAAGATTCATTAAGGACTTCTCAAAAATTGCGGTTCCTTTAACTAGACTTACAAGAAAAGAAAATCTTTTTGTCTGGTCAGAGGAATGTGAGAAGAGTTTCCAAACTCTTAAGAATCATCTTACGACAGCCCCTATTTTATTACTACCAATGGAGGGTGGTGGATTCGAAGTGTATACGGATACGTCTGACATTGGCTTAGGATGCGTTCTCATGCAGAATGGAAAAGTAATCTGTTATTCTTCAAGACAATTGAAACGTCACGAGGAAAACTATCCCGTACATGATCTGGAATTAGCAGCGGTTATTTTCGCCTTGAAAAATTTGGCGTCATTATCTTTATGGAGAAAAGTTCACGGTCTACTCGGACCATAAAAGCTTGAAATATTTATTCTCACAAAAGGAGCTTAACATGAGGCAGAGGAGGTGGTTAGAATATCTCAAAGACTTTGATTTTGCTATTCAATATCATCCTGGCAAGGCTAATGCTGTAGCAGATGCACTCAGCAGAAAACCAATAGGTATGCTATCAAGTCTTATGATAAGTGTAACTAACCTTGTTCCTCAATTTGCTCAGTTGAACTTAGATGTTGACATAAAGGAAGAAGATTGTTTCATTGCTAATATCCGAGCTCAACCTACGTTGATAGAAGATCTGGTCAAGTTGTAAAATGATGATCCTATATTACTGAAAATTAAAGCCAATATGGAACAAAGACCGGATTTTTCTATTTCCAATGACGGAAGATTGTTATTTAAGTGCCGAATATGTGTACCAGATCATGAGGCTACGAAGAAACTAATCCTAGATGAAGCGCATAATTCCAAATACACAATTCATCCAGGAGGAACAAAGATGTATCAAGATCTCAAAAGAAATTTCTGGTGGCCCAATATGAAGAGAGAAATAGCTGATTTCGTATCTCGCTGTCTCACCTGCCAACAAGTAAAGGCAGGGCATTTTAGACTCGCAGGTAAATTACACCCCTTGAGTATTCCTGAATGGAAATGGGAGAGTATAGGGATGGACTTTATTATGGGTTTACCCAAGACCAGAGGTGGACACGATGGAATATGGGTAATTATAGACCGATTGACTAAATTCGCACACTTCATACCAATAAAGAGTCGATGGTCTGTGGATATTCTAGCAGCATTATACATAAAGGAGATTATCAAATTACATGGTGTCCCCGTCACTATTATATCCGATAGAGATCCTCGATTCACATCACAATTCTGGAAGGGTTTACAACATTCACTAGGGACTAGATTGAATTTCAGCACAGCTTTTCATCCACAAACAGATGGTCAAACGGAAAGAACAAATCAGGTAGTAGAAGATATGCTCAGGACTTGTGCTATCGACTTTGAAGGTAGTTGGCATGATCACTTGCCTCTAGTAGAGTTTGCATATAACAATAGTTATCAGGCTAGCATACGAATGACACCTTTTGAAGCTTTATATGGAAAAAGCTGTCGATCACCAATATGATGGAATGAAATAGGGGAAAGACAATTTCTAGGCCCCGACCTTATAAGGGATTCTACCGAGAAGATCAAGCTCATTCAAGAAAGAATGAAAATGGCACAAGATAGGCAAACGTCTTATGCTGACAATCGAAGACGTGACTTGGAGTTTCAGGTAGGAGATCATGTGTATTTAAAGGTTTTCCCAGGTCGTGGTATTCGAAGATTTGGCATTAAAGAAAGTTAACTCCAAGATTCATTGGCTCATTTGAAATTCTTGAACGAATTGGTGAAGTGGCTTACAAACTGGCTTTACCTCCACAATTAACAGGAGTCCATGATGTATTTCACGTCTCTATGCTGAAGAAGTATGTATATGATCCCGACCATATTATTACTTATGACAATCTGGAGATTCAGAAGGATATGACGTTCGAGCAAACGCCAATAAAGATTCTGGAACGAGAAGTACGTCAACTAAGAAATAAAGTTATTCCTATGGTTAAAATTTAATGGAAGAAAACATGGCCATATGAAGCAACTTGGGAAACCGAATCAGCCATGCAGAAAAGATTTCCAGAATTATTTAACTGTAAGTACACTCTCCGAAATCCATATATTGAATTTGGGGACCAAATTCTTCTAAGTGGGGGAGGGTGTAGTACCCCAGAATTTATATATATAATTTTTGAAGTATAAAATAGTTTTCTGGAAATTATAAAGGCCTAAATAAATTAATGAAGGATTATTAGATTAATAAGTCATTATCAGGCTCAACTAGGCTAATTAGTTAACCTACCCTATCTAATTATTATCCAAAAGGTTAATGGACTAAGCCCATTAAGTTTGGCCCATATTCTAGAAGGGTAATTAGCTTATTCACGTATTTTAAGGATAAATACTAATTATATAAGATAATTATACGGATAAATGAATAAAAGAGTTTTATCAAATTAAAACTCTATATACGTTACATGTAACGGTCTATCGGGCGACCGCCACAGCCCTGTAACGCACCTAGACACGACCGTTACATCCTGCAGATTCCGTAAGGTGAGGAAATTACAAAAAGATTAGAACTTTGAAATCCTATCTACAAGAGATCGACTTAGGGAAGCTTATAACATTGCTAAGGACTCTTAGGGATTAGGTTCTGGCAAATTAAGGACTCTAGAATCGATCTAATCTTCAAACCCTAGTCAAAACCCTATAAATAGGACCTAGTTCTGAACTGAGCGACCCTTACTTTTGGCTCGTGAAGAATCAAGATAAGGAGTCATAAATTCGGGTAAGTTCTTTAGAAGCTTTTGTTTAGTATACTTTAGACTAATGGTTCTCCAAATTTCGTGCTAGGAGATCAAGCAACCAAGGAGATAGAAGCTTCCAAAGTTGCTGATTCAACCTTAGCAACACAGAAATCTGAACGCAAGTCCCCTGAAGATCAGGACATTAGGACGTCTAAACGAGGTAATTAGAGTACGATCCTTTAGAACTTTTTGTTCCCAATAGTTTCATCTTCTTACCCTCAAAATTTCACATCCTTAGGTCAAGAGGCTGCGAAAATATAGCAGATTGAAGTTGTTGATTTATCACAAGAAGTACAAGGGACTAAGGGTAGTACCTAGCATCAAATTCGAAGTTTTAAGGTTCTAGAAGAGGTGGGTTATCTCATGATTGACAAAAATAACTTGTTAGGAATAAAAGCCCACTGATTGCGCTTGAATTCATGCATTATAGACTAAGAATTTCATGATTTCATAATTTTATACATTCATGCATCTCTTAGCCCTAAATGGAAATAAAAAGGTATTATCTTGTCTATTCACTAAACCCTCGCATATAGTTGGCCTATGCATCGTTATCATGACTTGGACAGTGGTAATATGTTGATTTCCAAGCATGTTATGTTTTCATAAACCTTCACTTTAGTTACCGCCAGCAGGTTCTCTAACGCACTAACGTGAGACCGTCACATGTATGTAACGGCTTTACGATAGACCGTCACATCCTGTTATGCTTTTATTTGTTCTATTGTCTCTGACGCACCCTAACAGGAGCGTTACACCACTGTAACGGCCCTCGATAAACTGTCACACACTGTAACGCACCTATCCTAGACCGTCAGACACTTGTGTCCTGTCAGCCCAAGGCAGAATAATAACCAGTAAGTTTACTTATAAATAAGCTTAGATAGCTAAGTTTGGACATATTATCATGACTTTGAGTTTAGTTTCTGATTCATAGTCGAATTACATGATTAATGTGTCTTAGGTTATTTTAAGTTATGCTAATTTCATTGGGTAAAACTCTATAGTTTTATATTCTAAATCATGATTTTTCAAAGTTGTATTGACGGAGTTTTATCTTGGTTTCATAATGTAACACATTCTTTCCTATCTATAGAGTCATTTCTTTAAGTATATGGCACATATTCCGATATGTTGTCCATTAGTTCACTTTACACTATAGGAACACTATTCTTGGACATGAGGACATCTCTATTGGATATTCATTCCAATAGACTAAGAAATCTTGTTTCAAGGCCTCCGTAATTCTCCGCGAGCCTGGGATTCCACTAGGACGCCGAGTTGGTTGTACCATTAAAGCCCATTGATTAGATTACACTATCGATGATTTTGGTTATCAATAATGTAACGGCTCTATGTTGGACCGTCAAGCACAAGTAACGGCCCAATATACGACCGTCACATTTCACTAAGTCCGATTTATTGGTTCTGGATTCAGACTAATGTAACGGCCCAATACTGGAGCGTCACATCATGTAACGGCCCAGTATACGACCGTCACACTGCTTGAGTATTTTAACCCAAGGATTGACCAAGGGTTGATATTTCAAGGTTCTAGATAGACTCTTGATGATCTAGAACTTATCATATTGATCAAAAAACCTAATATAATGAATGAAAGATAAAGAACGTATCGTTATGCTGCCGATTTATTTCCATAAGCATAACCATGCTTAAGTCATTCTTGATTTCTCATGATTCTTATTGAAGCATTCATTCGTTGAATTATTGTTATCATGAGCTTATTGAACTTATTACATTCTTGGCCATATTTTATTGTTAACATGCGTGGAAGTAACTTGATTTATACTTGAAGATGCGATCGAGCACTGATTGTGTTCAAGGGCTCTATGCTAGTCCCCTCGGTTGATTGTCGGAAACATACTATTTTATAAACCATGGGGTATGATGCTACTGGCGTCGCATTACGCTGGGAGTACTTTCTTTATAAATAAGTGAAAATCCACGGCACGACATGACATTCTTGTACATGACTTTCTTGCTTGATATTCCACAGAAATTCACGAAGTACTTGCTCATAAGCAAAAGATAATGGAGTGATGATTATGTGGCTTGCTAGTACATTCTCGATACATTCTTGTTCATGAAAGGCCAATATCATGTTCTTGTTACATTCTTGCTAGTTCGTACTTGCTCTCATTCTAACTTACTTGATCATCTTGTTACTTTGGTTTAATCGCATGATTGATCGCATTCGTATGATTTTTATATCATTCTTTAGAGCTAAATTGTTAATTACTTTAATAGTGCCTTCATGTTGATTCGAAGATACATACTGGGCAAGTTTGTTTCCGGTGTGACCAGCCAGGGCATATGGCGTGTGACTGTCCTCAGAGGCAGCAGCAGTAGTTTCCTCAGCAGCAGCAGGTTCCCCAGCAGCAGAGGCCACATCAGCAGCAGCAGGGACTGTATCCGCCGCTACCTAGGTCAGCGAGTGTGGGAGGCAGGCAGAGAGCTCGAGGCCAGATTACACATATGAAAAGGGCAGAGGCAGTGGCGTCGCAGCTCGTGGAAGGTACCGTTCATATTTTGGGTTGTGCGGCTCGGGTTTTGTTTGATTCTGACGCGTCTCATTCGTTTATTTCGGAGGACTTTGCGTTGAGTATCGAGGAGCCAGTGACCCAGTTGTCATGCGATTTGGCAGTGGAGTTGCCCTCGGGTGATTTTATGATCACCCTGTATTGTTTCGATGAGGTTTCGGTGTTGGTGGAAGGGTGGAGTTTGCCGGCTAGGCTCTATGCGTTGCCGCTTCAGGACTTTGATGTGATTTTGGGCATGGATTGGCTCGAGACACATCATGCGTTGGTGGATTGCGGCTCGAAGAGGGTTTATTTTCGGTGACTTCGTGGACCCACCTTCTATTTCCAAGGTATCATGTCTCCCTCTTCCCGTTTCCTTATTTCGGCGATTCGAGCTCGTCGTTTGCTTGATGCGGGTTGTCAGGGTTTTCTCGCTTCTGTGGTCTTGGTAGACCAGCCGTGTCCGGATGTCAAGGACATTCCTGTGGTGTGCGAGTTTCTCGATATTTTTTCGGAGGACTTACCTGGGTTGCCTCCCCAGCGGGAGATCGATTTCGTTATCGAGGTGGTGCCGGGTACGGGACCTTTGGCGAAGGCTCCCTACCGTATGGCCCCCGCTGAGTTGAGGGAATTACGGGCGCAATTGCAGGAGCTGCTGGCCAAGGGGTACATTCGTCCTAGCTTTTCCCCTTGGGGTGCACCCGTGTTGTTCGTGAAGAAGAAGGACGGTAGCTTGCGGTTGTGCATTGACTACCGGCAGCTGAATGAGGTAACCATTAAGAACAAGTATCCGTTGCCGCGGATTGATGATTTGTTCAACCAGCTTCAGTCTGCCCAAGTATTCTCACGGATTGATTTACGGTCCGGTTACTATCAGCTAAGGATTCGCGAGTCCGATGTGGAGAAGACTGGGTTCAGTACGAGGTACGGATGTTATGAGTTTCTGGTGATGCCGTTCGGGCTCACCAATGCCCCCGCAGCCTTCATGGACTTGATGCAGAGGGTGTTTCGTCCATACTTGGACCAATTTATGGTCGTATTTGTGGACGACATCCTTGTTTACTCGCGGTCTGCCGAGAAGCATGCGTACCATTTGGGTGTGGTGCTGCAGACGTTGCGAGATCACCAGTTGTATGCGAAGCTTAGTAAGTGCGAGTTCTGGCTTCGCGAGGTGCACTTTTTAGGGCACGTGATTTCTGGTGATGGCATTTCCGTGGACCCCGCCAAGGTCGAGGCAGTAATGCAGTGGCCGAGGCCGAGGTCGGTGACGAAGATCCGGAGTTTCTTGGGGCTTGCGGGCTATTATCGCCGGTTTATCCAGGACTTCTCTCGCATTGCTGCCTCGATGACCAGACTTACGCGGAAGGATGTACCCTTCGTCTGGACTAATGAGTGTGAGTAGAGTTTCAGGGAACTGAAGAGATTGCTCACCTCGGCTCCGGTGTTGGTTTTACATTCTGGATCGGGAGATTTTGTGGTGTGTACAGATGCTTCCGGGGTTGGATTGGGTGCTGTGTTGATGCAGCATGGTAGAGTGGTGGCCTATGCATCTCGGCAACTGAAGCGCCACGAGGAGAACTATCCTACCCATGACCTGGAGTTGGCGGCTGTGATCTTCGCGCTGAAGATCTGGAGGCATTATCTGTACGGCGAGAGATTCGAGGTGTTCACTGACCATCAGAGTTTGAGGTATGTGTTCACGCAGAGGGACCTTAACCTCAGGCAGAGGCGTTGGATGGAGTTTATGAAGGATTATGACTTCACCCTATCTTATCAGCGGGGCAGGATGAATGTCGTCACTGATGCTTTGAGTCGGAAGGTCACGGTCAGTGCCTTGATATTGAGGAAGTGGAGGCTCTGGGAATAAGTGCCTGAAGTGTCATTCAGGCTCAAGATTCCCCAGGAGCCAGGGTTAGCAGTGCTCGCGAGTCTGACTGTCACGCCTGCTATCCGCCGTTAGGTGACAGAGGCTCAGCATGCAGACCCTGAGTTACCCCGGATTTTGGCCTTGGTTGATGTGGAGCTCGGCGAGGACGGTGCTGCGAGATTTCGTGGTAGGCTGTACGTCCCAACCGATGAGCAGGTTCGTCGTGCGGTGTTGCGCGAGGCTCATGGGAGCCGGTACACCGTACACCCGGGTGCGACGAAGATGTATCGGAACCTGCGGAGACAGTTCTGGTGGCCTGGCATGAAGAGAGATGTTGCCGAATTTGTGGCCAGGTGCCTGACCTATCAGCAGGTGAAGGTGGAGCATCAGCGACCAGGAGGTACTCTTCAGCCCTTGGATGTTCCCGCGTGGAAATGGGACGACCACGGATTTCGTGGTGGGATTGTCGAGGACTCCAAGCGGTCAGGACAGTATTTGGTTGCTGGTGGATAGGCGGACGAAGGTGACTCGGTTGTTACCGGTCAAAGTCAGCTGGAGTGTGCCCAAGTTAGCTCATCTTTATGTGAAGCGGATCGTTCCGTTGCATGGGACTCCCATCTCCATTGTGTCGGATCGGGATCCGCGCTTCACTTCTAGATTTTGGAGGAGTTTCCAGCGAGCTCTTGGCACGGAGTTGGCTTTTAGCTCGGCGTATCATCCTCAGACAGATGGTCAGTCAGAGAAGACCATTCAGACTTTGGAGGGTATGTTGAGATCCTGCTACCTGGAGTGGCAAGAGAGTTGGATTCACCACCTGCCGTTGGTGGAGTTTACCTACAACAACGGCTATCATTCGAGCATCGGCATGGCTCCTTATGAGACGTTGTATGGGCGTCCGTGCCGGACTCCACTCGATTAGTTCGAGGTTGGTGAGCGTGTTTTGACGGGACCGGAGTTGGTGCAGCAGTGTGTGGATGTTGTGCACCTGGTTCGTCAGAACATGTTGGCGGCCCAGTGTCGGCAGTAGAGCTATGCTGACCGCAGGCGGCAGTCTCTCACGTTTGCCGTTGGCGATCGTGTGTTTTTGAGAGTTTCTCCGATGAAGGGGGTGATGCGTTTTGGACGGCGTGGGAAGCTGAGTCCTCGGTATGTTGGTTCTTTATTTATTATGGAGCGCATCGGTGAGGTAGCCTATCGGCTGTAGGTACCTCCTGAGTTAGCGTCGGTGCATGATGTGTTTCACGTCTCGATGTTACGGAAGTATGTGCCCGATGACTCTCATGTGCTTGAGGATTCTGTTTGGCTAGAGGTGACTCCAGATCTTTCTCTCCCAGAGTTTCCCGTCCGCGTTGAGGATAGGCGAGAGCAGCGCCTGCGGGACAAGGTCATCCCCTTGGTCAAGGTGGTGTGGCAGCGGCACTCTGGTGGTGAGGCTTCTTGGGAGTGTGAGGACGAGATGCGTCAGCAGTTCCCTTACCTGTTTGAGTGAGTCTTCCTCTTTTTTTCCCCTTGGGTTGTTCTCAATTTCGAGGATGAAATTCCTTAAGGGGAGGGTTGTAATATCCTGGAACTTTCGGATCCTTCTTTGTGGGTCCCGGATCTGGTTTCTCTGAGTGTCCAGCTCCGTTGTGTCTGAAATTTCGTTTCGGACATCTTTCATGTTCGGATCGGCGCGATCCGGAGTTGTTTCGGAGGACCGGAAGCGTTCTGCGGCTTTTTCACGTGTATTTTCCGATTTCTAGTGTGTGTTTCGGTAATTCCTTCGGAACCTCGCTGCGGGTGAACCGGGTCGTTCACCTGGGCACGAGTGGTACCGTTGCAATCAGTGCGTTCCAAGGATCCCGAAAACGTAATTTTTGATTTTTTGGTATTTTTTGGAATTTATAGATTTTCTATAAATTCCTAATTCTTTTCTTTTTCCTTCTTCTTCTTCTTCCTTTCTTCTTCTTCCTCCTTCACGACCGTGGCCACCCTCTCACTCTCTCTCTCTCCCGTTCGAGTGCGGCGACCTCCGTTCCGGCTGCAGACGGCGGCGGTGCGACGGCGCGAGGACGTGGGTGACGACGAGGCGATCGTGCGGGCGTGCGGCGAGCGTGGGAAGCGTGGGAAGGTGATGTTTTAACGGCGTTCTTCGTGAATTCGAGCTTGGATCAGCGCGTCTCGTCGCGAACCGGAGGTAGGGTGACGTTCCTTGGCCTCTTGTCTTCCTTCCCCGCGAGTTTTAGCTCGAGACAAGGTCGAGAGGGGTTAATTTCGCGCCGGGAAGGGTCGTCCATGCTTTGGGGAGTGACTGCCCGATCCATCGGTTTAAGCCACGATTCCGCGTTTCGGGAGCATAGGAGCATGCTAGGGGGCTTTTGGGGGTTCTTCTCTCACCGTTTCCCCCTTCGTGGGGCTTGTTTGGGGTTGGAATGGGCCATTCCGGCGAGGTTTGCCGTTTTCGCGCCGGTGAGCGATGTGCGGTCGAACCAGTGGCCGCACAACCCTTGTGCGGTGCTGTTCTGACCGTTCATAGGCTCGGCGCGCTGCGGTTCGGCTCGGCGCGCAGTGGGCTTGTGCGGTCTATCGTGGGACCGCATATCCTGAAGTGCGGCCCCATAACGACCGGCCAACCCTGGATTTTCGACCGTTGATTATTACCGTTATACAGTGCACCGGGGTGTGCGGCTAGGAGCTGGCCGTTTAACCCATCGTGCGGCCAGGGGTTGACCGTACATCGTCTGGTGCCGTTGCCTGGGTGTGCGGCCAGATTTGGACAGCACAACCCTTGAACGGTTAAACCATAGCCGTTCTTCCCCAGTGCGGCTACGGCCTAACCGTTCAGGTTTATTACCGTTGGGAGACGAACGGCCAAGAGAGGACTGTTCATCACCCACGTGCGGCCAGGAGCTGACCGCACATCAGTTGGACGGGCCCGTGGTGGCCGTTCATCTGCCCGTTTGGACCTGGGGTAGAATGGTCACGTCCTGACCGTTCAAACCTGGTGCGGCCTCGGTATGACCGCGTATCCCTGACCGGCCCAAGGTGGACCGATCAAGGGGACGGGTCTTGTCGGCTTGTCTCTCGTCGTACCGAGCGGTGTCGGGAGATGTTGTTGTCGGCTTGTGTCGCCGTGCGACGGTGATTTGTACGAGGGGCGTTCCTTGTACCATCCGGTTGTGACGTTACTTTCCGTTGACTTGAGAGTCTACTACTTTAGTGACACTCCACTAGTCGTAGCCTGCTTACACGCGTGTGGTCCCACCATGGAGTGGTGGAGAGGCTACCTTGAGGACGGTTTTGGACTGATTTCCGTCGGGCCCCTCGTCGTTAGCCAGAGTCCGGCTACGGGGGAAAACCGGTTAGAGGGCCAGACCTAGGACGCATGGTCTGTGTGTGCACACGTGATTGGGGGCAGTTGGACCCACGCCGACGGGTGTGACCCCAGCTAGTCGCTCGTTGTGGTTCTTGTTCGGTGTCCGTGCCTCTGGTAGGTGCTACCACGCTAGGCAGTTCACCTGCGGTGCGGTGTAAGTCGTCAGGGGACGCTACCGACTGTGCTTCTAGTGGGAGGTACTCCTGTCGAGTCGGGAGTGGCAGCCTGTCAGTCTTGTGTCTTCGACCTTCAGGTTTTGTCATGCTGGCCGTGGAGTCTCGTTCGCTTCGCCGTGGCACGTGTGTCGATTTTCGTACCGTGGGAGCGGTGTTTTGTAGATTGCAGGGCTTTCTCTTTCTGAGGTACTCGCTTACTGCTAGCGTAGCGACTTCTCCGTGTGCGAGGTAGGGTTCGAGTGATCCATACTGAGTCTTGTTCTGAGACTCATTCCCTGCGTATTTTCACCATGTTTCAGGCGAGGCGCGGTTTCAGGGGAGCGCGTCTGAGGCTCAGCGTGGTTCGGGTGCCCAGCGTTAGTGCCAGAGGTCAGAGCCAGGGTATGCCCGTGTAGCTGTACTTTTCTTTCTTGTCTTTGTACTAGTTGTGGACTACTGTTGTTATTTTATTGTTATCTAGTGGACCATGTATTAATTAAAATGTTGTTTATTCTACCGCTTATTTATATAAACTGTTTAGTTTCTGTAATTATTTGTGATACTTGTGTAGTCTCTGCACCATCCTTCTAACCCTTCCGAGTCTTCGGACTCGTGGGTGGCGGTACGAGTCTCGGGTTATCGGGCCTTCCCGGTAATCGGATTCTCGGGTCGTTACAATGGTCTCCGTGCGACGGTGCTGGTACGTGGGACGGTCCCCGTACTTTGTCGGGTTCGGACGTTGTTTTCCATTGACTTGAGAGTCTACTCCTTCAGTGACCCTCCACTAGTCGTAGCCCACGAGTACGCGTGTGCTGGTCTCACCTGGGAGTAGGTGTACGGGCTTACCCTTAGGACGGTTTTTAGACTGGTTACCGTCGGGCCCCGCGTCTAGCAGCCAGAGTCCGGCTGAGAGGAAAACCAGTTAGAGGCCATGCCAGGGGCTGACGACCTGTGTGTGCACACGTGCTTGGGGGCGGTTGGACCCACGTCGACGGGCGTGACCCCAGCTAGTCACTTGCTTTGTGGTTACTTGTACGGTGTCTCAGTTCCCGCTGGGCCGGAGGGAGACACCTGAGGCGCGGACTAAGTCGTTAGTGGACGCATCCGATCTTGCTTCTAGTGGGAGGTACTCCTGTCGAGTCGGGAGTGACAGACTGTCAGTCTCTGTGACTTCGACCTTCAAATTTTGGTCATGTTGACCGTTGAGTTCTGATTGTCTCGCCGTGGCGCGCGTGTCGGTTTTCGTGCCGTGAGACTAGTGCTAATAGCTTTACCGAGGTTACATCTTGTTGTGCGGTACCCGTGACCAGGTGGTCAGGGTTGCACCTTGGACAGCATGTCCAGGTTGGCCGTTTCCTTGGAGACAGGCCTCTACGGCGGGGTTGTCGTAGGTTTTACTTCAGTAAGTGGTACTAGTGTGGTTCGGTAGCCCTCGACCGTGAGATCGGGGTGTGTTTCTGGTACAATAGGAGTAGTTGTAGTGCCGAGTTTTGACCGGCCACCGAGTTTACTATTCCTGCTGTTACTGTTGCTCTCGTAGTTACAACTTTCTGTGCCGCCGTTGTTCTCAGTTGGGGTTCCACGGGATCCCTGCTGAGTCTCTATTTTGGGGACTCACCCCTGTGTTTCAGGTGTGGCGGTTCTTCCTCGTGGTTCGGGGATGCTGTTCAGAGGTTCTCAGTTGCCAGCTCGCCGGGCCGAGTGTTCACTCGGCATGTGGTACGCTTTACTACTTTAGACTGTACTTTCTGTTAGGCTGGACTCTGTTGTAGCTGTAGTTGTTTATTTATTTCTGTTAATTATTGAATTATCCTACTTTATTTCAGATTTCTTTGTGCCTCCACACTCCTTTTAGCCCTTCTGAGCCCTCCTGGCTCGTGGGCGGCGGTTCGAGTCTCGGGTTATCGGGTCTCTCTCGGTAATCAGATTCTCGGGTCGTTACAGGTGTGGTCGTCTCTGCTTCCTCTGCGGTTCGTGGTGTGGCGTGCTCGTAGTTGCCAGCGGTACCTGCGTCAGGCTTCCCCCGACCTTAGCGTATGTTTTTCTTTCTGTTGGACTGTACTTGTCTTTCCCTTGGACTGGACTCTGGTATAATTGTTAATCTAAACTGTTAATTAAAAAGTAATTTTATTTCTGCTACTTTAGCAAACCTGATTAATGAAATATTATTGCTTACTGCTATATCTACGAATTCAATGTACTACACAACAATCCTTTTATCCCTTCGGGGCTTTTATCGCTCTTGGGAGGCTTCTCGGGTTCCAAGTGGTATCAGGTCTACTCGATAGTCCTATCGGATATATCCGGTATCCGGAGTCCGGGTCCTCACAGTTGGTATCAGAGCGTTGTTGTGTGAAGTACATGGGAATCCGAGATATTACAGTATCCAGAGTCTTGAAAGTCATGTACAATCTTTCGCTGGCTTAGGTTTCACGATTCCTTGTCGCTTTGTTTCCGTGTGTTGTCTTGTGTGTACTGTGTTAGCACTATGCGAGATGGTTTTGCTCTCGTCTAAATGTGACGGGACGCTCTTTTTTGTTGTGGTGTTTGTCTCGATCATGCTGTACTTGACATAGTTCGTCGGTAGGCTTGACTCTGCAGTACATTGTTCCAGATTTCTCTGTGGTTTGTTCAGGTGGCTGGTGACTTTTCGAGTTGGTGTGATGGCCGTACACGTTCTTACGTTGTTTTGGTCATCCCAGCTTAAGTCTGTGTTGCTCCTGAGGTGTTTCGCTTCTATTGAAGTGGTTGCTTTGTTGCCTCGATTGAGAAGATGCTCAAGCGAACCTAGGATTTCCCTTCCTGGTGAGCTACTGTTAGTGAGTTTCATTCTTCTCATCCTGTTTGGTGGAGTCTTTTCGAGGTAAGCCTTAGAATTGTTGTCTTAGTGAGACATTTGTCCTGTGTCTACTTAAGTGTGGACAGTGTTTCTTTTGAGCCTGATCTGCCTCTTTGTTCTACGGTTACTTGGCTTTGGACCTAATCTTTGTGTTGAGAGCCGTTGTATACCATGTTCGTCGTGCCGTGTCTAGCGGCTGATGTGTTGTGAAGGCTCATTTATTCTTTCAGGACGTAATGGTAAGCTGAGATTAGCCTTTCTTTGTGACGCGGCGGCGACGTGGGAATGGATCGACGGCACTCCGGGACGCGAACAGGACGGGAACGGATAACTGCTATCTCACACAGCTCGGCCTCACGCCGGACGGTCTCACACCGGGCGACGCTCAATCCTCACAAAAGAGAAAAGAGAGAAGGGAATAGCACAAGAGAGGAGCTCTCTCACGTACAACAATCTTTCTTTTCAATTCATCATTCATATCTCGTAACACTCTTGGCCTTCCTTTATATAGGAGGAGGCTATAGCAACCACACATTTCAAACTTTACAAATAGCACATATGTCCTTAGCCTAATAAAACAAGCTTACTTACCTAACTTTTGACTTGGGGGTTTTAACCAAATAAAATACACAAAACACACATGTTTATTGACTATGACTTAGCCTAATAAGACGAAAGTAAAAAATACATGTACTAGTACATGTATGTTACACAAATACGTACAATACAAATACACACAAATAAATATTATGCTCAGGACGTCGAGTCTTCAGGTAGCTGAATCTCCGAGCCACAAGCTCGGTGCGGGGGTGCGACGTCCGGTAGTGGGCCCGGTGTCCCCACCAACCCTCCCGGGGCGGCTGGAACTCGACTCCGTCGAGTAAGGGGGGACACTGCTGTGGTAGTGCTCCAGCAGATCTAGATCGAGGCGCTGGAGATCTTCCCGGCTGATCCAGGAATCATCTGATGGTGGACGGTCCCGCCAACGGACAAAGTAGCGCTGGTACTCCCTGCTCCGTGTAGTGGTCACCTGCTCATCCAGTATCCTCTCAATATGCTCGCGCGGTGCTCTCAATGATGTGGGACGCACAGGGGTGGGCTCACTCTCAAGGGGAGGAGAAGGCTCGAAAGGGTCACTAGGAATCGCTGTGAGTTCCTTGTAGGCCACTAGGTCTGCCACATTAAAGGTCGAGCTAATCCCCTTCTCGGGAGGTAAGTCCACAACATAGGCATTGACGTCAATCGTCCGCAGGATTGGGAAGGGACCATCACTACAGGCTTGTAACGATTTAACGGCTCCCGAGGGGAGTCGTTCGGGCCGAGCCCGTACCATAACCAAGTCACCTTCTTGAGATTCATGGTGACGCCTATGCGAATCAGCTGACTCATGCAGACTAATGACGTGATATGCAAACTCTTCGGCTGACTTGGACAGTCTAGACTCGAGGGGAAGGTTGGGTAGGGTGGACCCAGGGGCAAGCTCAATAGCGTGTTGCACATCGCGCATGGGAGGGAGTCGAGAAGGCAAGTCCTCGGGGACGATGCCCTGGGAGTCTTGCAGTATTACCGGGACTTTAGTTGGGACTAAGACTCGTGACTCCTTGGGTGTGATGGTGACGTCAACAGTCAAAATAGGGGCACCCTCGACAACCTCTCTGTTTAGCTCACCAACATTTATGGAGTCAAGGCGCCTAACTAGGTCATGACTAACCTTAGGGGCCTCAGAAATGAGTGTGATAGATGCATCAGAAGAGGGAAGGGGAGGTTTCCCGTCAGTGGGAGTTTGGGGATTCTCCTGATTTTTAGGAGTTCCAGTGGGGGTGGAGGTGGAACTCTTTCCCGGGGTCACCTTTGGGGGTGTCGGGTACAACAGAATCTTCTTTCCGTTGTGGGAGAAGGAACACTGATTGGACCGATCAAAGGTAGCGAGGTCTATATCATAGATCCATGGTCGTCCTAAGATGACGCTCCCGGCCTTCATAGGCATTACGTCACATAAGATTTATCCTTGGTAGGACTGAAATTGGATGGGAATGACACATGTGGTGGTGACTGGGATAGAAGTGTCATCGACCCAAGTCACGTTGCATGGCCTTGGATGAGGGTGCGTAGGTAGACCTAAACGGGAGACAAAGTCTGAAGAGACTGCATTGATACAGCTCCCGTTGTCAAGGATTATCTTGCAGGGATGAGAGTTCACCAAGATGTAGGTTTGGAAGATGGAGGTTCGACGCCAATCGTCATCCTGGGGTGTTGAGATACATCGAACTACACCTAATCTTTTCTGGCTAGAACTCTCGGCAATGTCTCCAACCTGCGTGTACTCGACACGCGTGCCATCAAATATTACATCCATTTCCTCAAACTGGCGATGAGGTTAGGATCGACCATATATCTTTCCTGTTCTATGCGTTCTAGACGGCCTGATGAATTCCTAGACCAACGTGGCATGCACGAGCTTGGACCTAGGCGGTGCAATCCTGAGATCGAAAATTAGCAAGTTGTGGACCCAGCTGATATACAAAGGGTCGATATGAAGGGATCGGTCAGGGAAATGGTACTCGCCCGTAGGCAAAGTAGTCGTCGAATTACCTCCTGACAATTAGGGTGCCCTAATGTGGCAGTCTAGGGCCTAAAGGATGGGTACATACAAGCCCTCACTTTCCGTCCACAGCGATGCACTCAGGAGACTGGCTACAGGGATCGGGCTCTCTCTCACTTCGCGCGGCAATTGAAACAGATACTAAATGAGTAAGTGAGTGGAGCACGTACCTAGCTAGACTGAAAAGTCTAACTCCGATCGGAGACGAAGGCGAGCGGGGACGTGCGGGCCCGCACGGCGTCGACGAAGCTTGAGCGGTTACAAAGCATTCACTCCACACAGGGAGGATTTAATTATTACAAATCGCTTAAAATTTCCCGTGCAGGGGAACAAATCAGTCCAAATTCTCCGCGCAGGGAGACTCAGAGGTACTCTCGTCCCGTAAATTACGGCCTGTGTCTCAGCTACCCGGCGACTCGGGTACCGGACAACCGTTGTTGTGGACTTCGGATGCCACGATCAATAAGTCAAAAGATATAAATATATAGATATATATAGGATTATATATATCTCAAATATATATAGGATTATATATATCTCAAATATATATATATATATATATATATATTATATCTAACTTTTTTAAACCACTTTTTTGTTAATCAAATAATATATATAGATATATATATATATATATAATATTATATATATTCCACATATATATTATATATATTTAACATGTATTTTATTTTTATTTTTCAAATCTCCTTTTTTTTCAAACTTCACCTACTTTTTTTTCCAACCTTCACCTACCCTTTTTGACTTTTCACACTTTTTTTTCAAACTCCTTTTCAAACTTTCACACGTTTTCTTTTCAACCCTTGTGCGTGCTTTGCGCGGGGTGGGTCAAGAAGGTTGGCGGGCCGTGGGTCAACGAGGGTGGCCACGCGGTGGCTGGCGGATGGCCAGGTGGGGAGGCGCGTAGGTAGGGCTGTCAATGGGCCTGGCCGGCCCGACAGGCCTGCGGGCTTGGCCCGATTTCGGGCCGGGCCGCAAGGTCTTTTTCGGCCCGCGGGTTTTTAGTCGGGCCTAAAAGCCCGGCCCGATTAGACTCGCAGGCCGGGCTCGGGCTTTGAATTCGGCCCGCGGGCCGGCCCGGCTCGATCCCTTTTTTTATTCTCACTTCGAATTTTAAAAACTATTTAGTCAAACTTATGTTATTTTACTTAATTAGAAATTTTAAAATTCTCTTTTCACACAAATTATGTAATTAATATCAAAATTTTAATTTATTTAGTGAGATTATAAGTTTTATAGTATTAAATCTATTAATTTTTATTATTTTTATTATTTTATTTAAGTAGTCGGGCCGGGCCGGGCTTTAGTCGGGCTTTAAATTTTTTACATAATGTCGGGCCCGACCCGGCCCGACCCGGCCCGGCCCGACATAGGTCAGGCCCGGGCCGGGCTCGGGCCTTACTCTTGATAAGTCGGGCCCGGGCCGGGCCGACCTAAGCCCGGCCCATTGACAGCCCTACGCGCAGGCGGGCACTGCAGTAGGTGCTCACACGGGCGCAACGGCGGGCGTGCACGTGGTGCGACAGCAGGCGCACGCGGGTGGAAGGGCCAGCGCACGGGGGCGGCGAAGGGCGGGAGTAGGGGCGCTTGCGGACTCGGGCGCGGGTGACGAGGCGCATGCGGCGCGGTGGCGGGGCGCTAGCAGGCGGTGACGGCCGCGGGCGTCGGCAGCGGCGGGCCGCGGGCGTCGGCAGCGGCGGGCCGCAAGCGTCGGCAGCGGCGGGCGCAGTGGCCGACCGTTGCGGCCGAAGAGTTTAAAACTCTTGGGCACGGGCGACGATGCAGGGCCGGACGGGCGCGTGCTCGGGCTCGGGCGCGCAGTGCCCAGGGGGGGCGGGGCGCGGAGGGGAGGCGGTGCTCGCGGCTAGCACCGGCGGCCGGCGCAGGGGCGCGGGAGGCCAGGACGGGCGGTCGCAGCGTCACAGGCGGCGGCGGCAGCGGCGGGCGCCGCAGCGACCACGGCCGGCGGGGCTCGGCGTGGCGCTGCGGGCCGTGCGATGCACGCCGACAGGCAACCGGGGGCGGCAGGGCGCGGGCCGACGGTGGCTGCGGGCTCGTCGGTGACAGGGACGATGACCGGCGCCGACGGCGTGGGCCGTGGGTGGAGGGGGAGGCCGGTCGTGGCTAGCTTACCGTAGCCGGGGGAGAAGTTGCAGGGGGGGCGCTGCCCGTCGCGGGTGCACACACAGAGAGAGAGAGAGATATATTGGCGTGAGAGTGAGAGAGAGAGAGAGAGAGAGAGAGAGAGAGAGAGAGAGAGAGAGAGAGAGAGAGAGAGAAACAGAGAGAGAGGGAGCGCGATAGAGAGAGAATGAGAGAGAGAGAACCAAGGGAGAGAGAGAATCTGAGAGAGAGAATGACAGAAAGAACAAAGAAAGAGAGAAATGAGGAGAAAGAGAGAACGCAGAGAACTAGATTTTTTTTCAATTTTTTTCTCTTTTTTTTTCTTGCAAGATCTTCCTGCTACCTTTTTTTTTCCTCTTTTTTTTCTCCCAAAATTCCTCTCAATCGAACTCAACTAATCTTTTGTTTTTTTCTTCTTCTTTTTTTTCCACTCTCGCAACCTAGAGAGAGAAAGCGAGACACCGGGGACGTCAGAGTCGTCGGAGGCGCCGTTGTTGGGCTCTGATACCAATTTGACGCGGCGGCGACGTGGGAATGGATCGACGGCACTCCGGGACGCGAACAGGACGGGAACGGATAACTGCTATCTCACACAGCTCGGCCTCACGTCGGACGGTCTCACACCGGGCGACGCTCAATCCTCGCAAAAAAGAAAAGAGAGAAGGGAATAGCACAAGAGAGGAGCTCTCTCACATACAACAATCTTTCTTTTCAATTCATCATTCATATCTCGTAACACTCCTGGCCTTCCTTTATATAGGAGGAGGCTATAGCAACCACACCTTTCAAACTTTACAAATAGCACATATGTCCTTAGCCTAATAAAACAAGCTTACTTACCTAACTTTTGACTTGGGGGTTTTAACCAAATAAAATACACAAAACACACATGTTTATTGACTATGACTTAGCCTAATAAGACGAAAGTAAAAAATACATGTACTAGTACATGTATGTTACACAAATACGTACAATACAAATACACACAAATAAATATTATGCTCAGGACGCCGAGTCTTCAGGTAGCTGAATCTCCTAGCCACAAGCTCGGTGCGGGGGTGCGACGTCCGGTAGTGGGCCCGGTGTCCCCACCACTTTGTGCTTTGTGCTGAAGCTGGTACTCTTCTTGATGTGCACTTAGGCGACTTGTGATCGGTTGTTAGCTGGATCAGTACTCGTGGCGTGTTATATTGCGATTTTTATGAATTGTGATGGCGCCGAGTGTGTGCTGAAATGCAGATACCGAGGTATTTCGGATGCATGTGTGCATTGTAAGAGTGCGCAGCGGAAGCGTGTGGGCTGATAACCCACGGTTCGAGGATCGTTGGTTGTAAGATTCTGGCCAGTCGAGAGAATTATTCTTCTCGATGTAACTTCATCTTGGCTTCGTGTGCCTTGATGTTGTCTGTTGCCGTGCCATTGTTCTTGGAGGCATTATGGTATTGGCACTGGTACTTGTGAGTATTGGGGAATCTGTCGGCATTTATGCCGGTTGAGTACCCTCTGCTCTATAATTCTTTCTTGGGTGTTGTACTCTCGGGACGTGATCGTGGTCCTTGAGATGCGTTTCCCAAGATTGTTGTTCTCGTTGTCATGGGTCTTTCCTTGGTAAGCTGCTCAATGCATGACTGGTCCTTTATAGTCGTGTGTTCAGCGGTTATCGTGCATTGATGTGACTCAGCTTGCGATAGTGTTCTGTGGTTCTGTGTTCAGTATGGAGCCGGGATCCTGCAAGTGCGGCTGTTGTCTTTATTGTCGTTGTTTCCCTGTGATTCTGTCTTAGCATCGTGTGGACCATGGTCTTGTCAGTTGGTTGTGATGTACTCTTCTTTCCTGGTAGAGTTAGCATGCGACTCAATCAGATGTAATATCTGAGTGAGGACTGACTTGATTGTGTTTGTGGTCCAGTGCTGTTGTTGGCGTCCTGTGTGCCAGGCTTTCGTTGTTGCCCTTGGCACTGGAGCTGATGATGTTGAGCTATCAGCTGAGAGGACTATGCTCCCTGGTTTAAGTTGATGCTTGCTGTGTCTGTCGTTTTGTGTTATCGGTTGCTATTGTCGTGGCATGGGTCGTGTCTCCTTTCCTGTGAAACATAAACGACGTTGCCTTGTTTCGGAGGTGTCAGGCTTGTGTTCACTCGTGTATTATGCTCGTCCTTTGGATCGATTTGCCCTAAGGTCCAGAGCGTGTGCTTGTGATGATGGTCTTGCGGTGTCCCTTTGAATTATGTTTTTCGAGATTCGTGTTGTTTCAAGTTGTGTGATGGGTTTGTTCTTCCCTACTTCTTCTTGCTAGTTCCTTAAATTTCGAGGATGAAATTTCTTGAAGGAGGGGAGGCTGTAATACCCTGGATTCTTATCGGATCTTTCGGATCCTTATCGGAGAGTTTCGATCGCTTTTGTAGGTACTGAGTTGAGTTTTATGATCCACGTGGGTTTTTCTCTCGTACTAGTTACGGAACCCCGTGGTGAGTTTATTATTCACTTCATTTACTCACGGACGATACAGTTGCGTTGCATTCTTTCCGAGGATCATTTTGACTATTTTTACGTATTTTTTTGAATTAGTGGATTTTCAGCCTAAAAAATCAGAATTTACAGAAATTAGGAAAATTCCAAATTTCTTTTCCTTTTTATTCTTTTTTATCCTTCCTCTCTCCTCATTCGCGCGCGCCTCCCTCTCTCTCCCGTTCTTTCCCTTCTCGCCCTCTCTGCTCTGACTATAGACGGAGGAGGCCTGTGGGTGAGGTGGCGACGGCGTGGAGCTGCTGTGGCGCGTGATGGTGCGAGGAATGGAGCGTGGTTGGCGCGATCCTGATCGGTGGATTCAAAGCCGGCGTGGTTTGATCGTCGTGGCTATTTCGGCGCGGTTTAGTCGCCTCGGCGCACGGAATCGTCGGTGGAGGTAGGGAGATGGAAGCCCTGCTTCTCTTTTGTGTTTCCTTGCAATTTCGTGTCGATCGGTGCGTGTTTGAGTGGGTTTCGTTCAGTTTCGGGAAAAGCATGCTCGGGGGGTGTGCGTCGGGTTCGCCAAAAAACGGCGACAGTTTTCGACTAGATTAGTTTCATTGTGACCCCCAGCATGTTAGCGTTCCAGATCCGTTGTTTTTATCGCGGTTGGTCATCATTTGGGGCCGGTACAAGTCCGGGAATCCCAGTGACCCAATTAGGGTCGATTCGTTGGAATCGCCCGTTTCTTGTAATTGAGATGTTGCATGTGCCCCTTCCGGCCTGTGGAAGGTTAATTTCATCGATTAGGATTGTTTCCCCTGCGTTTAGACGCGAATGGGGCGTGGAACGGCCGGATCCGGCCCTTCCCATGGTTTTCCCGCCGTATCGTGCTAGCGGTCGTTTCAGAGACCGTCTCTTGTCTCTGGCAGCCCAACGATAGACCGCCACATGCCATGGTGTGTCGATTAGGTCAGGTCGATTTAGGCTGGCGGCCTAAACTTAGACTGCATATTGCCTCTGGCGGCTAGGGATGTCAATGGTAACCGATAATCCGATAACCGTCCGTTTCGTTAGCTTAACGAACAACAAATGGATAGTATTTTTCTTTCCGATAAATTAACGGATACAAATACTGATATATCCTGTAGATGCGAGATAAACCTTTTTTGGTACCCCCAAGAGGTATTGTCCCCGCCACGCCGGAGGGCGGCTAGTGTTTTGTCCTTGTAAAAGGGCCCTCTTGGGGTAGGAGGTGAAGACCTGCCTTATAAGCACTCGGTTGCTTTCTCAACATCCGATGTGGGACTAATCCCGTGACCCTTGGTCCGCTACACAAGCCCCCCCTTGAGAAGGCAAGCGAGTGTGCAAGAGCTCAGGGTTCCCACAGACGGCGCCACTTTGTAGATGGAGATGAGCCTTTTTTAGTGCCCCCAAGAGGTATTGTCCCCGCCACGCCGGAGGGCGGTTAGGGTTTTGTCCTTGTAAAAGGGCCCTCTTGGGGTAGGAGGTGAAGACCTGCCTTATAAGCACTCGGTTGCTTTCTCAACATCCGATGTGGGACTAATCCTGTGACCCTAGGTCCGCTACACAACTTTGTAGATGCGAGATGAACCTTTTTTGGTGCCCCCAAGAGGTATTGTCCCCGCCACGCCGGAGGGCGGCTAGGGTTTTGTCCTTGTAAACGGGCCCTCTGGGGTAGGAGGTGAAGACCTGCCTTATAAGCACTTGGTTGCTTTCTCAACATCCGATGTTGGACTAATCCCGTGACCCTAGGTCCGCTACATATCCGGTTTCTTAGCGGATACGGATACGGATACACCTCATTCCGAATCCGTATCCATCTGTTACCGTTAAACATGTTTGTATTTGACTCAAATAATTTAATGTCTTGAAGAAAATGATATTGAAGATGAGATATGTGTATAAGTTAAGTCATTTCTATTTTAATGATGGTAAAATATTTCTAAATTATAAGATATTTTTATAGTTTTTTAAATTATCAAGTTAATATATTCTTTATTTTCATGAAAGATATGTATAAAGAATGAGAAAACGATGGAGATTAAAGTCCAAAAGAGCTAGTTTATTTTATTATTTAAACTTTATATGTTTCATATTATCTTTGGAGATATTGTAATATTATATATTTGTATACTTTTAATTGTATTATATGTTGACTCATGAATAATGATGACATGAGAACTAAATTGAAATGTATTTGTTTATCATATAGATTGTTCTTTTTAATTTAAATTTTTTTACAATTAAGTTAATTTATATCTTAAAATTTAATCTTATATGTACTTTTTTGTCCGATAACTATCCGCTAACTGTCCGTTAACCGTATTTTTCGGATACTCGATAACGGTTTTCGGATACACCACTATCCGAATACTTAACGAATAGCAAACTGATATAGTTATTCCTTATCGAATACGGATACAGATAGTCCACTATCAGCATCGTATCCGACCCGTTGACATCCCTACTGGCGGCCCTATAGTGGTGCGCTAAGCTCAATTGTTTCTCAAAATTAGCGTAAGTCGGTTTGAGTCTTAGCGGTTGTACGATCCACCGTTATTTGCTCTAGCGGCCCTTTCTTAGACCGCTACGGGTCATTGACATTAGTCAACGGGTTAAGTCGGTCTGGGCTGACGGCCCAAGCTTTGACCGCCAACGTGATGTAGCGCTCCTTCCTTAGACTGCTACGGTGTGTTTGACCAGGTCAAGATTCTAAGTCGGTTGGCCTTGGCGGCCCAACCTTCGTGCGTTTCTTCCTTGTAGCGCGCCCTTCTTAGGCCGCTACAGTCCGTTTGTCTTAAGTCAATGCTTTAGGGCGGTTAGTGTGGCGATTCACTCTTAGACCGCCTTAGTCCGCGTAGCGCGTCTATATTAGACCGCTACGGTTGTAACGACCCGAGAATCCGATTACCGGGAAGGTCCGATAACCCGAGACTCGCACCGCCACCCACGAGCCCGAAGACTCGGAAGGGTTAAAAGGATGGTGTGGAAACTACGCGAGCATCACAGATAATTGCAGAAATGAAACAGTTATAATAGTAAGCAGGAAATAAATTACATTTTACATGGTCCACAATAAAATAACAACAACAGCAACAGTAGTCCACGACTAGTACAGTGACAAGAAAGAAAAGTACAGCTACACGGGACATCCCCAGGCTCTGACCTCTGGCACTACCTCTGGGCACCCGCACCACGCTGCGCTCCTGACGCGCTCCCCGAAGGTGGCGTCTCACCTGAAACACGGTGAAAACACGCAGGGAATGAGTCTCGGAACAAGACTCAGTAGGGATCACTCGAACCCTACCTCGAAAAACGAGAAACCACTACTCTAGCGGTAGGAAAGTACCTCGGAAAGGAAAGCCCTGTACTCTACAGAACTAGACCCTACGGCACGCAAACCGACACACGTGCCACGGTACGAGAAGACCGAAACCAACGGTCGAACCGTCAAAACCCGAAGGTCGGAAACACACGACTGACAGTCTGCCACTCCGTACTCGACAGGAGTACCACCCACTAGAAGCACAGCCGGTAGCGTCCCCTGACGTCTTACACCGCACCGCAGGTGAACCGCCTGACGTGGTAGGTCCTACCCGAGGCGCAAACACCGTACAAGTAACCACAAACAAGTGACTAGCTGGGGTCACGCCCGTCGACGTGGGTCCAACCGCCCCCAACCACGTGTGCACACACAGACCACGCGTCCCAGGTCTGGCCCTCTGACCGGTTTTCCCCTCAGCCGGACTCTGGCTGCAAGACGTGGGGCCCAACGGTAACCGGTCCACAAACCGTCTCGAAAGGTCGGCCCGTACACCACTCCCTGGTGCGACTAGCACCCGCGTACTAGTAGGCTACGACTAGTGGAGGGTCACTGAAGGAGTAGACTCTCGAGTCAACGGAAAACGACGTCCGAATCCGACAACGTGTGGGAATCACCCCACGCACCAGCCCCGTCGCACGGTGACCACGGTCGGAAAAGAAACAGACGCATTGCCCACGGTCAAACGCCTAACCGAGGCAAACGGGACTTCCGGACACCAAAGACACGGTCACGGAACTCCACGGGGTGCCCGGGGCGCACACACGGCCCAAGAGAAACACCCAACAACAGGCAAGATCGCGCTAGGTCTCCCAAGCGCGACAGGAACCATCGCGCTAGGGAACCCTAGCGCGACAAGGACCATCGCGCTAGGTCCTCCTAGCGCGACAAGGACGATCGCGCTATGACCCCATAGCGCGACAGGAACCGCCTCCTGTTCATCTTCTCCGATGAACGCGCTCGGTCGGGGCGGCGCGACCTCCAAGAACGCGCTACTGGAGTATAGCGCGTTCTCAGTCCGCGGCCGAAAAAGGTAAGAACGCCCAAAAATTCTAACCACGCCCCCATACCTCCATAGGAGAGGGGGAAAACAAAGGGGAAGACCCCTGGGGACCCCTAGCATGATTATAGGCCCTCAAAATACGAATCCATGCATTGAATCCCTAGATCGGGCGAGCTCTCCCCAAATCATGGAAAAACCCAAAAACGCTCAAACGATCCCCTCCCGGCCTCCCCGCGGCCTATAAATCACGGAAAAGATCGGCATGAGACTAAGGAACGTCACCCTACCTCGATGGAGCGAATGCTCCGCCGGATCGATCACGAATCACGAAGAATGCTCGAAGCTTCACGAACTCCCCACGCTCCCCACGCTTGCCGCACGCCCACGAGATCGTCTCACCGTCGCCCACGCGTCCGCGCCGTCGCCCCGCCGCCGTCCGTAGCCGGAGAGGGGCTCGCCGCGTCCGAATGGGAGAGAGGGAGAGAGAGGGGGCTCACGGTCGCGAGAGAGAGAGGAAGAGGAAGAAGAAAGAGAAAAGGGAAAAAGAAAAGAAAAAGAATTAGGCTTTATAGAAAATCTGAATTTTTGGAAAAATACCGAAAAATAGAAAAATACATTTCCGGAATCCTCGGAACGCACCGATCGCAACGGTACCACTCGTGCCCGGGTGAACGGCCCAGTTAACCCGCAGTGAGCGTCCGAAGGAAAAGCCGAAACACACACCGAGAATCAGAAAACACACATGGAAAAGCCGCGGAACGCCTCCGGGCCTCCGAAACGACTCCGGATCGCGCCGATCCGAACACGAAAGATGTCCGAAACGAAATTTCGGACACAACAGAATCGGACGCTCCAAAAACCAGATCCGGGACCCACGAAGAAGGATCCGAAAGGTCCGGGATATTACAGCCCTCCCCCCTTAAGGAATTTCGTCCTCGAAATTGAGAACAACCAAAGGGGAAAGAAGAGGAAGACTCACTCAAACAGATACGGGAATTGCTGACGCATCTCATCCTCACGTTCCCACGAAGCCTCACCACCAGAGTGTCGCTGCCACACGACCTTTACCAAGGGAATGACCTTGTTCCGCAGGCGCTGCTCTCGCCTATCCTCCACGCGGATCGGAAACTCTGGGAGAGAAAGATCTGGAGTCACCTCAGGCCAAACGGAAAACTCGAGCACATGAGAGTCATCGGGCATATACTTCCGCAACATCGAGACGTGGAACACGTCATGTACCGATGCCAACTCAGGAGGTAACTGCAACCGGTAAGCAACCTCACCGATGCGCTCCACAATCGCGAAAGGACCAATATAGCGGGGACTCAGCTTCCCACGCCGTCCAAAACGCATCACCCCCTTCATCGGAGAAACTCTCAAGAACACACGATCGCCCACGGCGAACTCAAGGGGCTGCCTCCTACGGTCAGCATAGCTCTTCTGCCGACTCTGGGCCGCCAACATGTTCTGACGAACCAGGTGCACAACCTCCACACATTGCTGCACCAATACCGGTCCCGTCAAAATACGCTCACCCACCTCAAACCAATCAAGTGGAGTCCGACAAGGACGTCCATACAGAGCCTCATAGGGAGCCATGCCGATGCTCGAATGATAGCTGTTGTTATAGGCAAACTCCACCAACGGTAGGTGATGAATCCAACTCCCCTGCCACTCCAGGCAGCAGGATCTCAGCATGTCCTCCAAAGTCTGAATGGTCCTCTCAGACTGACCATCTGACTGTGGATGATACGCCGAGCTAAATGCCAACTCCGTGCCAAGAGCTCGCTGGAAACCCCTCCAGAATTCAGAAGTGAAGCGCGGATCTCGATCCGACACGATCGAAATGGGAATCCCATGCAACGGCACGATCCGCTCCACATACAGACGAGCCAACCTGGACACGCTCCAGCTGACCTTGACCGGTAACAATCGAGTCACCTTCGTCAGCCGATCCACCAGCAACCAAATACTGTCCTGCCCACTCGGGGTCCTCGGTAACCCCACCACAAAATCCGTGGTCACATGGTCCCACTTCCAAGCAGGAACATCCAAAGGCTGGAGAGTACCTCCTGGTCGCTGATGCTCCGCCTTCACCTGCTGACAGATCAGGCACCTGGCCACAAATTCGGCAACATCTCTCTTCATGCCAGGCCACCAGAACTGCCTCCGCAAGTTCCGATACATCTTCGTCGCACCCGGGTGTACAGTGTACCTGCTCCCATGAGCCTCGCGTAACACCGCACGATGAACCTGCTCCTCGGCCGGGACGTACAGCCTGCCACGAAACCTCGCAGCACCGTCCTCGCCGAGCTCTACGTCAGCCATAGCCAGAATCCGGGGCAACTCAGGGTCCGCATGCTGAGCCTCTGTCACCTGACGACGGATAGCAGGAGTGACAGTCAGACTCGCAAGCACTGCCAACCCTGGCTCCTGGGGAATCTTGAGCCTGAAAGATACCTCGGGCACTTGTTCCCAGAGCCTCCACTTCCTCAACATCAAGGTACTGACCGCAACCTTCCTACTCAAGGCATCGGCGACGACATTCATCCTGCCCGGCTGATAAGACAGGGTGAAGTCATAGTCCTTCATGAACTCCATCCAACGCCTCTGTCTGAGGTTCAGATCTCTCTGCGAGAACACATACCTCAAACTCTGATGGTCAGTGAACACCTCGAACTTCTCACCGTACAGATAATGCCTCCAGATCTTCAGCGCGAAGATCACTGCTGCCAACTCAAGATCATGGGTAGGGTAGTTCTCCTCATGGGGCTTTAGCTGCCGAGATGCATAAGCCACCACTCTACCATGCTGCATCAGAACATCACCCAATCCAACGCCGGAAGCATCTGTACACACCACAAAACCTCCCGATCCAGAAGGCAAAACCAACACCGGAGCCGAGGTGAGCAATCTCTTCAGTTCACTGAAGCTCTGCTCACACTCCTCGGACCAAACGAAAGGCACATCCTTCCGCGTGAGCCTAGTCATCGGGGTCGCAATGCGAGAAAAATCCTGGATAAACCGACGATAATACCCCGCAAGCCCCAAGAAACTCCGGATCTCCGTCACCGACCTCGGCCTCGGCCATTGCATCACAGCCTCGACCTTGGCGGGATCCACGGAAATGCCATCACCAGAAATCACGTGCCCCAGAAAGTGCACCTCGCTGAGCCAAAACTCGCACTTGCTGAGCTTCGCATACAACTGGTGATCTCGCAACGTCTGCAGCACCACACCCAAATGGTACGCATGCTCCTCAGCAGACCGCGAATAAACAAGGATGTCATCCACGAAGATGACCACGAACTGGTCCAAATACGGATGAAACACCCTCTGCATCAAGTCCATGAAGGCTGCTGGGGCATTGGTGAGCCCAAACGGCATCACCAGAAACTCATAATGCCCGTACCTCGAACTGAATGCAGTCTTCTCCACATCGGACTCGCGAATTCTCAGCTGATAGTAATCGGACCGCAAATCAATCCGCGAGAACACTCGCGCAGACTGAAGTTGGTCGAACAAATCATCAATCCGCGGCAACGGATACTTGTTCTTAATGGTCACGTCATTCAGCTGCCGATAGTCAATGCATAACCGCAGACTACCGTCCTTCTTCTTCACAAACAACACGGGCGCACCCCAAGGGGAAAAACTCGGACGAATATACCCCTTGGCCAACAGTTCCTGCAACTGCGCCCTCAACTCCCTCAACTCAGCGGGGGCCATACGGTAGGGAGCCTTCGCCAAAGGTCCCGTACCAGGTACAACCTCGATCACGAAATCGATCTCCCGCTGGGGAGGTAATCCAGGCAACTCCTCAGGAAAAACATCGGGAAACTCGCGCACCACCGCAATGTCCTCGACATTCGGCTCCATCCGGTCAGACACAACCACGGACGCGAGAAAACCCTGACAACCGGAATCAAGCAACCGACGGGCTCGAATAGCAGAGATAAGAAATCGAGAAGAGGCGGAACGGATACCTTGGAAATAGAAGGTCCGCTTGCTCGGATGCTGGAAGTAGACCCTCTTCATCCCACAATCCACCACCGCTCCATGAGTCTCGAGCCAATCCATGCCTAGAATCACGTCGTAATCCCGAAGCTGCAACGCATACAACCTGCCTGGCATACTCCGCCCATCGATCCACACCGGAACCTGGTCGAAGCAATACGGAGTGACCATAAAATCACCCGAAGGCAACTCCACTGCCAAATCACAGGACAACTGGGTCACCGGCTCCTCGACGCTCGACGCGAAATCCTCCGAAATAAACGAATGAGACGCGCCAGAATCAAATAAAACCCGAGCCGCACAACCCAAAATCTGAACGGTACCTTCCACGAGCTGCGACGCCACTGCCTCTGCCCTGGTCAAGTGCGTGATCTGGCCACGAGCCCTCTGCCTGCCTCCCACGCTAGCTGACCTGGGTAGTGGCGGATACTGTCCCTGATGCTGCTGCTGCTGGGGAACCTTTGCTGCGGCGGCCTCTGAGGACAGTCATGCGCCATGTGCCCTGGCTGGTCACACCGAAAACAGATAATCGGCGCCGTGCACTGCCTGCCTGGGTGGGTCCCACCACACCGTGGACAAGATCCTCGCGATCCACCCACTGATCCCTGACGCTGCAAAGGAATCGGCTGCTGTACACTGCCCGATGAAGCCTGCCCTTGATCTCTGGACTTCTTCTTGCCGAACCCCTTCTTGAAGAACTTCTTGACCTTCGAGCCGAAGGACGCAGATCCTGTCACCGAAGCTGCATGTGCCGGCACTCCTGAACCACTCATCGCATGTTGGAAGGAACCCTGCTGCTGGGTAGCCGACTGCTGGCTGCGACCTGACACAGACTGCCCCTGGCTGATCGGTCCTCGAGTCCTCTGCATATCCATCTCCAAGGAAATCGTAACACGAGACGATGTCTCTAGATCAGTGGCCCCATTCGTGATCAAATGGTGCCTCAGCTCCAACCTCAAGCCCTGCACAAACTGCGTGGTCCTCACCCTCTCATGCTCCATGATATGAGGTGCGTACCGACCCAGCTCGACAAATCGGGCCCTGTACTGCAACACGGACATGTCACCCTGCACCAGCTCCAGAAACTCCCGCATCCGCTGCGTGGCAACAACGTCTGGACAGTACGTACGCTCGAAAGCACTGACAAAGTCACCCCACTCGACCTGCTCAAGTGGACGAAGCTGAAAGGACGTCTTCCACTCGGAAGACCACCACCTCCGAGCCGTACCCTGCAACTGGTTGTAGGCCAACACCACTCTGTCCTCGGCAGTACTCTTCGCAGAACTGAACACCCGCTCCATCTCATCGAGCCAATCACGAGCCGCATCAGGGTCTGCCTGGCCGCTAAAGTAAGGTGGATGGAACTGCATGAAGTCCCTCACTGCTCGGCCTGGCCCACCCCTAGCAAACGAGCCCTCAACAGCCTCTCCGCCAAACTACAGAGACATGAGATGGTACATGCCACGGAAAAAATCCTCGGCCCCCGGAGCCCTCGCAGCATCCGCGGCCTCGGTAGCTCCCGGAACTCTGCTATGCTCCTCCTGGTCCCTCTGGACCCCTTGCTGGATCTCTTGACCTCCAGCCGACTGCCCCTGCTGAGAGCGAGAACTTCTCCTCGGCGCCATACTCGCTCCTGAAGCACAAGACAGAAAACACGGAAACGGCAATGTCAGAATAAAACACGCGGTGCCCAATGCCAGCGTCACATGTACATCATCGTTGTGGACTAGTGGACCAATATAATCACCTATGATTCTCATGTAATTCCATAACCGCGCTCTGATACCAGCTGTAACGACCCGAGAATCCGATTACCGGGAAGGTCCGATAACCCGAGACTCGCACCGCCACCCACGAGCCCGAAGACTCGGAAGGGTTAAAAGGATGGTGTGGAAACTACGCGAGCATCACAGATAATTGCAGAAATGAAACAGTTATAATAGTAAGCAGGAAATAAATTACATTTTACATGGTCCACAATAAAATAACAATAACAGCAACAGTAGTCCACGACTAGTACAGTGACAAGAAAGAAAAGTACAGCTACACGGGGCATCCCCAGGCTCTGACCTCTGGCACTACCTCTGGGCACCCGCACCACGCTGCGCTCCTGACGCACTCCCCGAAGGTGGCGTCTCACCTGAAACACGGTGAAAACACGCAGGGAATGAGTCTCGGAACAAGACTCAGTAGGGATCACTCGAACCCTACCTCGAAAAACGAGAAACCACTACTCTAGCGGTAGGAAAGTACCTCGGAAAGGAAAGCCCTGTACTCTACAGAACTAGACCCTACGGCACACAAACCGACACACGTGCCACGGTACGAGAAGACCGAAACCAACGGTCGAACCGTCAAAACCCGAAGGTCGGAAACACACGACTGACAGTCTGCCACTCCGTACTCGACAGGAGTACCACCCACTAGAAGCACAGCCGGTAGCGTCCCCTGACGTCTTACACCGCACCGCAGGTGAACCGCCTGACGTGGTAGGTCCTACCCGAGGCGCAAACACCGTACAAGTAACCACAAACAAGTGACTAGCTGGGGTCACGCCCGTCGACGTGGGTCCAACCGCCCCCAACCACGTGTGCACACACAGACCACGCGTCCCAGGTCTGGCCCTCTGACCGGTTTTCCCCTCAGCCGGACTCTGGCTGCAAGACGTGGGGCCCAACGGTAACCGGTCCACAAACCGTCTCGAAAGGTCGGCCCGTACACCACTCCCTGGTGCGACTAGCACCCGCGTACTAGTAGGCTACGACTAGTGGAGGGTCACTGAAGGAGTAGACTCTCGAGTCAACGGAAAACGACGTCCGAATCCGACAACGTGTGGGAATCACCCCACGCACCAGCCCCGTCGCACGGTGACCACGGTCGGAAAAGAAACAGACGCATTGCCCACGGTCAAACGCCTAACCGAGGCAAACGGGACTTCCGGACACCAAAGACACGGTCACGGAACTCCACGGGGTGCCCGGGGCGCACACACGGCCCAAGAGAAACACCCAACAACAGGCAAGATCGCGCTAGGGACACCTAGCGCGACAGGGAAGATCGCGCTAGGTCTCCCAAGCGCGACAGGAACCATCGCGCTAGGGAACCCTAGCGCGACAAGGACCATCGCGCTAGGTCCTCCTAGCGCGACAAGGGCGATCGCGCTATGACCCCATAGCGCGACAGGAACCGCCTCCTGTTCATCTTCTCCGATGAACGCGCTCGGTCGGGGCGGCGCGACCTCCAAGAACGCGCTACTGGAGTATAGCGCGTTCTCAGTCCGCGGCCGAAAAAGGTAAGAACGCCCAAAAATTCTAACCACGCCCCCATACCTCCATAGGAGAGGGGGAAAACAAAGGGGAAGACCCCTGGGGACCCCTAGCATGATTCTAGGCCCTCAAAATACGAATCCATGCATTGAATCCCTAGATCGGGCGAGCTCTCCCCAAATCATGGAAAAACCCAAAAACGCTCAAACGATCCCCTCTCGGCCTCCCCGCGGCCTATAAATCACGGAAAAGATCGGCATGAGACTAAGGAACGTCACCCTACCTCGATGGAGCGAATGCTCCGCCGGATCGATCACGAATCACGAAGAATGCTCGAAGCTTCACGAACTCCCCACGCTCCCCACGCTTGCCGCACGCCCACGAGATCGTCTCACCGTCGCCCACGCGTCCGCGCCGTCGCCCCGCCGCCGTCCGTAGCTGGAGAGGGGCTCGCCGCGTCCGAATGGGAGAGAGGGAGAGAGAGGGGGCTCACGGTCGCGAGAGAGAGAGGAAGAGGAAGAAGAAAGAGAAAAGGGAAAAAGAAAAGAAAAAGAATTAGGCTTTATAGAAAATCCGAATTTTCAGAAAAATACCGAAAAATAGAAAAATACATTTCCGGAATCCTCGGAACGCACCGATCGCAACGGTACCACTCGTGCCCGGGTGAACGGCCCAGTTAACCCGCAGCGAGCGTCCGAAGGAAAAGCCGAAACACACACCGGGAATCGGAAAACACACACGGAAAAGCCGCGGAACGCCTCCGGGCCTCCGAAACGACTCCGGATCGCGCCGATCCGAACACGAAAGATGTCCGAAACGAAATTTCGGACACAACAGAATCAGACGCTCCGAAAACCAGATCCGGGACCCACGAAGAAGGATCCGAAAGGTCCGGGATATTACAACGGTGGTTTGACTGAATAGGTCGGTTCAAGGTTGACTGAGTTTAGCGGCCCAATCCTGACCGCTATAGTCCCCTAGCGGCCCATTCTATGACCGCCAACGTTTGTTCCTCCGCTTATCTCCTGCGTGTCATTTTTAGATGTGTTGGTTTCCAAGTACCTTGGCTTGACCTCGTGGTTTGCCCATTGTCTCGTGGACGTCTTTTGATGTCCTATGAGGGCTATAACCATGTTATGAGATAGCCAAGCGTACCCTGCTATTGGTTAGGTTTCTGTACTACTTCAGAGTCATTTTAGGTTCTGGTCAACCCGGTGAGACCCAGTGGTTGACAAGTAACCTTGTGTGTGTCTCGACTATTCTAGATAGCTCGAGACAGTGGTTCTGGACGTCTTGAGGTACTGTTCTACCTCTATTTGTGTGTCCAGGTGCGTTGAGGGTCTTGATGCTCCCTCAGGTCTCCGTGAGTCGTTTTATGTGGTTGTGTGGATCTGATGATCCAGTGTCATTTTCCTCGGCTTAGGATTAGGATGATTGGCGGCTTATCACCGTCGTTGTGCGACGATCTTGACTCCGAGTCGTGAGACTCAAGGATCGTTATGTCAGCATGTCTAGTTGCCCTGTCCTGAGTCTATTGGTAGTTTGGTGTACTGCCTTTGTGCTTCGCTATACGTGTGGCAGTGCTTGCTTAGCCTGTCCGTACTTTAGCACTTGTGTTTTAGAGTCTCTGTGTCTAGTGAGCCTCCAGTAGTCGTAGCCTGACGACCTCGAGTGTCGGCCTACCCAGGAGTGGTGGTGAGGGCAGTTCCCGACTCAGACGGTTTGTAGTGTAGTTTCCGTGGGCTCCCTTGCCTTGCAGTAGCGTCCTACTGGGGGAGAATACTAGCTAGAGGCCTGACTCAAGGCATTGAGCTTGTGTGTGCACACGTAGTCAGTGGCGTTTTAGACGAACGTCGACGGGCGTGACCCTGACTAGTCACTCGTTACTGTAGTTCATGTTCTGGTTCTATGTGTATCTCAGTCTCCGTCGTTCTCGGCGTCCGCAGGGAGATACTTGAGGTGCAGTGTAAGGCGTCAGTGGATGCATCTGGCCGTTCTTCTAGTGAGGAGGTGCTTCCGTCACGTGACACGTGACTCCTGGGTTTTCATTCTTCATGTCGTGACCTCTTTCGGGGTAGTCTGTTCTTGACTTTACCCGAGGTCGGCTCTGTGTAGCGTGCACGGTAATCTAGTCGTGTATGCTTCGGTGTCTGTGTCTGTCTAGGTCTTTTCTAGGGCTTTTTGCTTGGTTTCGTAGGCTTTAGCCTTTGGGCTAATGGTTGAGTGACGGATCGGTAACTCCTGACTTTGTGAGATCAAGGTTCGCCCTCATGTCGCTGTTTGGAGTAGCTTAGGGAGCGTGCCTTGCTCGATAGCCGTGTTCTCGTTCCTTACGACTTTGCTTTTCCCTTTTCTTTTAGCTGTTCTGCTCCTGTTGTTTACGGCTTTCTTTTACAGCTTTCTAGTTGTAGTTTAGCTTTTTCTTGCTTTACTATTACTGCTGTTTTAGTTATTGTTCCGTGTTACTGCGTGTTTTTCAGTGGGGATCCGCGTGACCCCAACTGAGCCAGTGACACGAGGCTCACCTCTGCTTTTCAAGTGTCGTCGTCTCTGCTTCCTTTGCGGTTCTTGGTGTGGCGTGCTCGTAGTTGCCAGCGATACCTGTGTCGGGCTTCCCCCGACCTCAGTGTACGTTTTTCTTTCTGTTGGACTGTACTTGTCTTTCCTTTGGACTGGACTCTGGTATAATTGTTAATCTAAACTGTTAATTAATAAGTAATTTTTTTCCTGCTACTTTAGCAAACCTGATTAATGAAATATTATTGATTACTGTTATATATGTGAATTCAATGTACTACACAACAATTCTTTTATCCCTTCGGAACTTTTATCGCTCTTGGGAGGCTTCACGGGTTCCAAGTGGTATCGGGTCTACTCGGTAGTCCTATCGGGTATATCCGATATCCGGAGTCTGGGTCGTCACATAAGACCTCAAGTTCATCGCCTATTTCTATCATCCACTTGTTATCGTTTAGGTTTCGATAACACAGAAGTGTATGTCATTACTACACATACGCTAACAATGTTAAATTTCGACTCGGATAAATAAAAAAATCATGATATAATGACGAGCACGAGTCAAATCTATGAAGAGGTTGAGAATTTTAAATTGAAAACTTTGAGTTTCTTTGGAGAGCCAAAGATGATGGTTGTTTATTTTAAAGTTGAAATTATAAAACATAAAATAAATCTATCTAATTAATTCAAATACACCTATGACTATGCACCTAAACTTTTAAACTAAACGCAACACATTATGAGAGGAAGAGAGTAGGAGAAGAAGAAGAAAGAGAGAGAGATGGGGGAGCGAGATCTAAAGGGAGAAAATAACTACTTCTATTGCTTTAAAGAGAAATGTTACAAGATGATGAGACAAGATTACAACTAATATATGGAAATAAAATCTAACATTATAATCTAGAAATGAAAATACAAGAGCTTGGGTGTAGTAGCGATGATGGCGGGGATGGTGTTGTCCCTCCTTGAGTCTTAGATCACAAACCATCATATGGTTATAATCGGCCACATTGGAGTTGATGATGCCACCCTTCCTTGTGATGCCTCTTGGAGGGAAGTGGGAAGAAGGAGAGAGGGAAAGAAGATGGTGATGGGAACAAGGGGGTTCACCCCTTGGATGATGCTAAGAAGGAGATGAAGAAGTGAGGATGGTAAGACGAGGAAGAGGTCGCCCTATCTGTAACGACTTAAGATCCGGATACCGAGTCAAACCCGATACTATTCAGATCCTACGCCGTCACCCACGAGCTGGGAAGCTCGGAAGGGTTCAATAGGTGTCACGAGAGTGTAAAAAATTCTAAAACAAATGCAGTAATTAAAATGATGAAGTTAAAATTTACATTTATAAATAGATTTATACAACTTTATATAATTTCCAGTCCAGATATACAAGTCCCCAAAGGTACAGCTCAACAAACGAAACAGTACAAAGTCTTGGGGCATACCCCGGCTAGTAGTAGCTGGCGACGCTAGGACTCACGGGTGTTGCTCAAGGCCTCCAAACGACGAGGAAGTGCGCCGAACTTGAAAAGAAAAGGGGTGAGTCTCATTTCATTGGCTCAGTAGGGGTCCCGCGGATCCCCACCACAACGAAACATAACAATAGAGCAGCAAGTAATAAATCGTAAAGAACAGTAAAGCAGGAAAGACAGTAAGGCAGAACAAGACACTCTGTAAACACACAACAACTGCACCAAGCCAGTAACTATTATAAGCTTGCAAAATGGAGGGATACCTCGAGTATCCATCATAAACCAAGCCGAAGTTGATCCTCGCAACATGGGCAACAGAAGGCCGGACCACAATAACCTGTCTCAGGGGACTTGTCCTAGAGTACACAAGGACTAAGCTACCAAGAAAGACCCTCAGTCGGCGACGAGGGAATAGGGTTAAGCTGTCGAGACAGGACTCTCACGGACAGCGAATAAATCTCATCTCGATCACGAGTAACTAAGACAATGAGCTGCCAAAACACTGAACCATGCCAGGCATGAACCAGCGCCAAAATCTCTCAAGTGACAGGAGTACTACGCCACTACCGACAAGGTCGGAAGCATCCTCTGGTGACTTATACCGCAGCCTCAGGTGTCTCCCTACTCGTCTCAGGCAAAAACTAAAAACTGAGACACAATATAGTACCACATAACAAGGACCATCTGCTCTAGGTCAGGTCCTCTAGCCGGTTTTTCTCCCAGTTGGACTCAGGCTACAAAGGTAAGGGGCCCTCCAGTAATCAGCTTAGAAGCCGTCTACACGGGACTAGCCTCCACCACTCCAAGGTGGGTAAGAACACTCGTGCTCAGGTTAGCTACGTCTTGTGGGAAGGGTCACTAAAAGTGAGAACTCGATGTAACATCGGAAACCACCGGTCCACACTAAACATCGTACACAGGTAATGTAACACGAGATGACTTTTACTTCAAGAAAACTCAAGAACCTCTGACAAGATAGCTACTCTATGGACTGCCGATGTAAACGGCACAGACTGGAACCACCCCTCGCGCGAAACGTGAAAACACCAAGTCACGGGGTCATTGGGTCTGGGCGGCCAACCCACTGGTTACCCATAGTCCTGGGCGGCCACAGTGGTGGCCACCACACTGTGGCCTGGGCGGCCAACTCCCTGGCCGCCCAGGCCTGTTGGGTGGCCAAAGGGTTGGCCGCCCAGCACCATGTATAGACACGTCCAAATTGACATAACTTTGAGTACATCTCCTATCATATTACAATGTCCTAAATTGACCTTCAAGTTGACTTATTTGAGTGGTTTTCCTCATTTTTCTTGATTTTTCAGCTTTCCTCGACTTTTTCCTATTTTTCTCTATTTTTCCTGATTTTTTTGAATTTTTTCCAATTTTTCGGGGCTGTTTTGAATTAGAGTCAGACCCCTGGACGCTAATTCTTTTCAAAAGAAACAGCGCCCGACATAGTTGCCGCCAATTCCTTTCTAAAGAATTAATCTCCTTTACTCAGTCGCAAATTCTATAATCTGCATCTAGGCAAGTGGACGCGAATTCTTTTAATCTCCAAATTGGCAAAAATCTGTTGTAAATCATGAATTAATGTCTGTGTGGAAAGTCGCGCATTCTTTTATACGCGTCTGGGATCGATGGTGGACGCGTATTTAATACGTGTATGAATAGTGGACATGTATTCCAAAATTTGTGTTATTTATTAAATCAACGCCTCTTCGAAAAGGCGTAAATTCTTAATTTGCATCAGCCTCTATAGACGCGAATTCTTCTCTTCCCCAAATTTGTGACAAACTTCATTTCCATGAAGAATTAATGCCTCTCCACAAAGTCGCGAATTCTTAATTGGCGTCCATGGCTTTGACGCTAATTCTATTTCTTTATTTTTGCATTGAATTAACGCCTCTCTACAAAGTCATTAATTATGTAATTGGCGTCCACCTCCTTGACATTAATTCCCTTTCCATATTTTGAGCCTTTAAATAATTACCAAATTCGTCAAAATTTCAAATTCGCGTCTGTCCATGCGGACGTAATTTCCTTTTCTGATTTTTGGTAATTTTTAACTTTCCAAAAAAATTCAAGAAATGGCGCCTTCCTATCTGTTATGAATTTGAATTCGCGTCCATCCGCATGGACGCGGATTTCCTTTCCATTTGTTGGGCTTTTAATTCCGACCAAAATTCATAAAAATTCCTAATTCGCGTCAGCCTTAGGGGACATGAAATTCCTTCCAATTTTGATAATTTCCAATCTTTCTAAAAATGGCTCGGAATTGGCGACTGGCTGACTGACGCTACTTTAACTGGCGTCCACTGTGGTGGACGTAAATTCTGACAGAATTTCGAACTTGACAACATCCCCTTCCTTCCCCATTTTGAGATCCTTTTCCACTTGGGAAAAGGTCCCTATGGCTTTCTAAGATTGGGAGGACACTTGGCAGATGAATTTCTCTCTCCAAATCTAATTAAAACTTGATTTTATATTTTTCATGGAATTAAACCTACAATTTTCTCTACTATAAATATGACCCCCTCTCCCTTGTTCATAGGGTTGATTCTTTGAGTGGAGGGGAGGTGCTGCTGGACCAAGGGCTCAAGGAGGACTCTCCCTACATTCAAAGCTACATCCTTGGAGCTCCTTCCTTGAAGATTGAAGATCATTGAAGCCCCCCTTTTGGAGAAAACACAATAAACCTTTCTGTTCTCTGCTTCTTTTTTTTGTTAGATTAATTTGCATTGCATGCATCATCTTCCTCACCTTCTTTATCTTTTTTTATTCTCATCTCAACCACGTTGAGATACTCCAATTGTGCAATACTTGCTGCACCCCTCCATCATCACATCATTTTTATCCTTACCCTTTTGCATAGGGGTTTTAAAGTCAACACCAACAAGGTGTGTTCATGCCCATGATTTCATGTTTATTTACATTAAAGATTTGATGCTACACACTGTATAATTCTAATTCAATCTTTTGTTGGTTGTTGTTTTCTTTGTCTTGCAAGGGTAATTAAAGAAGAACTCTCTTCATCGGCCGACAGATTGGAAGAGAAGATGACACTCACATCTCCCCCACTCCTTAAAGGTATTTTTCGCGATCCCTCCCTTATTTTTTATTCTTATATTCATTCGAGACCCGCGAGTCTCTGGTGATCACGTTTTCCATTAGCATTCACGCATGCTCCCTTTCTCCCCTTTTCTCCGTTGCTCCCCTTTTCTCCCTTTCCCATCTTATTAATTGATTTCTAATAAATCTTTATGGATTTTTCTAATAATCTACACCATGGGCTCCAATGTATGGGCGGCCAGGGTGTGGCCGCCCAGACACCTGGGCGCCTGGCCACCTGGGCGGCCACACCCTGGCCGCCCAGACACCTGGGCGACCAGCTCCCTTGCCGCCCAGTGGGGCTTGACCTTGGGCGGCCACCTCTCTTGTCGCCCAGCGCACCTGGGCGGCCTGGCCGCCCAACTAGGCAATTGATAGTTCGGGTCCCCTCCGAGAGCCACCTCGGGGATCATTCCCATGCCCGAGCGCCCACATTGGGCTCGGAAACCTCCGAAACACACGGGGGACCATCCTCGATCGCAATGCCATACACAAAACCCAATTTGGGCTAATCTATCCGAGATCACAACCCAAACATGTATTTTTCCCAAAAAGGCGGTAAACCCCTCTCTCTCGTCCAAAACACTACCGGATCGCGGGAAAACGTGGGAAGGGTAGCTAGGATCCATCCCCCAACCTCTCGCGAAGAAAACCGTTGGAAACCCATTGCACTCGCATGAGTCGAACCCTATTCTCGCGAGCACGCCGTGCCACGCCACCGCCTCCGGCTCCTCACGTTCATCCCCACCGTTCGCCACCCACGCTGTCCCCTGATCTCGCCCACCGCCGCCGTCCGCCGGCCGTCAGAGATGTGGAGGGAGAGAAGGAGAGAAAACGAGAGGGTGAGAGAGTGAGAACGAGAGAGTGAGGGAGAGGAACGGTGGGGGGGGGGGGGTTATTAGGTTTTATTTTTATTTTTGTTATTCTCTTCTTTTTTTTTAAAAAATCCACGTTAACTCCAAAAAATTCTCAAAAAATAGATTCTAACTCGAAAAAATTTTCAAAAAAAGTTCGACCACTCAACGCGCCACCACGGACTCGAAATAACTCACACAACACCAATTAGGGGTCCGAAACTTCCAAAAATAAATTCTACAACTGATACAGACACGATCCGCAACCCATGGAAACACGATCCATGACCCGGGGACATTACACTATCTATGGGGAGAGGAGGAAGGTTGTGGTGATGGAAAGAATGGAGAAAGAGTAGGGCAAATGGAGCAAGGGAATAGGAGATGGCCAAGAAGAGAGAAGGAGAAGAGGTCACCCTTGGGAGGAAGCTTAGAGGGAGTAGGGATGTCAAAAATATCCGCAAACCCGATTACCCGCATCACCCGACCCGTGATGGGTCGGGTAATACCCGAATAAACGGATATGGATTCAGGTTCAGATATATTTAAAATACCCATTTCATATTAGGATAGGGTATGAATTTAGTGCACCCGAACCCATATCCGATTCGAACCCGCTCTTAATAACTCATTGTGCATATTAGGCCTATGATTTTGACATGAACTCAACCCGTTGCCCGTCTTGTTGGGTTTGTGAGTTTGGACTTCTTACTAAAATTATAATGATGTTTTTATACAACATAAAAATTACTTTGGAAAGAAAAGAATTGATCAGATTTCTATTTTCCCAATTCTTATAAATCTCACATTTTCTTGGACGTGGATATGGACTTATGTTTTATGGAAGGATACGGATATCCGCGGGTATATCCATACCCGTGATGGATATATCCGTATCCATATCCGCGAAAATAAAAGAGTATTATTCGGGTATGGTATTTGTAAAATTTTCACGGATAAGATATGGTATTGGTCTACTCTAGTCGAACCCGATCCATTTACATCCCTAAGAGGGAGGAGGAAGAAGAAGATGGGGGGTCTATCTACTACCTACACCTACTAGAGGAAGAGAGGAAGGGTGATGGAGAGATGAGAGGAAGGAGAAGAGAAAGCAAACCTTGCTAGGGCGAAGTCAAGAGATATGGAGGAAGAAGAGAGGAAGAGGTGAAGAGGGCGAAGGAGAGGATGAGAGGAAGAGAGGGGGGCAAAGTTGAGAAGAGGAAGAAGTACCTAACCTACTCCTACTCCTAAGGAAGAGGGGATGGGAGATTGGAAGATGAGCGCCTCTCTCTTTGAGATATTAAATAGGGCATGGGAAGCTCTTTAGGGTTTCTTCTAGGGTTTAGGTAATTGGATGGCTAGGATGGGATCTTGGGAGAGGAGAAGATGGGAGGATGAGGGCAACTAAGAAAAGGGGCACAACCATGAGTTGTGGGTGGCTAGGGTTGGAGAGTTTCCTTCCTTATTTGTAAGGCTCTCTTCTCCACTTGCTTGTAATTAGGAGATTCTCTTGATCTCCTCGAATCAAGGAAGTGGGGGCTACATGATGGAGAGCTTTGACTTGGTCAAGATGGCAGAGGCGCCATAGGGCTTCTATTGTTGAGCTTGTTTATCTTTTTGCTTTTGGGTTGTCCTGTAATTGTCTTAGGTGTACTTCACAAACACAAATTATAATTTAATCCATACAAATAATTAAATGGTGCATGAAAACTATGAATTCTTGTAATTATGCAATAAGAAATTAATACAAATGCCCCTCAAATCCTCTCTATTACTTGACAATACTGAATTAATGTGATTTTAATATATGACCCAATTTATGTGCAAGATTGAGGTTAGCTATAAAATCTACCTAATTGAATGCACTTTAAATAATGTGTGTGACATAAATAATAATGTAAAAATAGACACCTATCAGACAAGCCTTCCATCTAAACCCATCGTCTAATCACTTATTGTTCTTCGTCCAATCCTTCTGTTTTCTCCTAGCGCATCGTCTATCGTTTGTCTACATATAACCTAATGTATAGGTCTTTCATTTAATTTGTATAGTCATCGTCTTTCTTTTCTTTCGACTTAGACATAATATGTATAGACATTCTTTCGACTTTGAATGTCATCTAACTCCGATTGCTTTATTTAATCTCCATCTTCTAACTTCTGAGTATCCCCTAATTCTCTCATTTCAACTACGTGAATTTATATGATAGATTCATGAAGGGAAACTTGATACGTATAAATATAAATAAATTTATCTTGGACCTTATTTTATCATGAGATTTAATGTTTATTTTTAAGCTTTGAAATTCAAGATGTTACATTATGATTTTTCGAGGAGAGTTACATTTCAAGTAAGATTTTGCTATGCTAGAATATGGGCAAATGTTATGTTTTTTTGGTCATAAAAAATAATCCATTCATTTCAACCCCAAATCAAACATACATGAATGCATTTAAAAAACATAGCCACAATAGGTCAACCAAATCAAAGACGAAGATGGCTTAGACCCAAGACCCACATTAACAATCTAACAAAGATAAAAAAGATAGGAAAGAAGCAAGGCACCACAACAAACTAGCCAAACATGAGGGAAAAGATAGATCTACCCTACAAGAGGGTAGATTTCAACCATGGATAAATAGTTGCACTACTACATATAAGGGGAGAGAAAATTACATAGAAACGTAGAAAAGACGGAATGCCTCCAACTGAAGGCATGAAAATCACATGGAACGAGGTACCCCATAGACCTTCATCTAACCTGCAAATGACTATTTTAAAAACAACCACACATGTAGCTTCAATGACCTCCTAGGGATAACGATCGAGGGTTGTAACGAGAGATCGATCACTTGCAGGTGATACATCTATGTATACCACATGGGAGGCGGGGTGACATGGCCAAACAAGTAATAGCATGCATGGTCAAGAGGGGGAAGAGGCCACTTGGGTAGAGATTTAAGGGAAGATGTGCAATAAGATTTTGATATGTTTTCAAAGCAAATTAGGGGCAATGAAATGAATTGAGGATGGGAGGGGAAAGGAGGGTTAACCAAAAGCCAAGGGAGGAGTACACATGGAGCCCAAAAAATGTGTGAAGGGTAAGATCCCTTCCGATAAAGTCTGCCAATAAAGAGAAGGGTGAGAAGGGGTCGATGGCTATAGGGAGCAGAGGAAGACGGTGAGGGAGGGAAGGTAATGCAACCAAAGAGGAGGGTATGGCAGGAAGAGAGGGTGATGGTGTAGGAAGGGCAAAGGGCAAGGAATGGTAGGGGTGGCTATAGTGCAGGGGAAGGGTGGGGGAGGAAGAGACAATAGCCTTAGTGGCGTGGAAAAAGGTAGAAAAGGATGAAGGTGGTGGAGAGCATCAAGGACGTTACATGTGATAAAATAGGGGGGTTTAGGGAGGATGAAGGCTACGATAACAATGAACGAAGTGACGGGGTGGAGGAGGACTAGGCATTGACAATGAAGGGAGAGGAGGGAAGGTAACAAGCAATGACATAAAACGGGGAGGAAGGGGAAGCTAAGTCGATGGTGGCAGCTTAAAAGAGAGAAATATGAGAGATGGAAACGAGGGGGGGGGGGTCTCGAAGGGAGCTCTCCCAAGATGACTTCCACTGATTAATCAAGCAACAATTGTTATGAAGGAATTGTCGAATGAGCCTCGAGAGTGGAATTTCCTCAAGCGGTAGGTCTCCCACCTACTCCCAAGAGCTTAGAATTTTTTTCTCTGGCAAAGTTGGCTAGGAGAGGATGCATGTTTCCTTATGATCAGGGGATTGGATAACTTGTGCATCACAATTCCGAAGAATCGGTATGCGTAGATACTGAAGACTAGATGGCAGATCAGTTCGAGAGGGGGGGTGAATCGAACCACACCCTCTAAAAATTAAACAAGTATGCTCTCGAAATAAATCAGCAGAACTCGGACAGAACTCACTACGCCTCACTAAGCGAATAGAAGAATGGAGATAGAAAATATGGAAGCACACACCACGAAGGACGCATGATTTTTAAGGTGGTTTGGCCATGTAAACTCACGTGCCTACGTCCACCCCTCACAACAGTGAGGCTTAACCACACTAGGAACAAAGTCCTCCAACACACACACGTCCCAAACATGACACACTACCCGAAGGTCAACCACACACCCATGGCACAAAGCCAACACGTGCACACAGCCACGGTACGCACACACACACGCTCAATAATATTTGTAGAACATAAAAACACAGGAGATATGACAAAGGGGACAGAACAAGAAGATTCCCCTGTGTAGAAATCGGGCTCGATGATGTATCTGATGTAGCTCGCCCAATTACACCTCACGTACACCACAGTACGTGTAGATGCAGTTCTCCCATGATCCCTGGTACTCAATATCTAGTATTTCGACGTGAGAACCTCCAACAAATGGAAATTATGCCGTGGGAGTCTCCACCCTCGAATGTCTTTGAATGTTGAATCTTGGACTGCAAGAAGAAGATCCTCACTCTAGGGTTCTTAGAACTCTTAGAAACTCATGGAGGCTGCTTCTAATAACCATGATCAGATCTATTTATAGTATCCCGATCATCCCCAGAAGTTTTGGCAAGTATACCGAAAGATTTGGCAAGATATCACACCAAATCAGGCTAGAAACAAAAAGCCCACAATTCACGTAACTGCGATCGGTCGACCAATGCATAGGGTCGGTCGACCGATCGCTGTAGAGATATGGCATTCTGAGTTATGGAAAAATTGGTCGATTGATCCAGCGTCGTCGGTCGACTGAACTCTGCAAAAGATTATCCTTCCAAGCTCTGGCAAATCCGGTCGACCGGTCCAAAGTCATCGGTCGACCGAACCATTTCCTGCAACTCACCAAAAAAACTCTACTGAGATTCAGTCGACTGAACTGAAATTCAATCGACTGAACTGAGGTGATGTACAGTAAAATTAAGAGAGGAAGATGTGATGTACAGTAAAACTAGAATTATAATTTAAAAAATTACAACAAAAATCAAATCTACAACTAAGATTAAACTAGAACTAGAAGAGAGAAAGATGAAATGCACTCTAGAGAGAGAGAGAGGTCCGTCCCCTCCTCGAACCTACAGGACTTCCAAACCTTCAATAGTTGTGTCCATCCTCCTTGAGATATTTTTAGGGCCTATTTGATAAATGGATTGTGTAACTTACCCGGGGGATGGTGTATTCGAGCTATCAGCTCGGATACCCAATCCTGAGTTACTAGATAAAATAACAAAGAAAAAACCTACTCTACCATTTAATCCCATGACCATCAAACTTATTTTAAGATATTACCTGCGAATAACCCTTGTGACTGACATGTGACCGGCGGGTAAGTTACCCTACCAACTTATCAAACATGCCCTTAGAATTTATGGTCGCATGTGCGTCTGGATGATTTGTGGGTAAGTTGAACCACACATGCCCCATCAATAGCGGCAACCACGTGACTGACGGGCGACTAGAAGTCTAGAAGCGTGTATATATTTTGGGCGAAGTCGGATCCGAATCGGGATCCATCCATCTGCGACGCGGCTCCTCCATCATTTGGGTCCCCGCCGCCTTCTCTTCCTTCCACCGCCCCCGCCCTTGCCCTAGTTTTCGGTCCCCCGCCAATCCGGAACGCCGCCGCCGTCGCGCGGGCTGCTTCGAGGGCTCGATCTGATACCCCCCGCTTGTTCCGCGGCTTCTCCGCGCCTGGGTCTCGATACCATGCAGAATTGGAGCTTCGGAGTTTTACTCGTGGGAGTGGCAATCCTTTTTTTGTTGCGGAAGCTGTGAATCGAGATCTGGGGTTGTGTTCCTGCGCGTGGTGTCTCCCTTGGCCCGGTGCGCAACGTAGGGTTCCGGCAGATTCCTGGTGGAGAGCATGTCGAGCAAGGAGGAGAAAGCGCAGGCTGCGGAGCGGATCAAGGCACAGGCTCTGTCGCAGGCAAAGGGCCTCAGCAGGGCTCAAGCTGAAAGGGCGGCCGCTGCCGCCGCTCGTAATGTGAATGCTTATGGGCAGAAGGAAGAAGGCCCCAGCAGATGGCAGGAGAGGAAGGAGGCCAAGCGTCAGATGTACCTGATGAGTACCGAGAAAGCGGTGACTTTGGGTGTGAGGAAGGACCTGAAGGCCTCGTCTGCCTCCACCAGCGGCGTCGCTGCCCAGTGCCAGAGGTGTCTCCAGGCGGGTCACTGGACGTACGAGTGCAAGAATGAGCCGGTCTACGTTTCTCGACCATCGAGGTCGCAGCAGCTCAAGAACCCTAAGATGAGGATGAAGCCCTCCGCTCCTGACGAATTGGACAATCCTGATATCCAAAAGGCGGACAAAGGAGAGAAGAGCAGGGCGAGAAGCAATGGGAAGAGAAGTAAGAAGGGCAAGAGGAAACACACGTCGGGGACAGACTCTGGAAGTGACACCAGCGAAGCTTCAGTTTTTGAGACGGAGAGTGGGTCTTCAGTTACAGGATCGGATGATTCTTCGGCCGAGAGTAGTTCTAGTTACTCATCCTCCGATTCAGAGGAGGAGCGAAGACGAAGGAACAGGAGGAAGAAGAAGAAACAGAAAAGGAGGCATCGGCGTTACAGCTCTTCCTCTGATTCCTCTGACTCGGAATCGGCCTCGGACAGTGATTCGGATGACAGCTACAGTAGAAAGAAGAGCAAGAGACGCAGCAGGAGGCATTAGGTACGTTATAGTAATGACGAACTGAGATTCCGCTAAGTGTTTTGACATAGCAACTTGTGGTATTCATCTGTGATGAGAGTGTGCATTATGATCATTGGGACCCTAAAGATGGTGGTACCCTTATGTAAAATTTGCCTTGGCTCATTGGTTTGCTTTCTAAGAGATTGACACATTCCCTTCAAATTTATTTGTAATGCATTATTCCAAAGTTACATTATGTGTGACATGCGTTTTAGGTCTAATGATTGCTTCATAGTTCTGAGTTGCATTTTGTTCTCTTCCAATTTGTATAACTTCAAAAATGGACAACCTCCTCTTGTGTATGACGCCATGAGCAATCCCACCTTTTATTTTCTCCATAAGCAAAATTTACTCGTTGTGTCTCTTCTGGAAACATTTGAATTTCCCTATTTTTTGTGTATATGGTTCCCTTTGCATCCTTTCATAGCTCTACACTTCTTAAATGTCATCTTTGTAGCATTGTTTAGCATTTTTTTATCAGAGTGAGAAGAATATTGGCTGTCATGGCTAAAGTATCCAGTTGTGCAGCTTTTACATTTGGAAATGCTTTCAGTTCAATTAGTTTTCCATACACATAAAGAAGGATCATTTTGAAGAAAAGGATGGAATATTATATAAATAAGTAAAGCAATGACCTTCCTCTGTTTTCTAATTCAAGTTACTATTTTCCCCTGAGCCTAGGATGCCTCTCTTGTTTGAAATTGTAATGTGGTAGTGTTCTCTTGCCAACCCTAAATCCTAAATAACTCTTATTATATATTTGATTTTATAGCTCTGCACCCATTGTCTTGTTAGGCATCATTTGGAACAACTTGTTTTGGGGGATTCCGATGAACCGACAAAGTTGAAACATTTTCAAACAAAGGTGCCTGTCTTTGGTTTTTGTGCAATCAGATTTAGGTATGAGAGAGAGAGGGGCATCATTTGGAACAACTTGTTTTGGGGGATTCCTATGAACCGACAAAGTTGAAACATTTTCAAACAAAGGCACCTGTCTTGGTTTTTGTGCAATTAGATTTAGGTATGGGAGAGCCTTGCGCACTCCGAGAAGTGGCTTGGAGGCTGTTTTTTGTGCTGGCCGTCCGATTTTGGCAGGATCTTTCATATTTGACCCTCCTCTTTTTAACTATTACAGCTAACCCATTTAAAAAGGTTTTGTTTACCCTTTCCATATGTTTCCTCCTTTCCGCAACCTTCATTTCCTCTTCTCCCCGGAACCCTTTCATCTCCCATTTTTTTTCTTCTTCCTCGTGACCTCCTTTCCTCATTGCCACATTTCTGTCATGCCTGCAATGGACGAATGGAAAGCTGCCCACAAGGAGGCGATGTAGATCTCACTCGAAAGAGAAGCAATGGGGGCCCTCTTCATCTGGAATGAAGGGCTTTTTCTTCTGTTTTCATCCCATGTCTCTGCTGCAACTGCAAGTGTTCTGCTGCAACCTGCAGGTGGTCTTCATTTGGGAAAGGCACCACTGATCGCCCCCAACGTGGCGTCCTTGGTAAATCTGGGCCTCTCATTCCTGATCATCCCAAACGAGAATTGAGATAGCGATAACCTGGCAGAGAAATTGCCTATCTCTGGCATTCTTGTCAGAGAAGTGATTGTGAGAAAATTGCAAGATGCCACAGCCTTCACAAAGACTGCCTTAATCAGTGTTGGTGTGCTTTGTTTCTAAGTCTTTGTATCCACCATATCTTCCTTCCATTTTTCAGAAGTGGATGATACCATAGTCTAATTGAATGCCACATTCATAGATCCAGCCCCAAAGCGAACTTTTTATTTCCCCTTCCATATCTGTCACGGAATCCACTAAGGTTACAACTATCAATGGGCTGGGCCGGCCCTTGGGCTTTTGGGCTAGGCCAATTATGGGCCGATATTTTCGGCCTGCAGGGCCAAAGAAGTCGGCTGATGACCTGACCCGCGATCGGCCCGGCCTGAAAGCATGCGGGCCATCCCGACCCAATAATGATCCTACATCTTTATTATAAGGTGGGCCTTAGACAGGCTCGGCCCGTTGGTTTTAGACGGGCTTGGTTCATCTCGCCCATTGAGAACCCACAAATATACACTACAAAATAGACAATTTTCATAGCATGGGATGGGCCTGGCTGGCTCATGACTGGACACGGGTTGGGCCGAGCCGGTGCAAAGACTAAATGTGAGCTGGGCCGGTCTGGGCCCAAAAAAATCAATGTGGGCCTTAATTGGGCCAAAGTCGGGCCCTACCGTGGCCCATTGACAGCCCTAACTAAGGAAAATTTTCTCAATTGCTTGAATACTGGCTGTGATCTACATGAGCAAATATAGGAAAATACTGTTCAGAGACTATACTGGTTCAAGAACAATTGTTGTACACAGGTTACATATATTTTTTTGGGGGGGGGAGGTGTCAGGCGTCCCATAGCTTCTCCTTTAACAAAAGTACTTACTGATCCTAATACACTCAATGGATGTTACTGTCAACAGTTAGAACTATAAGATCAGCAGCACTTTTGAATCAGAGAATTGGCTTCCAAAGGCATGTTTAGGTGCCCAATGAGACAACATAGCTGCTCTAACTTTCCGTTTTCAATGAGTATAGGCAAATATAGTAGCAAATATGGTAGAGAAATGAGTCCATGCCACCTTGTGGTCTTTATGTGGAGAATGGAACAAAAGGATGTTTAGAAGGGAAGCTAGAGCAGAGGAGTCTGTGGTTTTGTTCATTTCTGATAGAGTGAGGGAGTGGGCGGAACTCCCATGTGACGTGAGCTCCCAAAACTCACCTCTTTTTGTTTTGTTGGGGGGTTAGAGAGGGCAACACTAGCTTGGTGTGTCCCTAGCATGTACCGGGATTTTTTGGGAGCTTACTGACTATACTTCTTTTTCTTTTAATATAACAGTGGTACCACTCACTTTCAAATATATATATATATACATATATATAGTAGAGAAATCTGCATGTTTTTTTGTCTCCCTCCTTATGGAGATCAATGTTTCCATTCGCAGTAGTCCCAGCTGCTCAATCCAGCCATCAAGGATTCTGGTGTTGACTCTCTTGCCGCCAGATAGCTCATTGTTTCTTGGACATGATTTCACCTGCTTCTTGGTGCTTTTTGGTTAAGATGATCATGATATGAACTCGGTTACTCCTTTTTTTTCTCCAGAACATGTTGATTTACTAGGTGCTGCTTGGAACTAGTTTTGAGACTCCATATTCCATTTGTGAGCTTCTTTTGTAAAGCTTAATTTTTGACTCTCTTTTTTTTTGCATATGAGAAAAAGAAAGTGCTCAATTTTTGAGCTCCCTACTGCCAACCCAACCAGGGGGGGGGATGAAAGATGAAGGAAGATATATCCTTTCCCTCCACTTAGAGGATGCTTTATGATGTTTTATAGTCGCCCTTTTAGGAGAATTGGCTTTTAAGTATTACTGGCATCAGAAATATTTCAGTCTCCTGTTGCACCATACGATTGGCTGCAGTATCTGCTTATCTGTAGAATTTCTGCAATTCAACAATGGTAGACAACATTGTTTAAAAAGATGGCACCTCGGCACCTCAAGACATTAAGGTTTAAGTCTCAATGCGAGACACTAGAAAAACGCCTTGAGACATGCGTCTCGAGTCTTTTATTGGAGATTTACGTCTTTTGTTGATTGAGGTGGTACGCCTCAACGCATTTACCGTCTCAAAGTATTTATTTGAGACTTGTGCATCAATTGAGAAGATGATGTAACGAGGTGTTGTAGGGTATACCCAAGATTTATTCTTCTTTTATTGTCCTTAAAACAAGATAACATGGATCTATCATTGAGTTGAGATGTCATTAACACATGAAAATCCATATTATTTTTACCTCTTTTAATGGTTTTAAGATTATTTTCCTAGACTAGTGAGACATCTCATTGTGCCTTAAGACTTATGTTTTACAAGGTTTACAGAAAGTGCCTCGTAACCGTCTCAAAGACCTTTTAAACTATGGTATACAATAAGGTGGGGGTCAAGGATATGATAGCACGAATGTAGTCTATCAGGTGTATTGTGAAGAAACATTGTTTCAGTTAATATTCTTTTTGTGAAATGTGTGGGTGGGTATTGATACCCCCCAGGGAAAGTTCTAGACTGCCGTAGATGTAAACCTTACGGCCGTACAATTTTGTATGCATTACACTTGTTTTTATATTCACCCATCTAGACGTCTTCGATGCAGTGCTTCATTTGTTATCATTTACGTTTTCAGTATTTGCCTAACTCAAGGGCTAGGTGCATATATCTTCTCCTATTCTGGATTCTGTTTTCTCTTTTCATTTTAGTAGTATTACTGATATCATTATATGTCCTAGCATAGATAATAATTGCTTCATTGGATTACGGGTGGTTAGAAATTTCTGTCCCATGCAACAGTAGGAAACACAATCTTGCAAAAAATATATGCAATGCTAACGTTCGCACTTGATTAGACTGCGGCCAGTTAATTTTCATACCGAAGTGGGTTTACTAGCACGGGTGCAAACATTCTTTCTCCCATTTGTTTGGTGTAGCTTTCTTTTGTGGGCAGGATTTCTTCCACTCAGCTTGGTGGGATTGTGTTTTTTTTTTTTTTTTTGGTGTCAAGCAGGTTTCCATGCTTGAGCTGTGAAATCTTACAAGTTGACGTATTTCCTCTGGATATAGTCTGCTGCCCCATGAAGCGCGTATTTCATTTTTGGGTGGAGCTAGTAAGGCAGCTAATGTGACAATAATGCGCATAGCTGGTGGCCTCCCCGGTTTTTTTTTGGGTCTGTTCTTGGTTACATACGGCGTTTTGGGCTGTGGTTTTAGTGGTTGTTCTTGAGCCTTTCCTGACCTGTGAGTCAGGTCTTGCCCCATACACCCCCCACCCCCCCCCCCCCCCCAAAAAAAAAACGGAAAACTAGTTGGACAATAACTAATGTCAACAAGAAAAAAAAGTGTTACACGTTTTACCACTGTTTTCTTCACGTTCTTTTCATTTTAGATGGGGAAAAAGTATACTTTAATTAAGTGTTTTAGCTCATGAGCCATGAAGCTTAATTCCCATGATCGGACAGCTGAACTGAGAGTAACAAATAGCTGCGGCAAAAGGTGTGACAAGCATAATTTGAAAAGGAACCATAAATCTAAGCCAAAAACTGCCTCAAATTTGATCATCTTACAGAACCAGCCATAAATCTGGTTTTCTACACCACATTTTCTCAGCATTTGCAAGTTATTAGTGTTGGCACAGATCAGAAGAAGACAGATCACAAAACTGCACTGCTAGAGGATTCCTGCATCTGTCAGTTTAACCACCAAACATTAAAATAAACACATCAGGATCCCCATACCTGCGGATGGAAGATACTGCCATTAGCGGTTGTTGGAGTTGGCTCAAACCACAAGAGGGGCGCTGTACAACCTTCCGCCAATGATAAAAGAATACCATATCCAATGCCATGCTCGCGGGAGCCCCATCACCGGAAAGATGAGCGCCGGACCGTCGCCAGTTATCCCACTTCTTCTCGTCCTCTGCCTCGGAGTGCTCCTGTATGGCCCTGCGTTGGTGGACACGGCGAGCATCGTCTCCGAGGTGAAGGGGCACGCATCAGTTCTTGTGTTCTCCGTGCCTCTGGCACTGCTTGTGGTAGTCCACTTCATGAGCGAGATGATCATTATTCCTCTCCTCTTCCTGCTCATGGTTTTGTTGCTTGGAGATTTGCTAATATGGCCGCTGGTTCTCCTCCTGGCAATGCATATCCTGGCTACTACACATCGGATCAGGTGATTGACCATGGGGAGCAGGGGAGGAGCGCTTGGAAGAGGGAAGGTGTTTATGGGTTGGGTTGTTTCATTCTTGTGCTGCTTGTTCTTGTTTTGTATAGTTTGGTGTACGAGGGTGAGAGTGGATTGGTCTCGCTGGCGTTTGTTTTGTATTTCTTTCTTTGGATTAATCAATAGATCTGACATACCCTATGGAACATATTGACTGATGCCTCTGTAGTAGGAGATAGGGAACTGAGAACTCAGGGGTATAGAGGATTAAGCAAGGAAGGCAGAATCGGGGATCGGGATCGGATCGTCCGGTCTCAAATCGATCCGAGTCGGTGGGATCGGTCGATCCTGGACCGATCTCGGTCGAGTCATACCAGTTGACTCGGCTAGACATACAAATGTCTAGAAAATTTAAAAAAATCTGAAAAAAAAAATAAAAAATTATTATAACATAGATCTATATCAATTTTAACGTGAAATAGGTGACATTTACTCATCATTTTGTGAAATAAGTGCATGTATTGATTACGTGCATGTATCTATGTGCATCAGTCTTATGGACTAATTGAAAGTCTATAGATTGTCTGACCCATTTATTAGTTAGGATTTAATAATTTAGTAGTGGAAAGATATATAATGCGTGCTCTTTGCTTGAACATCAAAGTTAGAGGTGTTAGAGTGTGGAGTTCTAAGTCGTCGTCGTGCGCCCTCGCAAGCCTAATTGAAAAATAGCATGCTGTGAAATGACCGGAGGTTATCACCCACACGTGAGGATTTTTTACTGGAAGTTCTTATAGATTGCAGTGAAATGACTGGGAAGGCATTGGAAGTTCCAAAGCCTAACTGAAAAATAGCAGAATGTAAAAAGAAACAAAAAGGGTTACGAGGAGACATGATTAAGAAAGCTAATTGAAAAATCAATATTAATGCATAACATAATTCGTGGTTTAAATTTAGAAATAATGTGAATAAAAATATCTTACCTTTTACTTTAATCAAACTGTCCCTGCAGCTCTCAAAATTGGACATTTGTCTCTTTTGATGTTGGTTTCCCGTCTAATGTTGTAAGTATTAACATATAGCTGATGATACTGAAATCCACGAGAAAAATGCACACTGAATACAGTATTTTTTTTTGAATACAATCTCCTCAAAACTATAGAATCGGCTTAGGATCGCCTAGGATCGGCCGATTCGGGTCGATCCCAAGCCGATCCCAAGTTGGATCGGTTCACATGAGATCGGGATCGGATTGTTTCTCTCAAAATCTGATCGGATCGGACGATCCGATATGATCTCGGGCGATTCTACCTTCCATGGGATTAAGTGCCCATTTCGTTCACCATAAAAAGTGCTTTATAGTTCAAGAAAAGGGATGTTGTTGAGTTTGGCAACGTCAGCCCGGAATGAGTTTACTAAGGGCACGTCGGTGAACGAACTGTACTTATTCATTTCTTAGAAAAATCTATTGATCGTATAAGCCGTCGGGTACCGACAAGATTTGTAATAATTTAAAATATATAGAATCTTCTTTACGCTTGCTTTTGAAGATTAGCCGAAGAAATCTGTTTTGTGTCTGAGATTTCTTTTATCCGACTTTTTTTGAGGGCGCAAAAGTCCACCGTTTCATTTGATAACATTTAAAGGGTGTCAGAAGATTTTGACTCCGAGAACTATGCCAATCTTGTTTTCAAACGAGGCCTAGGCTCGAGCCACTAGGCTCCCTAGTAACAGGACGAGATTACTTCCCTGACAAAGTGAGTCACCCTGTAATTTGCTTGCCTTTAGGTTGATGGGGTTCACTGAAAAGAAGTTTAGTTCCTAGAGTCAATGAAATTAGTTGGGGACGGAGGACAGATCTTGGCGATGCGATTTCTTTCTCTTAATAATAACCATGCGATCGATCTCAGTTATTGATCGTATTATATCCCTTATTCTCCTGTGGAGAGAGAGGGAGAGACCCACATCATTTAGAATAACCCATGAATGAGTTTCACCACACGTAACTCTCAGGGCCTTCTTAGTTGGGGGATAAGTCGGAATAAATTGAGATAAATCGATAAAAATTAACCTATTCCTTTTGATTGTTCATATAAGATATTTTATAGGATAGGTTCTTATTCTTATTTATCTCAGGATAACTTGTTTCACCTAAAAAAATAGAACATAGTTAGATTAAATTTTTTCACAACTCTTAAAGATATTCTGAGTTATCTTATTTCTCAATTAAAGTAAAATGACCTATTTTTTAGAATACTCAACCCTTGGTTAAGTTATTCTCCTTAATCTATCCTCCAAACAAATATGACCTTAAAAGTTATGTTTAGTACATATTCGGGTCAATTATGTATTTATAATGTGCATCAAATAAATTATTTTTTATGCATGTTTCTTTAATTTGTCATATAAGATATATTTTTATTGGACAGCTAAACAAATTCAAAACAAAACAAAAAAGATTGATTCAAGAAAAAAATGAGTTCAATGATCTATTTTTTTTAAAAAAAAACTTTCGAGTCGTTAAATGAGAGTGCATCTTGTGTGGAGACACGAGGTCCACGTTATATATTTTTTCAAAAATAATCTACTTAGATAGACACACTAGAGGTGTATACTTGACCTAAATATTTTTCAAGTCTCAAACTTGTCCCCGTTCAACTGAGGTATCGTCGTTGTTTTTTTTCGTGGTGTGACTCGTCGAAGGGGAATAAGAGTGAGGCAAATGTTTGCAAAAGCAAAACTAGGGTGTGCGCTCATATCTTTCCCAATACCAATTCGATCATGCATTGTCTTGACTTATTTATATGAACTTACTCATTCTTTACGTACAAGATGAGGTGCAGAGATGGAATTGCTTGCCTTTTTTTTTTTTGGAATAGCGGGACATTGATATCTCCTCCAGAAGATGACCACCTGCAACGTTGCCACAGCCCCTGGACTCGCGTGCTCCACGGTGCTGCATTGCCGAGTTGACACCGTTAGATAATATTGATGTTTTATATTCACATATAGATGAGTAACCTTCTAAACCCCCCGCAGCCCCACGTATCACTGCAGCACCTTCGTCAACGAAAATTTAAATCTCCACAAAGATATCATTACACTTGTTGTCGGTCTTTAGTAGGTTTTGAAGATGACAATTTGTTGAAATTTAGGCATAATTCTCTGGACAATAAAACTGTATTAATTAAATGAGTTGTGATTCACGTATTTATGACTCTGGATCTGTGTATCTCAAATCTCAACACTTGTGATTTTATGGATTCAACGTGGTATCATAACATGATCTTGATCTAATTCCATATATTTTTTATCTTGTCATCTCTATCCATTGTGAATTTAACACGACTAGCAAGTTGTTTGCAAAATTATTCTTCAATATTAAAAAAAGGTGCTTGCATAAATTACACAATCATATATATTAATCCTACACTAAAGTAAATCAATCAAAACTTGGTGGAAATTCTTAAAAATATATTAGTTTCAAATCCGGACTGATTTGTACATTCATCTCCACAAAAAAAAGAAAAGATAAATGAGCCCTGAGTTGACACCCATAATGTTATTGAAGCTTAAACGTGAAATGGTTACAGAATCCATAACCATGTTCTAACATGAAAAACTGAATCAGTCCCCACTTAGCCGATCGAGGTTCCTCGCATAAACTAATTTGGACTTCGGATTGATACTATTGGATACTCTACAATCAAGTCCAACCCAGATTTGTTCAAGTTCATAAAAAGTCCGAGATAAATGCCTACCGATATACATAACTCAAGGTGACATCATATATATATATATATATTTATACATCTTAGTTCATTCCACACGGTTCCATACAAAATCAAACTGAAACCTCGCAAGAAAAAGGATAAAAAAATTCAAGTACTTCGATGAAGGTGATTTCATCTCTTTTAAAAAAAATCTAGGACCCGGTGGCCATGCTTGCCATTAAGTTTTGGCTTTTCCCATTAAAAAAAAAGAGGTAACAAAAATCTTCGCCGCAAGAAAAATAAAGAGATCTGTCAGTGGGTGTACGTGGAAGAATCCCATTGGCGAGCATGTGATAAGAAACGTGCGTTCCTAAAGAGAACACCTACCAAATCTGAGCGCCACTTTATATCATCAACTCACCACCACGCCCTCCTCTCCTCCACGCCACCCGCCTCCATCGCGATAAACCCCACCGGCACAGACGCCCGCAACACCACCACCAGCGGCACCACCTCCCATGGCGACCACCCTGGCCGGCGTGAGCGTGTCCACCGCGAGGGTGGCCCCCAGCGCCGGCGCCGCCAGGCCCGCGGCTCCCAAGGCCGCCCCCTGCAGGCTGCTGAGCTTCCCGCGGTGGGCGGGCTACCCGGCCGCCGGCCGCCGCCTCGCGTTCGGCTGCACGGCGGCGTCGGGGCCCTCGACGCCGCCCAACATCTCGGATAAGGTGTCGGAGAGCATCAAGAAGGCGGAGGAGGCGTGCGCGGGGGACCCGGCGAGCGGGGAGTGCGTGGCGGCGTGGGACGAGGTGGAGGAGCTGAGCGCGGCGGCGAGCCACGCCCGGGACAAGCTCAAGAGCTCGGACCCTCTCGAGAACTACTGCAAGGACAACCCCGAGACCGAGGAGTGCCGCACGTACGACAGCTGAGAGGGAGGGTGTTATTAGAAGAAGAAGAAGAAGAGGCGGCGGCCAGAAGAAGTGACATCTGGTAACATCATCGTATACCAAAGTAGAAGAAGAAGAAGATGTGATGGATGGGTTAATATTTCAACTTTGGATTTTACATTTTCTACCCCCAATGGTAGCTGCAATTTGGATTTGATGGCTAAAACTTTTAGTTTAATCTCATAGTGGTGCATGTCGTTATTGTGATATTTTTTTCTCATGTAGGGAGGGTTATGTACTTATGTTTGGTATATGTATAACTTTTGTGTGAATGCTTCGTGTACAATAATGGTTACCTGAGCTCATAGACGGACATGCTTGCGCCTCACATGAAATGGGGTACGTAGAACCCCTGTCAAAAATTACTTGTACTCATTTGGGAGATCCCTCCTCAAAGGAGAGTATCTATGGGATTCTATTTTATGAAAAAGGCTTTGATGTCAAACAGCATCTTCTAGAGTAGTAGGAAGGATTGGAGACTTATTTCACGGATTTATGTGTTGGAGTATTGAATGGGTGATAAATCCCATATTAGAAAACACACGTGGATTTCTTGAGTTTATAGTCCTGAGTCTCTTCAATCTTAGTACCTAAGTTTTAAGATCTGTAAGATGATATCAGAGCAGGCTAAGGCTCATATAGTATTTGTGCCACCTCCCTTCTAATCTAGTTTTCACGGTTCATCTTGACCGTGAGGAGAGTGTTAGAGTCCCGAATGGGAGATAAATCTTATATCGGAAAACACATGTGGATTCTTGAGTTTATAGTCATAGACCCCTTCAACCTTAGCACCTAGGTTTTAAGGTTTGTAAGATTATGTGGACCTATTTTCAAGTGTTTATCTAAGGGGCTCCTTTGTTATTTTGGACTTCTCGATAGTAGATTATTCGATCACTCCATCTATGATACACCTGACATGTTGTCGGGGATTTTTGAAACCTAAAAAATTTATTTGGTTCTCGCCTCTCTCACCTCTCACTCCCGCATATTAAATGTTAAGTTTAATACTATAACGTGAGTTTCATGGTGGGTTAATAGAGGTTTAATGATAAAATGATATATAAAATGCATTTTACATCATGTTTTTGCATCAATCCACTCGGAAGTCTTTCTCTCTCTCATTAGTAAAAAATGGTTGGTTGTGGAAACCAAGAAAATTTATGCATTTGGTTGAGCTTAAATTTTTACATGAGATTCAATTCCAATGCCCAATAAGTCCAACCAAGTGAGATCTTAGTAATGAATACTATGAAAAAATTGTTCTTCCCTTCTGTAGGAACTTCAGACCTAGCATGATCTTCTAAATTAAAGGTGGCAAAAGGGCTGCAGTAGGTACATAAAAATCTTCTGGTAAGACTGTTGACGGCGGCATTAATGTAACATTTGCCCAACTGAGTCATGTTTTTATAGAAGATTTTTTTTTAAAAAAATGTTTTTCCTACAATTTATCATATTCAGGGATTAATCTTCTCAATCTTGATATTAATTTACGACCCCTCATAATTTCAGACTATGTGGTAAAGAACTCAAACATTAGGAATAAGGTTCGCATTTTTGAAAGAGAACTCCTTAAAAAGATATTCGTCAAATACACGTATAGTTATAATCTATTTCAAAAAATATTAGAATATCCGATTTCAATTCCTAAATGCGACAGACTGTACGAATTAAAAAACCACTCTCAGGAGAACATAATCCAATAAACATAGAACGATCTACAGCTTTATAATTAAGAGTTGTGCCGATCATCTCTAAACATTGTCTCAGCCCAGCCCAAACTAGCCATAGGATCCTTTATCCAAAAGGGTGGACATCAAGTCATGAATCTCCAAACACAACAAAAATATTATAAAATGATTTTAGTATTCAATTCTAAATATTAAAAATATCAGACAATATTTGATAATTTTCTTATTTGCTTGATTTTAGTTCGAATTAGTATATGAGCCACAATTTGCATGCATGATTAGGCTTACTTTATATTGTATGAAGACCACACTTTAGGAGTACTGCCAAAGCATCCAACTCAAAACAATTGACAATGAGTAGACAGATCTATTTTCTTATAAATCCGGGGCTTAATTATCCACGCATCTTGATTAAGCTTTATCTAAATCAGTAAACCACACAAGTAGATCCTTCGTTCGTCTCTCTCTCTCTGTCTTTGCATCAATGGTCTCTATAACAAGTAGTCTGCATTAATAGGTATTCTAGAAATAAAGTTAAATTGACATTTTTTGAAACATTAGTCAAAAGCCTAGCTAAAGAAGTTCCCAATTACTATCCTCCGAGGTTTCACAACATGATTCATCAATTTAATTTTTATCATCATCGTCATTAATTACAACCATATAATTAAGCTTCTTTGTTTATACTACAACCTACCTCCTCCCCCCCTCCCCCCCCCCCCCCAATTTACCAGTCATTTCTCTCCCATAAATTAAGTCTATCTACCCCATGCTAACATCTCCCATACTTTCCTAAATTGATTCTGAGGGGCGAGGGCCATTTCATAATCAAAATTTTATACGTATATCCAACTGTTAATTACACATTAATCATGTATTTTACTTACATAAAAATATTCCACGTAGTTGTTTTTGCTGAAATCATGCTTATATCAGAGCCATTTTAGCATGCTGACATTCACATTCAGAACTTATGTTCTTGACTTTTATTCAATTATATATAGATGGCCTGTGCTGAAATCAAGGAGCAGATCATCTGTGCTGTGCACTTGGATGATCACTAAAATTTGCATTTTAACATGGGCTATGACGAGACCCTCTTTACGCGTAGGAGTAGATCACCTATGCACTTAGATGATAAAGCCATGATATAAAGCCTCTCTTAATTTGTGTTTGGCATCCTTACAGAAATGGTCAAAACCATCTCTTTAATGGGGAGATAACAAGATAAAGAATATATACAAGGGTGTAGGTGAATACGTACGCACACAAGCTTTTTTTGAGAGTACATATGTAATTATTTTTTAAAATAAAATGAATAGACGTCAAATTAAAGGATCGATATCCAATTAGAAGACACTACGGGATTTTATATATATCTGAAAGTCTAATTTCGGAGACCATTAATTCCACACATCCGTACAGTTGCACCGTTCAGATTCCCTTGGTATCTTGCCTTTCATGGTTGGGAGAGAAATAGGAACGAACACTTCCTATCTATAAATAACATGTTTCATGAGCTGGATCAAATCATAATACGATATCTACGTTTTTCTGAACGATATTCTGTCTATTTAGATTCTCTCTGTTTTTATTTTTTAAAAATTCTCACTGTTTAATTCTAAGAGTAATGCATAGGGTGCACATCCGAATGTAATTACACACTCCGGGTCTGCACCAAGCAAATGTATTTTTTTGAATTTTTTTTTTCATAACGTGGGACATAAATATATAACTCTAGCTTGCCGTATAAGAAACACTTTGATCTGATAATCAAAAAAATCTAAAATAAAAGAGATCGATTTTTAAACAATATTTGGATCCAATATTAATATTCACTTGATATTTGTTTTATTTTTTTAAATCATTAGATGATGTGTGCTTTTACATAAAACAAAGGTGACTTGGAGACCCACGTTACTTAAAATTAAAAAAAAGAATTACTTAGTCCACACCCCGAGTTAAAACTTAAACTTGGGTGTGCACTAAACATTACTCTTCTTACTAATGTACAACGTTAATTACGTCCGCAATATATTGTAACATGCATAAGGTCAAATTATTTTTGTACTCAAAATTATTTGACAGTCATCTATCTTGATGATCTAATTTGATCTTCCTTATTGGGGTCATGATGGGGAACATGTTTTAGCTCATGAACCTGTCACATATGTAGCCTACAGACGGAGCTGATCAACCCAACACCTAGCTCGTTGGGTCAAGTAGAATATGGATTACAGAAATTGCAAGGCAGCTATACGTGGGAAGTGTGCCTAGGGATCCGGTTCATGTTCAATTCCATGGAAAGTGGAGTACGTGGATCTGAATTATAATTCTGATCTGTTTTTTGATCACATAAATGGATATGAAAATCTGATGAAGTCCATTGACGCACGAATCTCACCTAATAGGAGTATTAAATGTTTCTTAAACATTTTTATATACAATTATTTATCACTTTTAATTTATTATATGCCACTCTTAAAATTAATGGCGATAAATAACAAGTTAAAGTTGACAAATAACTTCATGAAAAAGTTATTTATCTCACCTAGTTTGTTATTTGTCACTCTCATTATTAAGGGTGATAAATAACTAATTAAAGATAGTAAATTATTTTTTATATTGAGAATATGAGCCTGTATAAAAAAAGAGTAATATTTGATACACACCCAATATAAGTGCATATTTTGATTGTGTATCAAGTGTGTGTATATATATATATAGGAGGGTCTATCTCGTCAGCCCAGTAAGCATCTATTCTCCAGTCGATCACAGAAGCCCAACTCTCCAGGCCCATTACACCGCGTGACTGGCCCAGCAAGCCACTTGTCCCGACGCAGGCCTAATGCAGAGTCCGTACCCGTGTGCACCTTCTCCGATAGTGGTCACATCACATGTCTGACGCAGTGCATTAATGACGAATGGCATTCGAGGCCAGTGACAAAATGAGGATGCCGCCCACGTCACTCTCTCTGTCAACGCATGCTCACACCCTCTCCGGCGAGTCCTACCTCATTAACGACCGATGAGTCAGTCGCATTAATGGTGGAGCTACCTTACAGCTGGGTAGAAGATGACGAGAGTTAACGCCCATGTCTCCCCGCCTCATCAGGCACGTGAATTGGGCGGCTCACGTATTCGGCCATGGCAACTCAACAGTCAACTCTCCCTAGCGATGGTATAAGTAAGACCGTGACCCAACGGCCAGGAGGTACGGAGACCTTCCCTCAAACTCACTCATTCTCTCTCACTCTCTCTCCCTCTCTCGAGTGCTTGCCTCCTTTTTCACTGTTGTCTAATTTGACCGTTGGAGGATCGTCCTCTGAGATAACTCTCAGGGCTCCTTCTGACCTTCCGTTGATGGTTGCATGTCCCTCGCGTGCACCTTCTCCGGTAGTGGCCACGTGACGCAGTGCATTAATGACAAATGGCGCTCCAGGCCAGCGACGAAGTGAGGACGTTGCCCACACCACTCTCTCAGTCAGTGCATGCTCACACCCTCTCCGACGAGTCCTGCCTCATTAATGACCGATGAGTCAGCCTCATTAATGGTGGAGCTACCCTGGGTAGAAGACGGCGAGAGTTAACGCCCATGTCTCCCTGCCTCATCAGGCACGCGAATTGGGCGGCTCACGTATTCGGCCATGACAACTCAACAGTCAACTCTCCCTAGCGACGGTATAAGTAAGACCGTGATCCAAAGGCCAAGAGGTACGTAGACCTTCCCTCAAACTCACTCATTCTCTCTCCCTCTCTCTCTCTCTCTCTCGAGTGCTTGCCTCCTTTTTCACTGTTGTCTGATTTGACCGTTGGAGGATTATTTCCTGAGATAACTCTCAGGGCTCCTTCTGACCTTACGTTGATGGTTGCATGTCCCTCTCCGACAAGACTCTCCTTCCCCATCAAATAAATCTTCGGAAGTGTGAATAGTGAATTAAGTAACCTATTCTCTCTCTCTCTCTATATATATATAAAACCATGGTGTGGGTCTATATATATATATATATATATATATATATACCATCGGTCTATATATATATATTGGCCTATCACCACTCTTATTTTTTTCATCCAATCAGGATGTGTTTTGTACGAAGACCATGTAATTTAACTCAGGTCCGACTTCAAGATATATATTTTTATAAAAAATAAAAAATACAAGAACTTGGTAAACGCCATTATTATATGCTGGGTGTGCACCAAGTGTTTCTCATTGCATTGACATGTAAGCGAGCAGAACACGCTGTAGATCCGGCTTTCAGATTCGAGGAAAGGAGGCAGGTTGGCCCTCAGTCTTCCATAGTTCACCATTAACCTTTACCCAGAGGTGCTTTCGATCTTCCACAACGTCGCTCTATTTGCTTGCACAGTACAGACTTGCACATCAAGGTCCCAAAGCTGGGAAGGATGAGCACCAAATCAAGCGAGATTCCGAACGGATGGAGAGCTGCGTCGCTCACCCGCCGCCGCCTTTTGTCACTTCGTCGAGTAGTCGCATTAGCTCTCTTTTCAGGGGAGGTGAGTTGCCAATCGAGGGAGGTAGACGGCGACATGGCCCTCGATGCCGCTGCATGCCTCGACGCATATCCGACAGGGACGTCCTCGCCGGCTCTCCCCACTCGGTCCCAGCTGAACAATATTTAACAAGACACAAAAGTGCAAAGGTGGCGAGAAGGTTAAGCCTCAAGAGATGGTGGAAGAGAGGAAGACCACAGTAACAGATCACCAAATGGCTGTGGAAAGTGGACAGAAAGAGAGAGAGAGAGAGAGCACAGATGACCCTTATCAATGGCTACCAATGGTCTTCATGCCCTAGAAAGGAGTGGGTTTCCTTTTTATTTCTTTCCTTTCCCTCTGTACCTGGCGCTGGCAATGGCGATAGCATGTCGACATACCCCAAAAGCTCACCTTTTCCTTGCGTTTTCTCTATTCGTTTTGCAGTCCTGAAGAGGCGTGATGGCACGTTACTGCAGACTGCAGAGAACTAGCAGATGGCCCTTGTAAGGAGGAGCATCTGTGGAAATAAAGTATCGGGGTGGGAGGTGGCCACCGTGCATGGGGGATCATGGCCGGCCTGTGCCCACCCAACCCCTGGAACACCAACATAGTTGAGGGGTGGAGAGAGGGAGGTCTAACTTTCTCCTGCTGTGTAGACCCCCTCAAGCTCTCCGCCATCCATCGCCCCTCCCACCAGTCTTATTTCTTATTTCAGAGATTTCATGACGATGCCCTGGAGAGATTCCATGATATAATGTGGTCATGCAGCATGATGGCGGCAAAGCAATGATGTGAGAATATATAGAGAATAAAGAGGGGACAAAAGAGCATGCCATTTGCACTCCCTTAGTGCTTAATTCGATGTAGGGGAGAGGTCAAACTTGGTCGCAGAAAAATCCATTTCCATATATAAAAATACTACTTCTTCCAAAATGGTTCTTAATTAATTCCTGTTAGCTAGCCAAGTGCATCGGTAGTTCTGCCTGGTTTGCAACGATATTGACATTATAATTAATCTTTCAAAGGTTGTCTCCGACTAGATAGTTCGAGTGAACTCTGGGGGTTATGTGCAATTATACATATTATGGAAAAATTACTAGTAGGTCAAGAGATAGGAAAATTCACAGTATAACATGTTGGATGGGGTTTTAATTAAGCTTTACTTCAACACAAAGCAGAAGGATTTAGAATAATTTAATTAAACGGTACATTTCCTTTCTTGATGCCAAAATTAATCCGATATCCTAACCCTTGGACATTAGGCACCCGCGAGGCATGCAGATTTGCTTCGGCAATTAATAATTGTGGATTTCACGTTCTCATGGTTTTTATAATTAATATGCAAAACAACATTTTTTTTAAAAAAAAATGATGCAAGATGATGCTTATTTCTCGGTTCGTTACTTCGACCTGGATCCAACTATGAAATTTCCTCGGCATTGAAGTTATTAACGGCGGTTATGAATTAATGCCATTAATTTGTGTACAAAAAGACCCACTTAACTTTTGACCTCTTAATTAGATACTACCTGGTCTTGGGGCCCTTGAGTGCCGATCCCTTTCTTGATTTGATTGCTGAAAAGAAATTCCATTCCTTTGGGTTATAGTGACTTTCTTATCTACTTAGAACCTCATGAGACTAGGTAGAAACGCAAGAAATCACTTTATATGAAATACTTGGATAGTACTTAGACATTGGGCTCATCATTTTATTTCATGCTATACATATGTGGCCATTTGCCATGCATCCAATGCAGTGAATTCAACGTTGTGTGTATGTGTGTGAGAGTGAGAGAGAGAGAGAGAGAGAGAGTGAGAGAGAGAGAGAGAGAGAGAGAGAGAGAGAGAAACCAAAGGAAGCATACACACTATTATCTCTCAAAACAAGTTGTGATGCAGTATAAAAGTGTATTAATTAATATTCATCTAAAAGAGATGATCAACATGATCTCATCATGCATCACACTCCGCATGAAAATTCATGGAATCAGCTTATAAAATCTCCAGTTAATCAGGATTAATCTCCATTGCTAGCTTAATTACGTATCCTTCACGAGTGCTGCATGATAAAAATTATCCCAGATAGCTAGTCAATGTCGTCATTTGTGATTTACCTGTGCACCAAAATTCTTCCGTGCACGAGCAGACTGGAGGATTTTTGGAGGCTGCAGGTTCACTCACATGATCATGAGCTAAATAACCATGAATTTGTTATCCATTATACTTGTATTTATCTCAACATCGATCGATCGCGACTCCAGTTCGCCTTAATTTATGTGATGTATTTCTTGGTCAACCGCCCGGAGGATCATATTTTTTATTTTTATTTTACTGGTCAACGCCTTATTTACTGCGCAGGGTTTTCTTTCAACTTGATCCCTTTTGGTACGAACACTATGGCAAATTATAGATAAAGAAGCATATCGGTTGTGGTTTTTTCATAGTCAGCTTCAGGCATCTGATGCAACGTCACAAGGGTTGCTGCATGCACTGTGTAACAGCCAGACGTGGCATCCCCAAGTAAGGGACGGCATATATAGTTGATTACGGCATCCTTCTATATGTGCCACTTCGACGCACGAATAGCCATCTGCCTGACGCACAGCATTCTAGTTTGAGTGTTTTTTTTTTTTTTGCTTAATCTAGGTTGGTTAGGATGGGTACATTAAGGGGTCGATTAGGATGAGGGACGGACACGCAACACAGGATGGGTCACTCTCTCCCATCCTAATCAATCGTGCATCAAAAAGGGCCCATATGTTTGGAACGGGATCTCCATCTCTGGTGATAATAAAAGTAACACTATCATGTTTAAGAGTTCCATATAATTTCCGTGCAATAACTATATATAGATGATCAATACTTGAGACACAAAGATAGCCCTAATTAACTTAGGACTCCAGGGAGTAAAAATAACATTTTCCTAAAAGTAGTAAGTGTTGATGGAGCTTGTGGCATTCTCTTATATATTAGTCAAGTGAAATAAGATGCAAGATATATATTTAAATTTTAAGTGGGAAAACAATTTATCAATATCCAATAAGAGGGATAAGAGAAATGCTATGGTGCCGTACCTTTTCACACTCTTTTTTTTTTCTCAATCAACTGGATGATAGTAAAGATGAATATTGTAGAGGTGGAAAAAATAGTCTCCCAAATCTCGTATCGCATTTTTAAAATTTGGTTGGTTTGAGAAGAACGTTTGGTCACTCGTGAAAATATGCAAACATCAGGAAGAAGGCGTCGGAAGGAGTCCTGGGCGTTACTCGATGGGACAACTTTCCGATGCTCAAGTAAGGATCGTGGCAAAGGAGTAGAGCAGCCAAAAATAGAGTAGATGAGAGAGCGTGAGGGTGGAGTAGACAAACTTGGGAGCCGGAGGTGACGAGCCTAATGTGTCCGGTGAGGGCACGGAGAGTGCTCGCCGTGTTCAGACCGTGCTCAGAGATCAGCTCGATCCCTCTGGTATCTCTCTCCTCTTATGTGGGATAGAGCATTTTTCTCTATGTGTGCGAGTAGGAGTCTTTGTATCTCTGTTCATCTGTATATCTCTGTCATGTGATGTGAGGTTTATTTATACCGGTTGTTCTGACGGTGGAGAGACATCCCTTAACAGGGAAAAGCATGAGTCGTGGGATAACGCCTCCCCGCGATCGTGAGGAGTTTCCTGTTATGCGTCCGTTTATCCGGACCGTGTGGCCTTAATGTGAGTCTCATGGCGCTCTAGGCGCATGCTCGCCCTTATGGAGTAGAGGCCGGCAATAGCGGGAGTAACGTTCGATCGTCAGAGAGTCATCCGGCGCCCGAGATACCCGTGTCGATGTCCCTTGTGGGCTGGTGGATCTCTATCTATCTTCATTGGGCCGCCTGACGTGGGTCGCTAACTGTCGGGCAGCCCGCTTTGCACCTGGCGGGTCTTGGGCTGATGCCGACTTGACGTTAGTGGGTTGCGCTCGGGCCGAGTCGATTTTAACCTCCTCAAATATATATTATGTGTTTCCGATTTTGAGAGCATCGAGCTCAAGTTCTTTATCTCGATTGACTATAAGAATTCGATCTTATAATAATCTGATGATAAATGAGAATGTTAAAAATGATAGTAAAAAGTATGACACTATATATAGCATTTTTCATCCAATGAACTTCATGTAAAAAATATATAAAATGAAATGAACTATATATTTAGTGACCAAAATGAAGATCCATCACTTGACAGAACCCAGACGTACGTCATTTCTCCTTCTACCTCCTCCCTGTGCTCTAGCAGTGACCCAGTGGCCAGCGTTTATAAATGTCGACGAACTCCCCTCCCCATTATAGGATGTGCCTGGCCTCCCTACAACTTCTTCCCTGCCTTCTTAGTGTCGGGGATATATAGCAAACCTAGCATTAACCATGCCCCTCTGCATCCTTCAGGAAGGCATCGACATGGGCAACCAGGAGGAGGCACTGGTGAAACAGATCTGGGAGATCTACGACAGCATCTCCATGCTGGCCAGCCTCAAGCCCTCCATGGAGGTGAACAAGCTCTTCTCCCAGCTCGTCCTCACATGCATCCCTCCGAGCCCCATCGACGTCGCCACGCTCTGCAGAGAAGCCCAGGACATGCGGGCCAAGCTCATCAAGCTCTGCGGCGAGGCCGAGGGCCTCCTGGAGAGCCACTTCTCTGCTCTCCTGGCCTCCCATGGCAAACCTCTCGACCACCTTGCCCTCTTCCCTTACTACTCCAACTACGTCAAGCTGGGGCTCCTGGAGTACACCCTCCTCAGCGACCACCTCGGCAGCCGCACCCCCACCCGCGTCGCCTTCGTGGGCTCCGGCCCCCTCCCCCTCACCTCCATCGTGCTCGCCAAGCACCACCTCCGGTCCGCCTCCTTCCACAACTACGACATCAACCCAGCAGCCAACGCCATGGCCCTCCGCCTGGTGCGGCCGGACCCCGACCTGTCGGCGCGGATGTTCTTCCACACTGCCGACATCATGGAGGTCACCCACGCCCTCCGGGACTACGACGTCGTGTTCCTGGCCGCCTTGGTGGGGCTGGACGCGGAAGAGAAGGGCCGGGTGGTGGAGCATCTGGCCAGGTACATGGCGCCGGGCGCGGTGCTGATGCTGAGGAGCGCACACGGGGCCAGGGCGTTCCTGTACCCCGTGGTCGACCCGGGGAGCCTCGAAGGCTTTGACGTGCTGTCGGTGTTCCACCCCACCGACGAGGTCATCAACTCGGTGGTAGTCGCCCAGAGGTCCCCCTCCGGCGGCCATCCCATGGAGCTGGGTCATAGCCCCGTGGTCCTCCCTTGCAAGTGTTCTGACCTGCCGGCCTTCCATCCTCTCAGCCACGGCAGCATGATGGAAGAGCTCACTCTTGAGGAGCAGGCTTCCTGAGTTCAAAACTCTCTCCTCACTCTCTCAGAGCTCCATGATTCTTATGCAGGCTTTCCTGAGTTCAAACTCTCTCTCTCTCTCTCAGATTGGTGTGTCTCCATCCTTCTTGATTAATTATGCAGGTCTAAAAGTCGGTACTTTTTTCCCAGTCATGTACTCTTCCCTTGTTCCAGGTTGAAATAAACCCTCTGCAACTTGTTCTACTCTGTGTCGTCCAGGAGAGGAACAAAAGCCTCCGCTCTCTCTCTCTGTCTCTGCGCGATTGCTTTAACAGTCGTTGCTTATTCTGCCAGTCACGTTTTCCCTTGGTCCCGGTTGAAATGAAACCCTCCGCAACTTGTTCCCCTGTGCAATGCTTAGCAGAGAACAGAAGCCTCCATCAGCGCCCTGTCATGCATGTACTAGTCATGTAATGTAGCTTTTTTTTAAGCATCTCATGAACTATCTGGTGATGGCTGCATCGTACTTGGTTTTATGATGCCACATTCCACAATGCTGGCTGGTGTTTCCAATGATGCTGGTTTCCCATATTCCACAGTACGGCTTTCAGTCCAACAAGCATAATATATAAACTGATGCTGCAGCAACGAACGAAGAATTTCATAGACTCTTGCATCGTAATCACCGTGTGTCAATATCAGAAACTTATCCTACTAATTTCTTAAACTCTCACATGTCCGAGCAAATGCATCAAAGCAGTACTGCTACCATCACATCAGGATTGATGCAAGCACTCAAAAATTTGTGGACTTCGGATAACATATTCAAACAAGGTTCCACTTGCTCCGATCAGTGTCAGTGACCAGTGGTACCGCTGTTTGATGAGGGGAAGGAACTTGGAGAGATTTATACTCTTCGGATTTTCCGGAGAAATGGGGAACCGCAACAATGCTTTCCCGGCCCCCAACATAGGAAATCTCCAAAATTGCATAACTCTCTTCTCTCTCTCTCTCTCGCTGGTGGGAAAACTTACCGGTTCTATTTCTCCAGGTACGAAGAGGTAGCGAAGGAAAATAATTAGAGTCAAACGGGGAATTTTCAAAGATTAGAAGAAGTATTTTCTTAATAGGAAAGTAAGAAAAAACAAGAATATTGGGGTAACCAAATCTTTTATGCTTAATCAGTTTGAACCTGCTGTATGCATGATTGGCTTTTCTCCACCATATGAAATAAGGGATTGGCTTGACGAAATCAATAACTAATAAATTGCGTACCAATTAGATCATTTGTCCTTGTCTCATGAAAGAAGCACCTGAAACCCCTTCTATCATATTTTTTACGCAGAGTGTTAATCAATTATTTGATCCTTTGCATTCGAGGCCGCAGGTAGAGCAGACATGAGCAGGCACATAGCCAGCCATATTTTATATATATTCCCAGACTTAGATCGTATCTCATTCTTGTTTCTGGGTTGATTCCTAAGCCCGCTTTGTTTCGAACTTATCTCGGGGATAAGTTGAGTTATCCTCAAAATTAGTTTAATTTACTTTGACAGTAACGGATCTAACAAATCCACTTAAAATTGACATAATCCGTGTTAATCTAGATTATCCTATTCCATCTTCGTGGGTGAGATAACTTAATCCGATGTACAATCAAAATAAATAAAAATAAAATTAGATTAACTCAATCCATTTAAAATCAACATAATCCCAGTTAATCTAGAATAACTTATCCCATCTCCACACGTGAGATAACTTAATGCGGTGTACAATCAAAATAAATAAGAATAAAATTAGATTAACACAATCCAATTATTTTAATCCAGACTTACTTTAATCCCCAACCAAAACTGAGCTAAACAATTAGGTTTAGGTTTATTATGTGATCATCTAACGTTAAACCTCTAAATTAATAAGTGTGTCCACTGTTAGGTTTCGGTTTATTACGTGATCATCTAACTAACGTTACACCTTTAATTAACTTAATAAGGGTGTAACAAATTATTTGTGTTCAATTCTCATAAAACTGGTGGATGAATCTCGTCTTAAGGTCATCAATCATGAAATATATATAATGAATCTGTCGTTAGATAAATAAGTATATAATTAATTAAGAAGTCGACACCTTAAGATCTACACCACTCAACTCTCTGTAAATTAGTACCAGGCGGCCTCAAACGCATTCTGATAGCCCTACTTGCATTTATGCAAGCTATGGCATATCTCAGCCAAGATTAATTGTTGGACAGGAGTTAATGTTTCTCACAGCGGGGAAGGTGTCCTCCTCCTTTACTAAATAATGGAGACAGCCCGGACACTAGCTAAGTATACTGCTAATTATTTACAGAAGAACCAACTAATCGAACACATTATTCTTATTTTGATCCAACTCTTTTTGGATCAAGGATACATCTTATCCTTCTTGCAAGCTTCCACAAGAGGAACCGAATAATTACCGAATGTTTCACATGTACTTTTATTTGCATGTTTCAAGTAAGTTTAATGTACCTTATCCCGCTCACAAGCTTCACAAGAGGAACCATTAAATAAATGAAAGTTCACATATATTTTTCTCTTGATCCAAAATGCATGTCCCTAAGAATCGATGATATCCTTGTTCATGTTGCATGCTTCACGTACGAGAGAGCAGATTCATGAACGTCTTCGGTTAACTGGTACCACATTGAAACATGGAGGCAGGTGCAACATTTGCCAACACGCTCCATTCCGATGTCTGCGAATGGATCTATATAGCCCTTATTTTAGGAGCGACAATGAGTTGGGCCTGTAGGTTGGGGCCATAAGCGGGCTACTCGTTAGATAAGTCCATATTTTGATGGCCCAGGACCGTCAGGCTATGCTTCGATCACCAGACCCATTGGGCTTGTGGTCATTACAAATGAGAAAGATTTGTTACACACCCAAGTGTGTTGCACATCTTGAGTGTATAGTGTCTTTGAAATTTTATTTTTTAAAATTTTTAAAAATAGTTCTCAAGATATTCTGATTTAGATTGAAGTAGTTCTCAAAATATTCTAATTTAGATTGTAATTTATGTCATTATCTGATTATCTAAAAAATTAAAAATAAAACGAATCAATTTTTAAAAGAATAGGTCCAACGCTATTCATTCAATGTGATTTTTTTGTATTTCTTTTTGAATAATTCAATGACGACGTGACTTACATCTCAAATTAAGATAACTTTAGAGTTACTCCAAAACAAAATTTCAAAAAAAAAACAAATACACTTCACATCCAAAACGTGCAACATATACTCTAGGTGGGTAATGAGACTTTCTCCGCTACAAATAGAGCGTTCACGGAAAATAAATGATCTCTTTGATTATGAACCAAGCCAAATTAAATGAATCTAGTTCAGCTAAGACATACATGAATATGTAATCCTTTGATTTGATTGATTTTAAATTTATTTTACGTAGAATAAAGAGAATAAGTTGATCAAAGCCGGTTAACGGATACGGATATTATCTCGATCCGCTTCGATTCGTATTCGTTTTTTCGGATACGGATAATATCCGAATTCGAATCGGAGCGGATACGAATATTATAATATTCGTTTCGAAAAATATCCGTTCGTAATATTATATATCATATAATACATATTTTTAAATAATATATTATAAAATAAATGATATTAGAGAGAAATTTAGATATTTTATAGTTGTATTTTAATTTAAAATTTATTTTATATATTTTTGACATTTTATAATTATATTTTATATACTTTTAATATTTTATAATTATATTTATATACTTTTAAATTTGAATCGGATAATTCGAATTCTAAAACGGAACGGATACGGATAATCAGATATTCGCTTCGTATCCGAGTCAAATCGGAGCGGATCAAAATCGGATAATTCGAATCGAAAAACGGAGTGAATACGGATAGTCATATATTCGCTTCGTTGACAGACCTAAGCTGATGTCATCCCAGTAACCTAGTAAACAGAATGAAATAAAAGATAGAATTAATAAGAATCAACTTTATCTTAGCGGGAACAGTTAAACTGACATTTTTTTAGTGGAATTAATAACAATTCTAACCCGTGAGGGCTACCACATTGTCGTCATGTCCCGGTGGCCTCGTCTTCTCCGCCGGTCAAGCTCGACGGCGGCGACGCCCTGGAAAGACCGCCACTTCCCACTCGCAACGGAGCGGGTTGCAGAGGATGGGGACCAACACCCCAACTGCCGCCTTCCGTTTCAAATTGGCTGCCTCTGTTTCCGTCCACTCTGCCAATCGCCTTTTTTGTGGTTTTGTATAACTTTCCTGCCCAACGTCTTCGTTGACTGTGATAATAAATAAAGTTGTTGTGAGAGGATGTAGAATATCAGAACAGATCTTGACGGTCGTTGACGCTAATGAATAACATAATAATAACAATGACAATATATAAAAATGTTGGTCTCAAATGCTTGTCCCGGGGCACTTTGCGCCCCCTTGGGTACCACAATCGTTTGCAGCCTCTTAGCCCTGGGTTTTTGAGTTAATTATATATATACCTTTTTATATGAAAAAAAATCAAAATTATCATTGTTAATAGTCAAATATCATATATATCGTGATTATTAATAAAAATAAAAAATACTAAAAATAAAGGAAATACGTACCCACACAAGTCTTGGAATCACATGTTAAAAGGTGCGGCTGACTCCCACTCCCCTCCTGGTGCTCTCAGGATTGATGTTGTCTCATTTATTCCTTGAGTTGTTCGCAACCAAGCCTCTTTTGATGATATAATTGCAGTATATAAGGCTTGTGTTAATGATTATCTAGCTGAGTAGTTTGATGAAGACGACGAAGAAGAGAGTTGTCCATGACGCATGAGTCTTCATCCTTCATCTTTACTTTGTCGTACCACTTATTCAAAGGGCCACTCCCAGTAAATATTAGATAATATTTTTCTCCTCCACTTAGACTTGTATGTATTTGCCGCATAGTCTGCTAATTTATACTTTCATTTCTCTTTGGGTCGATCAATTGCATTGTAACAAGAGTCCCGCCTTTCATTTGACGTGTGCTCCCACATTCTGTTTATGATTATCAACCCGATGCACTATTTTTCTTTTTTAATAAAATTAGCACTTTGCACTAAAAGAATTAAGGAGATTATATATAAAATTAACCCCTTTCCTTTTTAGTAACGCATAATCCGGCACAATGGGTGTAATAAGACTTAACTTTGCACACCTGACAAATTGTTATCTCGTTCATCTAATATGGTTCGATATAATTTTATTATGTGAGATGAATTATTTTAAATCTATATTCGAATTTTTATAGTTAGTGATACGAATTCTACCTCTCAGGTAATGCTCACTTGTATCAAGAAAGTAACTTGGCTCGACAAACCGGGGCTTATTTCGGGATATGCACTAAATCAAATAAATGCATAAAACCACTGGTTAATTAGGAGGAAAAGATTAGCTCAATTCTTGTCTTGTGAAATGTGCTAAAACAATAAAACTCTCTATAACCCACTTATCGATATGAAATTAAGTTAGGTTTTGATATTAAATTGAGCCAGATCCAGGTCAAACAAATTTTAATCATGCTTCTAAGTTAATAGAAACCCTAAACCCTTGTCTTTGTTTTGTCATAAACCCTAAATCCTGGTCACTTACTCACTTCTACAAACTAGGTGCACTGTGCCGTGGTGTTGTGGTTCCCGTTCCATTAAAAACTTTCGGAGGAACCGATGCGATCCAGAGTAGGCATCAGATTACCAAAAATACCGGCTGAAAGGAAATAGCGATCCCGTGAAACAAAAGGAAGCAGCTAGCTTTATAAATTTTTAGCTCACCAAACACCTGCCTACATCTTACACCCCCCCTCTCCCTCCCAAATCCAACCCGATCCACCGAGCGAAACCTGCCCATCATCTCTCTATCCATGGCGGGCTGCTGCCGGTGCTGGGGCTGCGGCTCCCGGGCGGCCCTCGCGTTCCTCGTCTCGGCGGTGCCCCTGGCGCTGCTGGTGGCGCTGGAGCGCACCAAGTCCACCGGCGGGTCAGTCGAGTACCGCAGCCTCGGCTGGGTCCGGGAGTGCGCCGAGTGGGACGACGAGGGCCGCCGTTTCCTCGTGTCCACCTTCTTCGGCGGCGGCGTCTCCGAGGTCCCCGTGCCCCCCGAGCGAGCGGGCGGGGCGGCCCTCCTGGAGGAGCGGGCGGTGCTGCAGGACGCCGACGTGCGGGGGAACGGGTCGGTGGGGATCCTGCTGGACCGGCGGAGGGGGCGGCTGCTGGTGACCTACGCCGACCTGCTCGGCAACCGCTACGCCGCCCTGGGCGCGTACGACCTCGCCTCCTGGCGGCGGCTCTTCCTCACCCGGCTCAGCGGCCCTGGTATGCTAATTTCCCGTCTCTAAAATCTGGTGGTGGCGGTGGAGGGCCGTTTGTTTTGGAGTAAAATGCTGCAAAACACAGTAAATATCTCGGTATACGATATTTTAAATATTCTACGGTATAATAAATGGCCTCTTAAAAGAAAGAAATAATGCAGGCTGTCTATAATTTTACATAGATCGAAGACGGTCCGTATCTATCTATACTCCATATCTGATCTTCTTGCAATTGAATTATTAAATTTTCACTTGATGGAAGTTGTGGCTTGATTTAAGTGCATGTTGATTAATTTGAACCCTTTTAAAACAATGGGGAATTTGCGTCCAAGGTAAAAAGATTTCTAAGGAGTGGAGTGGAACCTAGTTTTAATCTTCTTTTGATTTGGGTTGATTAGCGTTCGAGGATAGATTTGAGTTTGGGTTTTAGATGTTGAAGGTTAATGAACGAGTCAAATATAGTTTTGTTCACATTTGGTTTGTTTACCAATGGAACTATGGTCTTTGGCCCGACCCGATCTGACTTCTCTAATTTGTTTTTTTGGATCATTAAAATGACAGTAGTAACACATAGGCATGTCAATAGATCTAGATATTATTCAGATCCGCTTAGAATTCGAGTCTGTATTATCGCATAATATTCGAATTCGTATCTAATTTCTCGGATACGGATAATATCCGAATTTGAATCATAACGGATATCAATATCATATTATCCGCTTCGTAAAATATGCGTCCGTAATATCATATATCGTGTATATTTTTTAATAATATATTATAAAATATAAAATTTGATATATATATATATATTATTTAGTATTGTTTTTTTCATTCTTATTCATCATCTTAATAAAGTTGAGAACAATCTCACGTAGAATAGGTTAAATTTGTGACATGTTTTGAAATCAGAGTAGAGAATTCAAATAATTTTAAAATTTTATTCGAATTAAATATAAATAAATAATATAATAATTCATGGAATAGTAGATAAAAATTGAATAATTCAAATTTTAAAATAGAGCGGACATTGATAGTCATGAATTTACTTTGAATCTCCTCCATTGACTAAGTATAGTAACACACTTACCTCTTATCATTATAAACTGTTCATGTTATCGTGCGAGGCTTATGTTAATTTATGTTTAGATCATGTTTTGAGTTCTCTAATATGATTCAATAACTTCTGCATGTTAATTTATGTTTTAGATTACATAAATATTTTGGGTACGTTTCTCACATGAAGGAATTGGTTATCTAGCAACTGAGGGCATAAGAGGTTTCTTGTCAATTAAGAACGAGGTTCTTTGAATCTGGACAGGAATGAGATGTCCGGCCAATAAAAGAGTGGGCCGCGGAGAATCCGTACTCGGACGGTTATGGGCCGGCCAATGAATCGGATTTGGGAGGTGGTTGCGGGGATTGGGCCGCTGGCCCCGATCTCATTTATGGGTGGGCCAGTGGATATAGTGATCTGCTACAATAAAGTTATATTTATTGCATTATTAAGCTAGTCCACCTTTTAGTTTGTACGAGCACACCCTAACTTATTGCAGACCAAAGGTGGTGTGCAGCAAGAAAACTCTTTTTCGTAAAAAAGAAAATTCTATGAGGTGGGGGCCCACCTCCCCTAATTTTAATCTACAAGTCACAACCTCATCTAACGTTTCAAAAAAAAAGAACGGTTTAAAAAATTCAAAAATATTATTCATAGAGTCTTTTTTTTTTATCTTTCGAGTTGTTGGATAGAGGTGTGAATTGTACGGCAAATTACGTGAGATACACCTCACGAAACTTTCAAAACAAAAAAAAAGTGGTTGACTGCTGCTCACTTTGGATGTGCAATAAACCAAAGTGTACAACAAGATAAATATTTGTTGGAAACATATGGTTGTTATGACGTGTTATAACACTGACCGGCTCAAATGTAGGCCAGATATATTATTTATTTGTCAACCTATATCAAGAATGGATGAATCTCTTAGGGCATGTTTGCTAACCGGGTTGCGCTAATTGACTCCGGTTAACGCGGATGAGTGTGAGGGGTAGGCAGGGCCCACCGACTCTTTCTCTCTCCCCGATTAAACTATCCCCCGACAACTCCGCAAACAGACAGCCCTTAGTTATTTCTCCGTTGTTTGATCCTGGAAGGAAGGCAAATGGGTGTCATGATATGGTTAAACGATGAGGGTGACAAGAGAATATTATTGACATGTCTAATTATTTATGGTATAAATCAGATTTAAGTTATAATCACTTACACGATAAAAGCCCATATATGTATCTATATATATATGAGTGCTATTGGACTACCTATGTTACAAAATATTTTATCCTGCATGTGGCAGAGTGAAGGATTCCTCCTATGCTTGTTATTTTGTGAAGCAAATTATTCATAGTTTTGTATTAGATTGAGTTCTGCTTGAATGGGGGAGGAGGAAGAGGGGAAAAGGAATGTAATAATCAAAGTGGATGCGGAAATTGTCCCGTTTATAGGGTGTTTGGTTGCAGTTTTTTTACCTCTTTCTCTCTTAAATTTAAAAAAGAGAGAGAAAATTTAATTATGGGTGTTTGGTACTACTCTCCTAATTTTTAAGGAGAGAACCAACTCCCGTACAAATCTTTCTCAAAAAAAAATAACTCCTGACTAGTTTTTTTTTTGAAACTGGTCTCTTCTCTCCCGTGCGTCCCCTCCCTGTGGCTCGTCCCCCTCCCCCCCCCCCCGACCGTTCCCCCCCTCCCCGGCGGATCCGGCTCCGGCACCCCCCCCCCCCCCCCGCGCGCAGCCCCGCCCCTCCCCCTCTCCCCTCCGGCTCTGGCGCCCCCCCCGGCAGATCCCCCTCCCCCCGGCTCCGGCAGCCCCCCCCCCCTCACGCAGCCCCGCCCCTCTCCCCCTCTCCCCTCCGGCTCCGGCGCCCCCCCCCCCCCCCCCCCCCGCGCGCAGCCCTCCCCGACCAGCTCCGGCGGCCCCCTGCGGCGCCCCCTCCCGTCCCCGACCTGCTCCAGCGGCCCCCCCCCCCCCCGTGCGCAGCCCCTCCCCCTCTCCCCTCCGGCTCCGGCTACACCCCCTGCGACGGCGTCTCTCTCTCTCTCTCTCTCTCTCTCTCTCTCTCTCTCTCTCTCTCTCTCTCTCTCTCTCTCTCTCTCTCTCTCTCTCTCTCTCTCTCTCTCTCTCTCTCTCTGCAACTATAGGAGGTGACAAACACATCTACATAAATTTTAAAATTTAAGATAACTCTGCCAAACAGAAAGTGTCAATTTTTATCAGTTTTAAATTTTAAATCAAAAATTAGGTTGACACAAATTTTTAGATAGAAATAGATTTAAAAAAAAACTGCTCCCAAACACCCTATTAAGCTTTAGTTGCCTTGTTCTTCTTGTCTTAATCCCCCAACTTTTTGAAAATTATTTACTTGCCCCGTCTTAGTTTTGACCATTTCTTAATTACCAGTAAAAGTGAAAAAAGGCATAAACTAATTATGTATTTATCCATACGAAAAAGAAACTAATCGGAACAACACCTTTACACAAGAATTAGACTCGTTTGTACGCTCTTCTAGAACTCGTGCCCTTCTTTAACACAACCATGAATAGAATACCTAAACTATACTGCACCAATAGGAAAGGCATGGCAGGTGCGTTTGAGTCGTCCGTGGATACATCATGGCATTTTTTGTCATTTTGATAATAGGTTATGATAAATTATCAGAGGTGGGTTTGAGTGAATTATTTTTTAGATTTTTTTTTTAAGTTTGATAACTTATTCTTATTTTAAGAATAATTCATTCAATGTGAAATGGTAGAACGAGTTATTCTTAGAATAATGACTTTAATTCTAACTGACTATCAAACTCGATTAAGAGTGAGCAGAGAGAATAACTCATCTTATTCGCCCTTATTTTATTATCAAAGTCACCCAAAGAATAAGATGCTTTATTGTGGGAACTCCATTTTATAGAAAGTCCTTTTTTTTTCTAAAAAAACATGCATATATTAGACCACTTTTTTTCTAGATTATTTCATTAAAACCGTAACGATACTTTAAAGATAAATACACTACTTTTATGTTTTAATAAAAAAAATAATACGGCCCAAGACCAAGACCATCTGCAATCGTTGTTGTGGAGATTTCTTTCATGTCATGCCCATTTTGCCAGGCCACGTGACGAACCGTAGCATCCATTTTTCCTAACACCAAAACAAAACCCACTGGTGCAGATGATGAGCCGTGCATGGCGGACGACGTCGCCGTGGACGACGACGGCAACGCCTACGTCACCGACGCCAAGGCCAACAAGATATGGAAGGTCGGCCCCAACGGTCACCTCCTCTCCACGATAAGAGACACAGCGTTCACCCAGGGCATGCCGTGGTACTCCAGCCTCGTCGGCCTCAACGGCATCGTCTTCCACCCCGACGGCTACCTCCTTGTCGTCCACACCTTCGGCGGCCGGCTGTTCAAGGTGGACGTGGCGACGGAGCGCGTGAGCGCCGTTGGGGTCACCGGCGGCTCCCTACTGCTGGGCGACGGCCTGGCGCTCCTCTCCCCAACGAAGCTGGTGGTCGCCGGGACGCCCTCCGGCCGGGTGCTGGAGAGCTCCGACGGCTGGGCGACGGCGGCGCTCACCGGGAGGTACCTGGGCCCGATGCACCGGATCGCGTCGTCGGCGACCGTGAAGGACGGGAAGGTGTATCTGAACCATCTGGTGGGAGGGGGCGTGCCGAGGAGGACGCATGTTATTGCCGAGGCAGTGTTTTCTCCTGTGAAGGCCGAGTGATGAGCACGCAAATCTGGGAGTTTAATGGCGTTAGCGCAGCGAGCTGTTCAGGCCTCACGGCTTCCAAAATGCCAACCTTTGGCTTTGAGGAAGAAGAGGTTTCTCGTAATCACTCAGCCGCCTCCTCTTTGACGTCTTTCTAGAGTTTCTTCTTGAACTTGGAGAGGATATCAGTATTGACTTCAGATGTTTCCGAGTCCTTGGTTACTATATCAAATGCCTCTTTCACTAGTAATTAATTTCGTCATTACTTTCAATGCTGAGTGTTTAATAATGTTCTATCTATTGTAATATTTTTACATTGTTAGATTTATACTAAACTATGCTCTGTTATATTATATTTTTGCATATAAAAGCTGATACAATGTAGATTCTGGGAGTCAAAATTCTATTTCTCTCCCTTACCTTAGATTCTATCCTTTCCCTTATTTGTAGGTCACAACCATTTATTTTTCAAGGCTGACTTTGATAACAGAATATTTTTTGCTGGGCTGACGTATTCGTCGGTACACTTCCGATTTCCACGCTTATTCGCTGGTTGAAGTCTTAATTGACTTTGATAGGGTCATTCCTAGCCAGGTTTCACTAGACAAAAATGACAGTTTTAGACGAATAAGTCATTCGACTCAGAGAGGTCGAATGATTTATTCGCCGAGTGAATTATTCACCTTTATTCTATCTCATTATCAAAACGGGCTCAAGAGAAGCTTTGATAATCGTATAGAACAAGGGTGAGTAACTCACCCAACGAATAAATTTGGTAGATGAGTTATTCGATCAAAATCACCTTTTTCTACGTGTGAAATCTAGCTAGTTAAGATGATGGTTATCAAAGTAGGTTAAATTTTGTACCAGAGAATAAGCCCTTCTTTGATAGAGAGAGAGATAAATGGAGGGATATCTCTCTTGAGTTAATTTATCCAAGAGTTTAATTCCATTTATTTTGATAGACAACGAATTAAATATGGAGATAAATTATTCCACCAATTTTATTATGTCAATTTAACCGGGATACACGAGGGTTATCTCTCATTGTAATCGGATTAACTTTATTATCCTATCAAACTAAGAAATACATAAAATGTGACTTATCTCCGAGATAAACATGGGATATCCCTCTACCAAAGAGGGGCTAAGAGAAAAACCGAATTGACACCGGTGAATACGCCAACCCTAGGCGGCCTATTCTGTTATCAGAAGCTGCCCTAATTGATATGTAATAGAACATGGAATGCTGCGGATGGGTCATGGACTCTCTTGCGATTTGATTTTAGGACCGGATTGACCTAGGATTAGGGTCCACTCACCTTCATTTTTAAAGTGTAGGCGGAAAATTTTGACCTCCGGTTCACTAAGGAGGCTTTGAGCGATTTGTCTAAAATATTTAACCTGAGTTGGGTTGGGGTCACAACTCACAACATGCCCCGCCCATGTTATAATCTTATGTGAAGTAGGGGGAGGGGTGGAAGGTGAGTATGGTGTGGGTGGATGTTGGACCGAGCTTAGTCCGATGGGCCAGGGACTACCAGTCATGGGATGACTGCATCCTAACCTTTCATATTAGAGGCTAACCACAGACATGCACTTTGGGTGAGGTTAGTTCACATTCCATTCCAACTTGTTTCAATTAAGGCTGACCTAAAAATAGTTGCGTTATAGGGTGTTTGGGAACACTTTTTTTTAAAAAGTTATTTCTCTCTCAAAAATTAATATATGAGAGTTTTTGACTTAATTTTTAAAAATAATGTAACATGGTTGATAAGACTACACAATTTTTAAAAGTTATACAGATACGTTTGATGTGAACGCGGACAAGCGCCCCATCTTTTGCAGCTTCCCCAACCCTATCTGTGTTCTCCCTCCAATCCCCTCTTCCTCCTGCATTTGCTCCTCTCTGCAACAATCCTTCCGCCCAAATCACATCTCCTTCGGGGTTCACCTCAACCCATCTCCCTTTGGTCTGCGGGTGTTGCATGGCAGTAAGCTTTCCGACACATGAGGTATCCGACCTCTGCATCAGGAAGCCGCCGCTGAGAACCCTGCCGGTGCCCGCGAATGTCGGCGAGGCGCTCCACGCCCTGAAGCGATGCGGTGACAGCTGTAGGGTGTGGGCCGAGACATCTCCGACGTCGCCCCCTTCCTCCGGCAACAAGGGCAGCGCCACCCCCGCTGCCTGTAGACACGCCATTTCTGACGTTACGATGAGTAAATCCCATATTATATCGCAATGTCTTGAAGTGGCTTACATTTTCTTTTATTTGAGTGATTTCTGTAATTCTGGTTAAATTACATTTATTTTGTGAGAGGGAGAAAATTAAAATGCATATATATATATAAATAAACAAAAGAGAAAATGAAATTCAAAAATGTGTATAATTATGTTTACATAAAAAATATGTAGTTGATCTTCTTTAATAATAAATTTATTTTTATAAATATATATATATATAATTGATAAAAATAATATTTATTAAAAGGTAAAAGATATGATAATTATAAAAAATAATAAACAAAAAAACAACAACAAAAAAAGCAAACAAAAATAAATAAAACAAACAAAATAATATAATAATAATAATAATATATATATATATATCTTATCCTCAAGTCCCTTTCTTTATTTCTATTCCCTTCCCCCTCTCTCACGTAATCCCCTCCTCTCCGTCTCTTTCTTTCCCTCTCACCTCACTGTACACATCCCCCTCCCTTATGGCACACACATACGCACACACTTCTCTCTCCCTCTTCTCTATTCTCTCCCAGCCGCAATCTCTCACACACGAGCCACCCATTCCCTCTCTCATTCGGCCTCTCTTTGCAACCCATTCCTTAGACCTCCTCTAACCCAACCAACGCACCCCCTCGTCGTGATCACCGGCCACTTCCGCAGAACCACCTCCCAGAGCTCCCGCTAACCCATTCCTCCTTTCCATACCACCTCTCCCACCTTGACACAGCCCACCGGCCACTTCCGCAGAACCACCTCCCAGAACTCCCGCTAACCCATTCCTCCTTTCCATACCACCTCTCCCACCTTGACACAGCCCTCCGGCCACCGCCGCTACACTCCCTCTCCGGCCGTTTGCCTCCACGGCAGCTGCCACTCCCTACTCGTCGCCTTCGGACGCCCACGAGACCTCACGCCCACAGCCACTCCCTTCAACTCCCATCTCCCCGTAGCCGCTGCCAGCCACCACGCACCACCGTTGGCCTTCCCAGCCGTCCTCGCCTCCTCTCACCCTTCCACCTGTTAGCTGTAAACTTCCCCATCTCCACCAGCCATCTCCCCTTCGTGGACAGCCTGCACCTCCCCTCCATGAGCACGTCGCTTCCCTCACAGCTACCCACGTCGTCGTCCTCCGACTCCGAACACCCACGTTGAAGCCCCACGCCGGGCATCCGCCTTCATCGGCCATCGCGAGCCTCCCTCACTCCCATGTACGCGAGCTCCTCCCCCTTGCATGCACCGTCCGCACACCGCCCGGCCGCCGTGAACCCCCCTCTGTTAGCCGCGGACCACCCTCCGCAGCGCCACTGCCCCCGACCACTCCACCTTCACCTTCCGGTGCACCGACGCCGACGAGCCTTCACGGCTACTCTCCCCTGCGACCTCATCTTCTCTCCCTCATCGTCTGCAAACTCCCCGGGCAACCACTACCCGCGGAGCACCCTCTTCATCGACCTCCATCGCCGTGACCACGCCACCGCACCGGACTCCTCCACGTCGCCACCGGAGCACCCCTACGTCATCCGCGAATGCCGCACACCATCGCCGCTGTCACCCGACGCCCCGCGGCCACCTCGTCTGCACCGCCTCCACCCGACGCCATCGCGGCGACCTCGTCTGCACCGCCTCCACCGCTCGCCACCGCGTCGACCCCCCCCCTCCATAGCCACCGCCTCCCGCGTTCTGCCGTGAAGCCCCGGACGCCACCTCCGAACCCCCGGGCGCCCACGGCTGCCGTCCGCGAGCGCCCCACCGTCGACCTCCCTCCTCCAACGCCCAGGACCGCCATCACCGTCGCGCTCGCCACCGGTAACCCACCACCATCGCCGTCGTCTTCCCCTCCCTCTCACGTTTCTCCTCTCTCTCTCTCTCCGTTTTCTCTCACTCACCCTCTCTCTCTTTCTCTCTCGCCGCGACGCGGCTCCCTCTCCCTCTCTCTCTGCTTTCTGTCTCTCTCTCCCCCCTTCCGATCTCTCTCTCTCTCTCTTCCCCCCTCCCGTTTCTCTACTTCTCTCACTTCTTCTCTCTTTCTCTCTCTCCCTCTCTCTCTCGGCCTCCCGTGGCCTCTCTCCCCTCCGCAGTCTCTCTCCTCCCCGCCGTCTCTCTCTCTCCCTCTCGTCTGCCCCTCTCTCTCTCTCTCCCTCTCGTCTGTCTCTCCCTCTCTCTCCTTCTCTCTCCCTCTCGTCTCTCCTCCCCCTCATTCTCTCTCTCTGCATCTCCCTCTCCCATCTCTCTTTTTCTCTCTTCTCACCGCGCCCCCCTCTCTCTCTCTTCTCTCTCTCGATCTCTCCCCCACTGTCTCTCTCTCCCACTCTCTCCCTCTCTCTCTCTCTCGTCCTCTCTCTCTCTCTCTCCCTTTCCCTTCTCTTTCACCCACTGTCTCTCTCTTTCTCCTCCTCTCCTCACTTCTTCTTTTTCCTTTTTTTATCTCTGTTCCCCTCTCTCTCCCGTTAACTCTTTCACTCTCCCCTTTTTATGTATACAAGATATATATGTATATATATGTATAGTATAGATATCTGAAAATACATTAATTATATAGTATATACAGATTGAACATATAATATTTACTATTATTCATGTATATATATTAAATATATATATCTCTCTCTTATTTTTCTCTTATATGTTTATTTTTCATATATATATCTACTACATATATACATAATTTAAGTCTTTAAGAAAAACCTAAAAAAAAGAGTTTTCTCTCTCCCTTTCTCGCCTTCTCTCTCAAATTCATGTTCTTTTATTTTGACCAACTTACATATGTGTTTATATATGTTTGTACTTACGTATATGTTAAATATTTTTAATATGGCTATGTAATATTTATATAAATATATTTATCATTCATATGTATGGGCTTGTGTGTGTGTTATTATGTTCGGCCTAATCAGTTTCTGAAGTCCGTTTTGAAGTCCTTCGGTCGTGCCGTGCTCATGATATTGAAGTCCTTCTCAAAGCTCGTCGTTGGCCTCCACCGATAAGCTTTTCTCCCCCTTATTTTTATTCAGTCAGTTAATTATATTGCATGCATCATTTAGCATATGTCCCATGCCTTTCTCTTCGAGAGGGCCTCCCTTGTGAGTGTCTTTGTGTTTGCGCATTTCATCATGTCATTCTCCTCCCCTTTTAATTCTAAAGGGGTTTTAAACACACCAACCAAGTACGTGTTCGTTTATGTTATTTACAGTTTCATTACCTAAGGATTGGTACTATACCACCGTCGTTCTCACCAACCAGTTTTTCTCTGTTTGTTCTTTGTGTAAGGATAACCAGTTAAAGGCCCTCTTCTTCGGCCTGTCGAAAGAAGAGGAAGAAGGAACCCACGTAATTCCCGCGTCAAAGGTAAAAGCGATCAATCCACTCGGGACCCTCGGTCCCTGGCGATCACAACACTCCTAACGCGCGCTCCATTTTGATCATCTTTGTTTTAATAACACCCGCGGAGAGTTGCTTCCCGCAGCGGTTATCTTCTTCTGTCTCTGACCTCACCCGCGCGGAGGATTATTCCCCGCGGCGGTTTCTGTGATTTACTTTCTGTATATCTAATTCCTAACTGGTGCGGTGGGTCACCTCTCGCGACCGTTTCCATTTCAGCATTTTATTTTCTACACTTTACTTTCTAATTCCTAACTATTGAATTTCAGCATTCCCCTATCATCGCTTCAAAACCCCGTGGAGATCAACATCTCGCGGCGGTTTATTTGATCCCTTTTCCTTTCCTGTCACATATACTTATATTATAGTAAAGACCCCTCAGAGGCCACAGTCTCGTGGTGGTTTCTATATATATATATATACTTATACTTATTATTTATGTCACAGTAAAAACCCCGCAGAGGCCACAGTCTCGTGGTGGTTTATATATTTATATACTTATACTTATTATTTATGTCACAGTAAAAACTCCGCAGATGCCACAGTCTCGTGGTGGTTTATATATTTATATACTTATATTTATTATCTATGTTATAGTAAAAACCCCGCAGAGGCCAATGTCTCGTGGTAGTATGTATATATATTTATATTTATTATTTATAATGCATTAAAAACCCCTCAGAGGCCAATGTCTCGTGGTGGTATATATATATACTTTTATTTATTATTTATATTGTATTAAAAATCCCGTAAGGCTAATGTCTCGCGGTGGTTTCTATATATACATATATTAATTAATGCTCATCTTGCAACATTGCTGTTAAAACCCCGCAAAGACCAATGTCCTGCGGTGGTATGCTTTTATTCATATTGTTCTTGTAACTATTCGAGGAGTGGCATATCGTTACAATTTCCGAGTCCACGTGTCTTCCCGTCTGTCAAATTCTATTACGTAGAGTCCTAGGACTCGAATTCGGTATCTGAAAAGCTGCTCTCGGAACGGTGGGTTACGCCTACCGGGAAGGGGTTCAGTTTGCGTGAGAGGGTCTTCGGACCCCTATCTCCGCCATGTACCGGAGTTCGGTCAGTCTAAATTCTTTCTTTCTCCATTAGAGTGTCATCTGTAGGTGTACTTGTCCACCGTTCTTTCATATCCCCTATAGCGCGCGTTCCATTGTTTTGTCCTCATTTCTTTCGCCCTTTATTACTCAGAGAGGGAGAAATCCCATCTCTCTCTCTCAGTCCACCACGTGACGCGTTCACATCTCTGGCGATCACGGTGGGACCTGCTTTTTACTTTTCCGGTTACCCACAAGCTTTCGGCACCCACGTGTGCCCCTCCTTTTGACACCCACGTGTGTCCCTCTTTTCGACACCCACGTGTGTCCCTCTTTTCGGCACCCACGTGTGCCCTTCCTTATTGCGCCCCCGTGCGCCCACTCCCCTCGTGCACCTCGTGCACTCCCCCGGTCCTTGTGGTTACTTGAGAGGTTAACGTTGTCTCATGCACCACGTGCATTGCCCCTACCATTCGGCACCCACGTGTGCCCCTACTATTCGGCACCCACGTGTGCCCCTTCTCCTTCATTCGGCACCCTCGTGTGCCCCGCCTCCTTGTTCCCCTCTATTTGGCATCCTCGTGCCCCGCCTCTTTATCGCGCCCACGTGCGCTACGTCATTCCCCTCGTGCACTACGTGCACCCTTAGAGCCCCTTTCTCTTTTTCCAAGTGATCTACGTGTTTCGGAAAGAGGAACGATTGTATCCTACTCCATCTGTTTATTGCTTTTATATCTCTGTTATATCATTGTGATTATCTCTGTTCTATTTGTGTGTTTATCTCTGGAATTTGTGTGTTATACATCTTTTATTCAGCACCGCATTTCATGCATTTACCCTTTTTCTTTTCTTTCTTTTACTTATTTAAGGATTAACCCCTCTCGGTGATGGAAGGACTCTCCGTCGGGAATTCCTCTCGACGGACTAGGATCTCCTCCATTGAGACCTCCGTAAGTCCCCGACAGCGAAGGATTCCCTCTTCGTTCATTGGGCTGGTTGTACCACTGAAGTACTCCGGAGTTAGTTACCTATTCGTGGTGAGACGAGTGCCCCTAGCTGACACGGTGGTAAAACAAAGTGCAATTAGGGTCCCTCCTACTAAGTGTGAATTTTATATTTATTAAAATCAAAAAAAATCAAAAATCAAAAAAAATTAAGTAAATCAAAACACAAAAAAAAGGTTAAACCAAAAACAAAAAAAATGGCGTAAGATTATCCACTTGTCTGTTAATCTCTGATACTTGTTTGCTAGTGTATGCATTTACGCTCTGGTAAATTACAGGAATGGCTCACGACTCTTCCGAAGAGAATCAATTAGGCCGTGGTCAGTCAGCTGACCCACGGGTCCACGCAATGGACTCAGGCCCCTCCCGCGAGACCTCACAAGAGGTCCCCGTTGTTCCACGGGAGATAGCTCCACCCCAGGATATCTTCTCCCTTTTGGGTGCCCTCGCTAGTACACAGCTCAGCCCTGAGCAACTTCTGGCCTTTCAGGCCATTTTAAAGGGGAAGTCTGTTTCTCCCCCTCCTCAGGAATCAACTCCGGCTCCCATATCCTACCAACAGCCGCTCCAGGCTACTACGTCTCTATCACATGTATATGTCGCTCCTTCTTCTTCACTTCAAGGACAGGCGAGCCAACAGCCCGCCTCTCACCAATTCCCCCCTCTACAGTCTCAAACTCCCGCCATCCCTCATACGGTACCCCAAGCGGGTCCGTCTACTGGTGGGCCACCATACCCTTCTGGTTCAGGGCTCCCTTCTCAGGCCCTTGTGAGGCCTTCTCAGTCTCAGTGGCAGGCCCCGCCTCCACCCGCCGAGGAGTTCACCCAGTCACTCCTCAACAAATACAATGAGATGGACCAGCAAGTTCGGCACTTAAAGAAGGTGGTGGATGGGAGGTCCGCCCCTGAGATTTCCCTGCCAATCCTTCCCACATTTCATCTCCCTCCCTCCGAAATGCCTACATACCGTAGGTATAACGGCACGGGTAACCCTTCTATTCACATCAAGGATTTTATGTATGAATCCTCCTTCTGGCAGAATGAGCCAAAATCCCTGGCTTACCTTTTTCGGAGGTCATTGGATGGTCCTGCCTTAGAATGGTTCTATTCTCTAGAGCCAAGTGAGGCTGAGGATTTTGACATTGTCAAAGCTAAATTCATACAAAAGTACCAGGATAGGGTCGGTCCTTCTCTTTCTATCATCGACCTAGTTGCTGAGAAAATGAGGTCAGATGAGGATTTTGTCCAGTATGCTGATAGGTGGAGGTCCCTGGCCGATAAGATAAAAGATACCCTTACAGAACCCGAGCAAGTCAAGATGATTGTGTCTAATGCAACTCCGCAGTTTAGACACATTTTAGCCATGAATAAGCTTACCACGATGGAGGAACTTTATGAGAGGGCCCGGTATATCCAGACCCAATTAAAAGATTCTCCCATCATGTATATGTTTGAACCCTCAAAGACTAGGGTGTTTAAGAAAACGGGCACTGGTGTCCAAGGAGGAACAACTGAGGGAGTCGTCATAAACGAGCAAGTGAGTGTGCTTGGCGGCCCCAACCAACCAGTTAACCCAAGGCCTCCTCAGGTTTCGCGACCACCCTTTCAGTAGGGTCCACCTCTTTATCGTCCTCCACCCCAAAATAACCCCCTTCAAAACCACATGCCTCAACCCTTTCATCCCCAACAACAACAACAACCACAACCTCAGTATCACCAAGTTCCACCCCCGGGAAATTACGGCCCAACACAACAACGGATGAGGCCCATTGGACCCAAAAGAGCCCATTATCCACCATTGCCCGAGACATTGCCGGACATTTTTAATGCCCTCATGGCTGCCAACCTACTTACTTTGCCCAAAGAAAAGTTTGCATGGCCCCCAAATGCTGATACCTCCAGGTACTGTGTCTATCATAGACAGCCGGGTCATACGGTGGAGAATTGTTTCAACTTCAAAGATTACATTTACGACATGAATGATCTCGGTGAAATCGATTGGGATGAAATGAGGCGATGCATCGCCACCCTAAAGGCCAGGAGACCTCCGCCTAGGCCACAGTTACCACAACAACCACATCAACAACAACAGCCTCAGCAGGCCCCACAACAGCAGCCTAATATGGGCATCATCCATAACCCGCTTCCGGAGCACCAACAGCCCAACTACCAGGTTAATCCGATTTCCTCCTTCTCGGAAGTTGGAAGAGAGCAAACCTGTCATTTAGAAAGCACCTCTGTCCTTGCTACCAGTCATACCACCAATCAACCTCCTCGTCTCCTTCGAACAGCATCTTCTTACCATTCAACCCCCTCATAACCCCTATTTGGTCCTTCTTCCGTTCCACAGCCATCACGCCCTCTTATTCGTACCCCTACCGTCAATTCACCGTTAGTCCATCACCAAAGGCCATCTCACACTCCTTTTTCACCCCGAAGTCCCTTGATCACTTCTTATTCCTCTAATTTACCATCTACCTCTATCGCGCCTTTACCCCCGCCTTCTAATCTTTTTACCGCCCATTATCCGTATGACACACCATCCACCTCTATCCCCACTGAACCTCCTCCTCCACCGTTTAAACCTCTTATCAGTCACCATTCATTTGAGGTCCCCTCTACTTCCACTATACCCCCTCCATCATATAAACACCTTATCGTCCATCATCCACCCCAAGTCACCTCCGTTTCTAATCTACCTCAACCATCTAAACCCCTTATCATCCGTGATTCACCCGAGACTCCTTCTACCTCTACTATACCTCCACCAAGCAAACTGATGCGGGACGAGACCACGGACACGACAAGCTCGTGACTGCCCCTTAACGAGGGAAGCGTCGGATGTGCGCGGTTGAGAAACCGGCTGTGAGCTAGGGTGGTCGGCTCTCACTTGTGCCCGGATCGGGTCACGGGACGGTAACGCTCTCTCTCGCAGCAGCGGTGATATAAATAGAAAGCGAACTAATTACCCTATCATGCTCTCTAGTAGTGGCATAAGCAAGTATATATGAAAATTAAGCAAAATGCCAAGTAAGGGAGCGAATGCGATACCTCCACGCGCTCGGCGTGGGGACGACGGGCCCGGCCAAACTCGTGCTCCCGGGACAGTTAATACATGAATATTACAGCAATGGAAATATGCCCACTCCATGCAGGGAGGTAAAAGGCGACACAACGGGGCCCGGGAGGACCGAATACGGGTTGACGGGCGGCTTTCCGCGTAGCTTCGGCAGCACCCGAACTAGTGACGGTGGGGCCCACGTGCTGTCCGGAGGGGCCGTGTGGGACCCGGTGTCACCACTGTGGTGGGGACACTGGTGGAAGCGATCCCCGGGCTGGCGGCACGCTGGAACGTCGCCCGGAGGTCGGGCGGCTCCGATCGGCACCCGTCGGGTTTGCTGTCCACGGACTGGTGGTTGCTGTTTTGCAGCGCGCGCTCCGGCGAGAATGGACGCTGCGATCAGCCCCGATGTCGGATCGACACGAGACTGGCGCCGTTGGAAAGCTAGCTTGAATTTCTTCAACCTAGGCCTAAAGATCTGGCCTGGATCTGCTCGGATCTTGACTTATGGAATTTTCAATCTCCTGTTGTATAGTAACCGAAGACTCAGGCCTGCAGAGGACTTGACTGTTGATTGCCTTTGACCGTGATGTGGATGTCCGAATTCGAAGATTTATTTTTCATCAAAGTTGTTGGAAATTGAGATGGGAAGATGGCAAAATTAGTTTGGACACGTTTGGATGTGTCTATGATTTTCTGTGATTTGTTCAGTGGACAAAGGTCGGATCTAGGATCTAGCTGAAAGTACTATAGCTCCGGTAGAACATGAATTTTGAAAAATAGGTAGAAGGATGATAAAAATTTAAGAAAAATTGTGGTGGTAGGGGACGATGGACAGAACACACAGTTAAATTGGGAGGTCTAAAAAAAATCAAAAGGGTGGTCGAATGTGGAGAGCTCAGGGTTACTGTCACTGTAGACAGTGACAGAACAGATCTGAGATTGAGAGTTGAACGAAAAGGTAAAAATATGAAACGGTGGATTTTGAACCTCAATTTTTTTGTGGAGAAGGGGCTAGAAGATAGGAACCAACCCTCAAAATTTCAAATCGATATGAGCTTGTGGCTGGCTTCAGGAATTCACGAACTGCACCTCTGTCTAGCAGGACAGAAAACTGAAGACGATCCCGTGGCGGCTCGAAGGCGGCACGAACGGCGGCGGCACAAACGATCACCGAAGGTTGAGAGGAGATGATAGAAGATAGAATCACTCTAGAACTTGAGGTTGGAGGAGAAGAACACCAGGGGGAGAGAGGAGGGGCTCAAGAACACTCTTGATTTTCCAACAATTTTCCCTTCATTTCTTCATTAATCTCTAATGACACTATACATAGGCTTATATAGAAAAATGGCAAGGGGTGGGGGACTGGGAATTTCATGGGAAATAAGTCATTTTCTTCCCCCATGTGGTCAAAACTCAAAAAAAATAAATTACATATGAATGGGGCACTCCTTTGACTAGGTAGGTAAGGTAGGTGGCCTACCTTTGAAATTTTAACCCCTTTGTCTCCCATGTGGTCAATTAGCATTCAAACCTTCTAGATGGCCACCTAGGATGGTTGACCAGCCCCACATGGATGAGGTGGACCAATGGGGAAGGGGAGGGGGGCCCCTAGCTGGACCTACTACACATTTGCACAAAAACTCACACAATCCTAGGGAATGACACATTGGCTTACAAAGCCTTACAATTGTACATATACTCTCCCAAGGATATAAAAGTAAACTAAAGGACACAAATACAAAATAAAAATGTCAGTGCTCGGCGTCGATTCCCATCAATTCTCCCCGGGTGGGAGGAACTCAACCCCGTCGAGTAGGGGTATGGATGCTCGAGTACTCCGGCGGATCCGTCACCATGCCAAGTAGCGCGGGTATACTCCACTCCAAGTGACCGTCACCTGCTCATTCCATATATACTCGATATGCACAAGCTGCCATGGGCTAGAGGTGGACACTCCGGGTGGGGCACTCTCAAAAGGAAGGGAAGCGGCTCAAAGACTCACTAGGAATCACCGCTTAGTCCCTATAGGTGACTGATCCGGGTATAGATGTGGAACCGATCCCATACTCATCAAGTGAGTTCACTCGCCTCTTACTCATAAGAGAACGACAACGAGCTTGCACAAGACGCATGCAGACAAACAAACGACACACAAACCAAACAAACCACACAAATAAGAAACTGACTCATGAATGACTCTAGACACACCTATTGTTAGTCCGACCCGTACATAGGTGACGGCGGACCAGGACACCCGAATGTGTGCCATGCATGCATGTTATGTAACCGGAGATGGGTGGTATGGGGAACATCTAAACATCCAAGTATGACCCAGTCATGCATGGACGGCCCTTTAGATTTAGGAGACTTGAGTGGGCTAGGAAAGCCAGGTGTGGAAGAGCCGGGTGTAGGTGTATCGTGGACGGGCTTGGTGGGTATGGAGGACCCGACCCGTAGGAAAGGGGTATGAAGGTGGACTTCCCCGAAGAAGTGAAGGGAATATGAAGGGTCTAGGGATCCACTAGGGAAGGGGTCAAAGGGATCAAAGAAGGTATGACCCCTTATCGTGGGTTCCAACATGACATGGTCCCAATCGTGAAATTCTTGAAGGTGCGGGTGGTCACCTTCCTCCGTCATGGTAAATGGGACCGTGTATAGGAAATATGACTCCTCCCTCGGAAGCAAAGTCATGAAGTCGGGCTCATCCGGTAGCGGGAGAAGTAGAAGAACCTCCGTGGTGACACAACCCACGGTGCACTTGGAGGTAATGGACCCGAAGGCCGGATGGGTGAAGCTACGACTCGTGGGTTGGTCGAAACCTCGGGCCAACATTTGTGTCAACTGCCATTGCCAACCTAAACCAAGGATAAGGTCACCCAATGTGTCAACATAGTGACGAGATCGGAACGTAGTATGGTAGGAGTTGGCGGGCACTAAAGGTATGGTAGGGTCCATAGACGGGTAAGGGAGTGGGACCAAGCTATCCTTGAGCCAACTAAGAAGCGGCTCGGCTACGTATAATGTGCCCGTTAGAAATACAGGTGGCTCGGGATGAGGTGGCTCCAAGCGCGAATCCGAAGGTGGAGTGGGCCGCTGGGGCTGGGTGGCTGGACATACGGGGTCCCTAAGGGTGATCTTACCGGGTAGGTAAGGTGGGCATAAGGTGCAAGTCCTCTTGTCCCAGTCAAGATTGGCCCTTCTCTCTCCTAACCACTTTTGCCCTAAAATGATGCATGAACCAGCAAGTGTGCCGATCCTGCACCATGCACCATCGGTGTAGAGAACTGATCCGATCCTCTTATAGAACTCAACAAAAGCAAAATCACCATCGTGGACAATCTCGCCTGTCTTGGAGAGAGACTCCACGATGTCAAGAGAAACCCAATTACCCGACTCCCTATCGGTGAAATGGAGTTCCGTTGTGGACCCGTTGGGTAGAGCAACTTTCATAGTGAGAGGGGTAAAACCAAGAGCTCGGTCCATGAGGACATTGACTTTGGCCACAAAGGTTGACCACTCGGACATATGGTCTTGGGGAACGGCCATGGGTAGCGAACATGGACATGCATACACACGGTGACAAGACACTAGACCGACTATGCAAGTTTGGAATGCATGCACACTAAGGACCCAAGACGTAAACCAAGACTCGGTACGTGGCGGAGTTAATCGATCCGAAGATCACTCGCGCAAGTGTGCGGTGTAATGCCCCAGATTTTTTGGATCCTCGTTCGTGGGTCCCGGATCTGGTTTCTCGGAGTGTCCAGCTCCGTTGTGTCCGAAATTTCGTTTCGGACATCTTTCGCGTTCGGATCGGCGCGATCCGGAGTCGTTTCGGAGGCCCGGAAGCGTTCCGCGATTTTTTTCGCATGTGTTTTCCGATTCCCGGCGTGGGTTTCGGCTTTCCCTTCGGAACCTCGTTGCGGGTGAACCGGGCCGTTCACCAGGGCGCGAGTAGTACCGTTCCGATCGGTGCGCTCCGAGGATCGCGAGGGTGTGATTTTCTATTTTTCTGGATTTTTCTGATTTTCCGGATTTTTCCTATAAATAGCTTTTTCTCTCTCCCCCCCTCTCATTTCTCATTTCTCTCCCTCTCTCTTCTCACGCTCTCTCCTCTCTCCCTCTCTCTCCGGCGGCCGACGGGGCGGAGCATGGGCGAGGCGGGGATGGCGCGGGCGAGGCACGGGCGAGGATGGATGAGGATCGAGGCGGTGGAGGCGCGTGGAAGCTCGGCCGTGAGTTCGTGGAACGGCGAGGCTTCAACAGCGTTCTTCGTGGATCGGCATCCACGGTGCGCGTAATCTTCGATGGAGGTAGGGTGATGGACCCTCAGCCCGTGTACTTCCTTTCCCGCGAGTTTCGTAGGCCGTGGTGAGCCGAGCGGGCTAAACGGGGCGTTTTGGGCAAAATGCATGTTTTTGGGGTGTGAGCCGGATCTCCCGTTTTATGGTGTTTTTGGGCGATCCAGGGGTTTAGATGCATGCCTAGGGGCTTGGGGAAGGTTTCCCCTTTTGTTTCCCCTTCACCTGGGGGTGAACGGGGCGTGGCATGGCTTTTCCCGCGGTTTCCTCCGTTTCCGGGCGCGGACTGAGAACGCGCTATACTCCAGTAGCGCGTTCTTGAAGGTCGCGCTGCCCCGATAGGGCGCGTTCATCGGAGAAGATGAACAGTCTGGCGGTTCCTGTCACGCTATAGGGCTATGGCGCGTTCTGGACTGTCGCGCTATGGAAACATAGCGCGACCTGCCTTGTCGCGCTATAGGTCCATAGCGCGTTCTGCCTTGTCGCGCTAGGTGATCCTAGCGCGATCTGTGCAGTCGCGCTATAGGGATATAGCGCGATCTGTCATGTCGCGCTATAGGTGCATAGCGCGTTCTGCTTGAACGCGCTATGGACCTACAGCGCGTTCTTGGAGGTGACCAGCCGGGCTGCTCGGGGCGGGCGGTCTGCGGCTGATCGTGCTCCTCGTGGGCCGTGTGTGCCTTGGACACCCAGTGGAGTTCCGTGGCCGTGTTTTGGGTTGTCTGGAGGTTCTACTTACCTCGTTTTGCGTGCCCGTGAGCTTAAGGGTCCGGGTGACCTTTTAGCGTCCGTTCGCATTGTGTTGGTCTCCGGTCGACCCGGTTGGGACCCAGTGGTCGACCTCCGGCCTTGTGAGTATCCCGGACACCCCATGGGTTCCGTGTCCTTGTTTTGGGGGTGTCGGGAGGGACCGTGTTACCTCGATTAGCGTGCCCGTAGGTGTGGTGGGTCCGGGTGACCCCACGTGTTCCAGGCTTTCGTGTTACGCTTGATCAAGTCACCGTGTGTCGGTGTGTGTGCGGTGGGGTCTCCCCCGCATATCGTGGGTTCCTTCGGAAGGCGAATCCCGTGTGGGCCATGTGCTTGGCCTTGGACTGCGAGTCCAGTTGTCCGGCCTGGGGCTGGAGGTTTCCCGCTTGTTTCAAGATGGAAAATCGTCGTGGCGGCTTGTGTGCTGCCCTGGGAATCGTGCTTCTGTGTTTTTCCGTGTGGCCCTTGTGAGTGGCCTTAGTCCCTTGCGTTCCCTTCCCGAGGGAGTGGTCTTGGCGACTCGTGTGTTGTCTTGGTACTCGTGCTACCGTGATTTTAGACCTAGACTAGATTGACGGCCTTGTGCTGTTGCGTACAACGGTCTTGACCCCGAGTCTTGTAACTCAAGGACCGTTGGGTGTAGTGCGTTTAGAGGACTGTCCAGAGTCCAGTGGCTTAGTGCCACTTGAGTTTTCTCGACTCTAGCGCACGGTGCGTGCGTGGCCGTGGACTGTGAGTCCCGTTTCTCCTCCGACTGTGGTTACCGTGCGACGGATCCGGTACGTGGGGTGGTCCCCGTACGTCGTCGGATTCGGACATTATTTTCCGTTGAGTTGAGAGTCTACTCCTTCAGTGACCCTCCACTAGTCGTAGCCTACCAGTACGCGTGTGCTGGTCGCACCAGGGAGTGGTGTACGGGCTTACCCTGAGGACGGTTAGACTGGTTTCCGTCAGGCCCCTCGTCTTAGCCAGAGTCCGGCTGCGGGGGAAAACCAGTCAGAGGGCCAGACCTAGGACGCGTGGTCTGTGTGTGCACACGTGGTTGGGGACTGTGGACACACGTCGACGGGCGTGACCCCAGCTAGTCACTTGTTTGTGGTTACTTGTACGGTGTCTGCGCCTTTGGTCGGAGCTACCACGCTAGGCGGTTCACCTGCGGCGCGGTGTAAGACGTCAGGGGACGCTACCGGCTGTGCTTCTAGTGGGTGGTACTCCTGTCGAGTACGGAGTGACAGACAATCAGTTTCCGTGACTTGACCGTCAGGTTTCCGATCGTGTTGACCGTTGAGTTCGGTTGTTTCACGGTGGCGCGTGTATCGGTTTTCGCGCCGTGAGACTAGTGCTAGTGGCTTTATCGAGGTTGCGTCTTGTTGTGCGGTACCCGCGATCGGATGGTCGGGGTTGCACCTTGGACAGCGTGTCCAGGTTGGCTGTCCGGGGGACAGGCCTCTACGGCGTGGTTGCCGTGTGTTTTTACTTCGGTAGGTGGTACTAGCGTGGTTCGGTAGCCTCGACTGCGTGATCGAGGTGTGCCTTCTGGTACAGTAGGAGTAGCTGCAGTGCCGAGTTTTGACCGGCCACCAGTTTGCTGTTCCTGCTGTAGTTGTAGCTCTCCTTTCCGCTACCGCCGTTGTTTCCGGTTGGGGTTCCGCGGGATCCCTGCTGAGTCTCTGTTTTGGAGACTCATTCCCTGCTTTTCAGGTGCAGCGGTTCTTCCTCGTGGTTCGAGGGTGCGGAGCGGGGGTTCTCAGTTGCCAGCTTGCCGGGCCGAGTGTTCACTTGGCATGTGGTACGTTTTCCTGCTTTAGACTGTACTTTCTGTTGGACTGGACTCTGTTGTAGTTGTTTATTTATTTCTGTTATTTGTTGAGTTGTCCTGCTTTATTTCCTATTTCTTTGTGCCTCCACACTCCTTTTAGCCCTTCCGAGCCCTCCCGGCTCGTGGGCGGCGGTGCGAGTCTCGGGTTATCAGGCCTTCCCGGTAATCGGATTCTCGGGTCGTTACATGCGGCCTTCCCGATAGGCGTAGCCTAACGTTCGGACAACACCTTTTTATATACCGACTAATGGTATGCAAATGCGACCCAAAAGATACTTTTTTTTGTTTTAAAACAATGATAACCCTAAACGCGACTTAGACAATGACTAATAACTAGACGTAAATGACACTTTTTTTTTGATTTGGACACCCTAGACTCAACCTGCTCTGATACCAAATTGATGCGGGACGAGACCACGGACACGACAAGCTCGTGACTGCCCCTTAACGAGGGAAGCGTCAGATGTGCGCGGTTGAGAAACCGGCTGTGAGCTAGGGTGGTCGGCTCTCACTTGTGCCCGGATCGGGTCACGGGACGGTAACGCTCTCTCTCGCAGCAGCGGTGATATAAATAGAAAGCGAGCTAATTACCCTATCATGCTCTCTAGCAGTGGCATAAGCAAGTATATATGAAAATTAAGCAAAATGCCAAGTAAGGGAGCGAATGCGATACCTCCACGCGCTCGGCGTGGGGACGACGGGCCCGGCCGAACTCGTGCTCCCGGGACAGTTAATACATGAATATTACAGTAATGGAAATATGCCCACTCCACGCAGGGAGGTAAAGGGCGACACAACGGGGCCCGGGAGGACCGAATACGGGTTGACGGGCGGCTTTCCGCGTAGCTTCGGCAGCACCCGAACTAGTGACGGTGGGGCCCACGTGCTGTCCGGAGGGGCCGTGTGGGACCCGGTGTCACCACTGTGGTGGGGACACTGGTGGAAGCGATCCCCGGGCTGGCGGCACTCTAGAACGTCGCCCGGAGGTCGGGCGGCTCCGATCGGCACCCGTCGGGTTTGCTGTCCACGGACTGGTGGTTGCTGTTTTGCAGCGCGCGCTCCGGCGAGAATGGACGCTGCGATCAGCCCCGATGTCGGATCGACACGAGACTGGCGCCGTTGGAAAGCTAGCTTGAATTTCTTCAACCTAGGCCCAAAGATCTGGCCTGGATCTGCTCGGATCTTGACTTATGTAATTTTCAATCTCCTGTTGTACAGTAACCGAAGACTCAGGCCTGCAGAGGACTTGACTGTTGATTGCCTTTGACCGTGATGTGGATGTCCGAATTCGAAGATTTATTCTTCATCAAAGTTGTTGGAAATTGAGATGGGAAGATGGCAAAATTCGTTTGGACATGTTTGGATGTGCCTATGATTTTATGTGATTTGTTCAGTGGACAAAGGTCGGATCTGGGATCTGGCTGAAAGTACTGTAGCTCCGGTAGAACATGAATTTTGAAAAATAGGTAGAAGGATGATAAAAATTTAAGAAAAATTGTGGTGGTAGGGGACGATGGACAGAACACACAGTTAAATTGGGAGGTCTAAAAAAAATCAAAAGGGTGGTCGAATGTGGAGAGCTCAGGGTTACTGTCACTGTAGACAGTGACAGAACAGATCTGAGATTGAGAGTTGAACGAAAAGGTAAAAATATGAAACGGTGGATTTTGAACCTCAATTTTTTTTTGGAGAAGGGCTAGAAGATAGGAACCAACCCTCAAAATTTCAAATCGATATGAGCTTGTGGCTGGCTTCAGGAATTCACGAACTGCACCTCTGTCTAGCAGGACAGAAAACCGAAGACGATCCCGTGGCGTCTCGAAGGCGGCACGAACGGCGGCGGCGGCGGCACAAACGATCACCGAAGGTTGAGAGGAGATGATAGAAGATAGAATCACTCTAGAACTTGAGGTTGGAGGAGAAGAACACCAGGGGGAGAGAGGAGGGGCTCAAGAACACTCTTGATTTTCCAACAATTTTCTCTTCATTTCTTCATTAATCTCTAATGACACTATACATAGGCTTATATAGAAAATGGCAAGGGGTGGGGGGCTGGGAATTTCGTGGGAAATAAGTCATTTTCTTCCCCCATGTGGTCAAAACTCAAAAAAAATAAATTACATATGAATGGGGCACTACTTTGACTAGGTAGGTAAGGTAGGTGGCCTACCTTTGAAATTTTAACCCCTTTGTCTCCCATGTGGTCAATTAGCATTCAAATCTTCTAGATGGCCACCTAGGATGGTTGACCAGCCCCACATGGATGAGGTGGACCAATGGGGAAGGGGAGGGGGCCCCCTAGCTGGACCTACTACACATTTGCACAAAAACCCACACAATCTTAGGGAATGACACATTGGCTTACAAAGCCTTACAATTGTACATATACTCTCCCAAGGATATAAAAGCAAACTAAAGGACACTAATACAAAATAAAAATGTCAGTGCTCGGCGTCGATTCCCATCACAAACTCCTAATCAAAACCCCTACACCCATCATAACCCCTATCCCACCAACCATTCCTCCATTATTACCCCTTAAACCCTTGTTAAAATCCACACCCAATATCATAGTGGTGCAACAAGACCCGCAAGCAATGGTGCTCCGGAGTGGAAGGATGTTCCACCGGGTGTTTCCCCAGAATAGTCAGGCCCCTGAACAATCTCGGCCCGAGAAAGATAAGCAAGAGCAGTCAGAAGAGTCCATCCCTGGGACCCAGTATGACTTGTTAAAACATCTGGATAAGACGCCCGTCCGTATCTCCATCCTTGAGTTGATCAAAAGATCCCCATCTCACCAAGAAGCTTTGAAAGACTATCTTCAAAAAGTCATGGTGAATGAGGATCTCCCTGTGGAGAAAATCTCGACAGTCCTGACGCCCACCGATACACAACCGCCCATCATGTTCCATAATCACGAGCTTGCCCCCAAGGAAGCTCGAAAATATGCGTTGTGTATTGCGGTGAAAATCAATGGCGTATCAGTGGATCCGTGCCTGGTAGACACGGGCGCGTCTATAAATGTGATTTCCCCGAGTACTCTTCAAACATGTGGGGTTGATGAAGAACAACTCATGCCCTCCTCAATCACAGTCACGGCCTATGACAATAGTAAAAGACCGCCAATGGGGATGATTGCCCTCAATGTAGAACTAGGTCCTGTATCAGTCTTTACGGAATTTCATGTCCTTGATATGGATCCCACTTTCAAGGCTATACTAGGCCGTACCTACATTGAAGCTATGAATGCTGTACCATCCACCAATCATCAGTGCTTGAAATTTCCATACAAAGGATGGGTTATTAAGGTAATGAGCATGCCTCTCTATTCTACGGTGGATGCCATCAACACCTCTTTGCCTTCGGTCTGGCCGACTCATCGGCCCATACTATCCTTGTTGGATGTGTATGACCCTTGTCGTGCTCCCTTCACACAACAAAAGCCATTCCCTATGTTAAACTCACGACTTCCCTTCCGCTCCAAAGGATGGGAGATTATGAGAAATATTGGCTACCAAGATAGCAAAGGTCTAGGGGCACAACTGCAAGGAAGGCTGAGACCACTCCAAAAGATAAAGCCAATCCATAGAGCTGGCTTGGGTTTTAAGGGGCCATTCGAATCAGACGGCAAACCCCTCACTTGGACTTTATCCTCACATTTCAAAAAGGGGCCCATCGTCCAGATGGGAGATCCTCCATTGGAGTCACCTGGGGGGTCACGGGATGTGTTTTTAGCTCAAGGATGTTCAAGGATTCCTAAAAGAGGAAAGATTGTCCACCTGGATTGTGAATGGTATAAATGGTTTGACATACCACATATATCCATTACACTGGAAAGAATGTTCTCGCCTCCACATCTAGAAGGGTCGTCTTTGATCTCCGAAATGCCAGGGGACACCACCACACTTGCCAGAATGACAAACCCTCCTCGCCAAGAGGATGTTGTCATCGACGGGTTATCACCCGCCACCAATATTGTCACCGACGGCTCGCTGGCCGTCATTTTCTCTACCCATCTATCACAGCCTCTGTTGCTGTCTCCTTCCTGAGTCAGACAGTTATCTGATGATCTTCCCAGGTCTCCTTCTTTACTCATATACCTACGTGGGTTTCTTAACTCACGCCAGGTTTTCAATCACGATCTGCTCTACGAGCTACACAACCCTCTAGCTTTAGTTCCATTTTCACCTCCTCCAATTTCTTTTCCCTGTTTTGTTATTAAAAATGAAAATGAAAAAAAAATGCCAATTCCACAACTCCTCAACAGCGCATTGACTTTGAGGAAACCTCCTATATCTCCCACGAGTGTGCCCCGACTCACGGGCCACTCATTCAAGGTCCCCTGAGCGACCTTATTTTTCCCTCATCTGAGGGGTCCTTCCCTGTACATTCTTCACCATCCCCTTCAGTTTCTTCTTCTTCTTCTGTAAATGTCAGTCTAGCTAGCAATAGTAAGTCAAGGGTAATGCCTAAGAAGAAATCCAAGGGTAGATAGATTCCCCGTCGATTCCTTTTGGATCTAGCCACCAGGTGTCAAGCCCTTCTAGCCATCCCCCAATTGCTAGAAAATCCCGTCCAACTGCCAGAAATAGAATGTGAGAATGATTGCATGATTGATGAAGGGTATGGGGTCTATGAACTCACTGATGAGGAATACCCCATTGAAGAAGAGGATGAAGAATATGAGGACGCGGCTGACACCTATGCTAGTGGAATGAGCAGATTTGACGAGCCGTCAGCCGCTGTAGAAGAGTCTACCAAAGAGATCAATCTGGGAACTGAGGAAGACCCTAGGATTATCCTCATAAGTGATAATTTACCATCATCTGAAGAAGAGACACTAGTTAAGGTTCTTAAGGATTACAAGGACACGTTTGCATGGAGCTATGAGGATATGCCAGGATTGGATTCTACTCTGGTTGAGCATCGTCTCACCCTCAAACCAGGGTCCATCTCGGTAAAGCAACGGTTAAGACGTTTCCGCCCACAAATGGCTTTAAAAATGAAGGAAGAGGCCGACAAGCTCCACAAAGCTAGGTTCATAAGAGTCGTCCTTTATCCTCAGTGGGTCACAAACATCGTCCCGGTCATGAAGAAAGATGGAAAGGTGAGAATTTGTATTGACTTTCGCGACCTTAACCGTGCGTGTCCGAAGGATGATTTCCCTTTGCCTCATATTGATGTGTTGATTGATAACACGGCAGGATATGAAACCCTTTCATTCATGGATGGATTTTCTGGATATAATCAAATCTGTCTGGCAGAAGAAGATCAGAAGAAAACTTCATTCACTACTCCCTGGAGAACTTATTGTTATGTGGTCATGCCATTTGGACTGAAGAACGCTGGAGCCACTTACCAAAGGGCTATGATGGCAATATTCCATGACATGATGCACATATATTTGGAGGTATATGTGGATGATTTGTTGGTAAAATCTAAAACTAGGGCGGAACATCCCGAGGTCCTTGCAAAGGTGTTGCAAAGATCACGTGAATTCAATTTGAAAATGAATCCAAAAAAGTGCGTGTTTGGTGTATCATCGGGCAAGTTACTTGGCTTCATTGTGAGCAAAAGGGGTATTGAGATAGATCCCAACAAGGCTAAGGCAATTAGGGATATGTCACCCCCGATGAATCTGAGAGAAGTTCGAGGATTAATCGGGAGGTTGCAGTTCATCCGCCGCTTTGTGTCTCAACACTCGCAAAGGTGTCGACCTTTTTATGAATTGACCAAAGCAGGGACCAAATTCTGTTGGGATTCTAAGTGCCAGAATGCTTTCGACGGATTAAAAGAATATCTGGCCAACCCGCCTGTTCTCACTCCACCTATTCCAGATAAGCCTTTGGTCCTATATATCTCAGTCCTAGACGACTCTGTGGGAGCCGTTCTGGCACAAATCAATGAAGAAGGCAAGGAACGGGCAACCTATTACTTGTCAAAACTTCTCAATCCCTGTGAGCGAAAGTATACTATCATGGAGAAGACATGTGCCGCCCTTGTGTGGGTAGTGCAGAAATTAAAACATTACTTTCTTGCTCATGAAGTCCATTTAATTGCTCGCATGAATCCTATCAAATTTCTCTTGGAAAAGTTTGTCCTTACTGATAGGCTAGCACGTTGGCAAAGCTTTCTATCTCAATTCAACATCACCTACATTCAACAAAAGGCAATCAAAGGCTATGCTATAGCCGAGCATCTCGCTCATCACCCTCTCCCCAAGTTTGATCCTGTTCAATCAGAGTTTCCAGATGAGGAACTAATGTCCATTACCCAGTCTGATGATCCGATGTGGACATTATATTTTGATGGAGCTTTGAATTCCCAGGGGAGAGGTATTGGTATCGTTCTTTTGTCACCTGAAGGTGTCGCTATCCCAGAGGCATTCCAGCTCTCATTTCCAGTCACCAACAACGTGGCTGAATACGAGGCTCTTCTGGCAGGTCTGAACCTTGCCTATTCCTTCTGGGTCACTGAATTACGAGTCATAGGTGATAGTCAACTTATCCTTCGCCAAGTGCTCACCAAATATCGCACTCGCGATCCCAAGCTCAAGCCGTATCAAGAGCTTACTGTTGCTTTCGCTAAACTGTTCACTAAGTTGGTCTTTGTCCATGTTCCTCGCAATCAGAACATTTTGGCCGAAGCCCTTGCTTCGTTGGCATCATCATTAAGGTTTCCTCTGGGCAGAAGGGCTCTGTCCGTTTCTATCCATAAGCTTATCCTCCCTGCCATTCACAACCCTTCCTATTTAAGGGTTCAGGAGAAAATGTCCAAGATGGCTCAGGATAGAGAAGTTGTTGAGAAGAGGGAGATTATGTTGGTTGAATTGGAGGAAGAACTGGCTGATGAGGAGAAGCCATGGTTCTATGAGATTATTAAATATTGCAAAGACCAGTCTTACCCTACAGAAGTAACAGCAGAAGATAAGAGGGCTATAAGGAGAGTAGCCCAAAGGTATACACTTGTTGGGGGATTGCTATACAAAAGAAGCCTCACTGGTGTTCTTCTGAGGTGTCTTGATGATGACGAGTCCTGGAAGTGTGTAGAGGAAGCACACTCAGGTGTGTGTGGTGGCCATGTGAACAGCCAAATGCTTGCTAAGAAAATCCTTCGGCAAGGCTTTTACTGGCCCACTATGGAGGAAGATTGTGCTGTGTATGTCCGTAGGTGTGTCAAATGTCAACTTCACGCTGATAAGATTCATTCCCCATCTTCCTCTCTCCATCCAGTATCCTCCCCATGGCCTTTCTCCATGTGGGCATTCGACATCATCGGTCCTCTTGGTGATCCTAACTCCCTTATTAAGCAAAAATCCTTCATCCTCACTGCAACGGAGTACTTCACCAAATGGGCTGAAGCCGAAGCCTATGCAGAAGTCAAGGCATCCACAGTCTGCAAGTTCATCATGAAGAACATCATCGCCAGGTTCGGTATTCCAAGAACTATCATCACCAACAATGGGCCACAATTCATCTCTCAGGATCTTCAGGACCTCTGCCAAAGGTATAAGATTGCATTGCATCATTCATCACCATATTATCCACAAGGCAATGGCCAAGCGGAGGCCACTAATAAAACATTGATTAAAATCATAAAGAAAACCTGTGAGTCTAGCAGATTCTCGGATTGGCCAGAAAAATTTATTGAAGCTCTATGGGCTTATCGCACTTCAGTCCGTACTCCCACTGGACAAACTCCATTCGCCCTTACTTACGGGATGGAGGCGGTAGTTCCATATGAGATTCTGATTCCCTCTCTGAGAGTACAATTGGACAAGGACCTTCCCCTCGATGAACGTCGCGATTCTCTCCTTGCCCAGTTGGAACTCTTAGACGAGAAACGTCTGGTTGCTGCCGAGCATGCTCGCGTCTACCAAAATAGACTCGCACGTTTTTACCAGAAGAAGGTTATTGAGAGAAAGTTCAAAGTTGGTGAAATGGTAGTAAAAAGAATTTTTGTAAAACCTGGCGGGCCGCGTTCTAAGCTCCAACCCAATTGGGAAGGACCATACGTGGTTCAGGCTGTGCATCCTGGCAACGCCTACAGGCTAGTCAATGCTGAAGGAGTTGAGTTATCCCACCCTTGGAATGGGCTTTACCTTAAGAAGTATTACCCTTAGATAGGTGTACATATTGTCAAAGAAAAAAAAATTGAAAACAAAAACAACAAAAAAATGAAAAAAATAATGAAAACCACAAAAATTTGTGTATAAAAACAAAAAAAAAGAAAAGACCAAAAAAATGAAAAATTCAAAATGCTGATGCTTGGAGATCACCATGTAGTTAAGTCATTGCATTCAACCTCCATGTTAGGAAAGGGCCCATTAAGACTTGGTAGGTCTCAAGTCTTGGTTTGCCAGAACCGTGGAGACCCCTGTCTGGCCAGTTCGGCCTATGCCCCCTCAAAAGAAGACAACATGAATATACATCTGTGTTATAAAAATTGATAGCATCGCTTATGGTAGGGCATCACTCAAAAGGTCTCCAAGAAAGCTCAAATCTTTGTTCTCTTCTTCTCGACCAAGTGAGACAGTCGGCGCCCTTAAAACGCTGAGCATGGGAAACATGAACACGACCCCTAGGGTGAGAGTAGGATCCAATTCTTCGAGCATGAATCAGAGCACGAGAAGAGGGCAGTGTCCCCGCAGGCATCCAAGAGGGATTTCATAATGTCAAAATACTATGTCCCTCGCAAAAAATTCCATCAAAAGAATCAGCAAAAGAAAAGCAGGAAATCAAAGTCAAAAGAAAGGCCTGGCCGTGACCGTGCCTGATTCCACTAAATGAAACCCCCTTTACTGAAAGTCAAATTCTATACAAAAGGGGTCATGAGATGTAAATGCTCGAGAGTTAGTCCGAAGTTGCCCGAAATGGGAGAGTTAAATGGACCTTTATTGGCTCGCCGGGTTAACGGTTTTGCCGGCCCTTTCACGAGGTTTACCCCCAATACTCTTCCTTCTTCCCCTGAAGATAAAGGCTAAATGGAGTACCCAAAGGGTGAGACCCACCAAGGCTTGTGACTTTGTTTTAACACAAGCATATGGTTGTCCATTTTGAAAGCAGAAGTCATTGTCGTGAAGGAGTCTCCGTGTTTCTGGCTGGTCAAGACCTTTATCTACCACCTTAATGTCTTCTTAGTTTAACCTCGGGCTTAGACCAATGCAAGCGCGTCACCTATAGGTGCGACGGCGTCTGATTCCGGGTCAGCGTCGCGCGGTTGGTCATTTGGGTTCCAGGGTGTTCCATTACATACCATCTAGAGTTGTGAGGAAATAGACCCGGGTCGGGCAAATCATTCACCTCGAACATTTTTTGGGTGAATCCCTGTGGTCGGAAGTAACTGGGAGCCTAAGCATGGCATGAAGGTATTGTCATCAGGATAAGTCTTAGCCAACGAGATTATCATTCGAGGAGTCTAGAGGCCCAAATCAACCTAGATGTGCGCTTAGAATACCTGGGAGGTTACCAAGAAACCCTCGTCCTCGTGCAACTTACATGTTATATGGGTTGGTCATCATGCATTAGTAAAAAACAAAAAAAATAATAAATAAACCAAAAATAAACAAAAAAATGACAAAATCCAAAAAAAATCCAAAAAAAGGGGGAGAAAAATGTATATGCACAAAAAAATGGAAATGTAAAAGACCAAAAATAATAATAAACAAACAACAAAACACAAAAAAAAAATAATATACACCTACAAAAAAATAAAGATCACATCTTTGCATGATCGCATTTGTATGCAGCATTCATTTTAAATTATCGTTTGCATCCGTGTGCTTGTCTGTCGCATTCATCATTATCTTTTATCAGTGCCTTTGTTAATAAAGGCTTGCCCCTTGACTCGTTATCAAGGATAGTTCAAACTTCGTTTGCTTATTGAGCAAGGGGCAAGTCAGAGCAGAAATACTGACTTGTTTGCTTAGGTGTGTGCAGGAATTCGAGAGCTCAGGAAGAAGCAGAGAATCAAATACAAAATACTTTATTTCACTTCTATTCAAAATAAAAATAAACAACAAAGAGATTACATCAGGTTTCACCTTCTCTCTCCACATTACTTGTCCCGCCACCCTCCGCACGAGACACTCTTGAGGGGGCTATCCAATCATGGAATGCGGTCCTTCCACCGCTTTGTGCTCCTCTTCCGATCTCTACTCCCCGGCGCCGATCTGCGGGGGCACCAAAGGGGCTGCTGACACGAAAGCCACGCTCTCGTGCTCTTCGGTAGCGTTCCTCACCGTCCTTTAGCCACTGCTCGGCGAGGCCGAGACTGGTCTTCAATTCAAATAATTGGGCCTCCAGGGCCCTCTTCTCCTCTTTCTCGGCCGACCTCTTGGCTTTCTCTCTTTCCTTGGCCTTTTCCCTCTCAGCACGTTCTCTCGCTCTGTCTTCCCTCTCCAGCTGAAGGGTGATCCTCAGCTCTATAGCGTCCCTAGAAAAGTCGTCACCTGGACGACGCTGCAGTTCCTCCTCTAGCTCGGCTATTCTAGCTTCCTTTTGGGCGGCATGCGCGAGTGCCTCCTCCGTTTCTTTCTCCTGCCAAACGTTTCATCTCAAGCTTCTGGTAACGCTTGAACAAGGGATATTAAATAGTGAGGCTCTCACCTGTATAGAAAGCATCCCTTCTGCCTCCGCAGCCCGCTGTGTGGCATGAGCAAGTTGCTCGTGTAGTGAATCTAACTCTGAAGTGGGAATCCATAAACTGGAAGAAACACCGTCTGCCCCCATTGCCGATGAAACTACATCGAGCTGGGCACGCTGCGTACACATACGAGAGGTGACAGTTAAATGGTTAACGCCATGAATTTCAAATCATACCAGGAGTATGTATATATACACTTACTGATGAACCCAGAGCCGCTCGGGTATCAGTTAACTCTTGCTCCGTGTTCGCCAAACGAGCTCGCAAGTTCGTTATTATGGTGTCACGGGCATCCTACAGCCATGGCTCTTGAGTTCACAAATAAAAATCAAAAAAAAATGGAAATTATAAAAGACAAAAAAATGGTGTTTTACTTTACCTCTATAAGCCCTCCAAGCTGGAGCCTCTCCGCATACATTGCCCTATAGAGCCGTAGGTAATCTTCACTGTCTTGCGCTTGTGATTCCAGGAGCGTGCCACCCCGCTGCCAGTCTTCATACTATTCGGGGAAGCGCACCCTCCAATCAACGCAGGTTGCCGGCCCATGCGTCTTCTTCCCGACGCTGGGTGAGGAGGTTATATCCACCCATTCCTGGGTAAGCCCGAGGGTTCTCATGGCTAATCGTAGCCTTAGAGGCTCAATTTCATTCAAGCAATGGAGCCAGAGGTCCCGTCCGAATCGGGCCCAGCTTCCGATTACCCATGGCTGGTCGACATCGACCATATTCAAGTAAGGCCTCCAGTTCACCTATGTTGGGTTGTACATATCTTCTTAGTTACTCAAAAATACAAAAAAAATAATAAATAATAATAAAAAAACATATAAAAAGAGAAAAAAGTATCCTACCATCGCTGCAGGGAACTCTTGCAGCTCCCGTCTCGATACCATCAGCTGGTAGGATAATGGTGCTGTACTCATGATGGGTTGCCACCACCTAGCCAACTGGATCGTCACTGGCCGACAGTGTCGAGCTCTCCCCATTGGAATATAATAGTAGCTCCACAGCTACACCATCATGTGTCATTGGCACCAACAAATACAAGAAAAAAAGCATAAAATCAAAACCACAAAAAAATAATTTTTTACCTGAATGAAGGGCGTAAACCCATTTATTGTCACCTCTCGGCCTGTCCTTTGCGACAGACCTGTAAATAGATGTGCTAGCACGGCAGCTCCCCAGGCGTACTGTCCTACTCTCTCCAAATCTACGAGCAGCTCCAGGAAGCGGCAGTGTATGTTGTCTCCCTTGGAGCCCAGTAGCAGCCTACCCAGCAGAAAGAGGAGGAACCTCCTCAGGTCCATGTTGGTCCTTTCCCAGTTGCTGGCATCTGCACAGTATACAGCACGGGCACCTCTCTCTGCCCTTTCCATAAATTCCTCCAAGGACTCGTCATCCCGTGGACGGATGTCAGTAAGCCCTAACACCTCCATGATCGATGTCTTGGCTACTGACCTGTTCTTCCGTCCATCGAGTTCCAATCCTAACAGTTTCTGTGCACCTTCTCGGTAATCCGCATAAGTGACGCCGGTCACTGCCTCTCCATCCACTTTGAGGCCCGTAATGCGGACCATATCTTCCAAACTGGGCATCATGTGCCCCCAAGGCATCAGGAATGCCCGACTCACCGGATCCCATCTTTCATGTAATGCTTGGATCAGGGCAAGGTCGAGCTTTATCGGCTCGATTCGGAGGAAGGCACCGAACCTCATCACGTCTAGCCTGGCCTTTTGGAAGTCCGGGAGACCTCGATATGCTGCCACTACGAGCTCCCAAGAGATGTGCGAGCGCATCATGCTCTGCACATATACAAGAAGTGAAAAGGGGAACATTGCTAAGCAAGAAAGGAGAAGAAAAGGATGAAGGAAGGAAACCAAAGAAGCCACTTACAAGCTGTGATCGGGTCCTCTCACTCAGTTGTCCTTCGACTTCTGAGAGTCTCCTGGAACTGCTACCTGATCTGCTCCTCTTCGAGGAGCGGGAAGACTCACCTTCTGCTTTAAAGCTAGATTCACCCTCCATCCTGAAAAAGTGAGCAACACTCGCAACCTCCCTTCCTTACAAATTTGCACTCCTCAAGTCTGCTCTCAGGACTTCGGTGTTTCCAAGTCGAGCGAAAGGGGAGGTATTTATAGGATTGGAAAGAAGGTGGTCTAGATCTATCACCATCACCCCAGCAACATCCTTTACGACAAGTCACCCTCTCTTTACTCTCGCATGTCACTCTGCCATCTGGAGTGATCAATTCGGAGGCGTGATTTGTTGACTTGCCCTCCCCATGCGGTCTAAAGATTCCCCGTGTTTATTGTCCTGTTGCGACTACTTTTAGCGCAAAGAAGAAAGTGGGGGACATTTATACGGAAAAATAGGACCAGGGACCGACGTTGTTGAAATTGGTGGTAGATTCCTTTGAAAGTCATGGCCACGGTACACTCGCGTGCCACTTTGCCATGTGAAGTAAATGGAGCAGAGCTGTGATTTGTTGACCCGCCACTCCTATTCGGTCCAAAGATTCCGCGTGTCCCTTGTCCTATTGCGACTACTTTTAGCGCAAACAAGGAAATAAGGGACATTCACGTGGGAAAAGAGCACCACGGGCCGATATTGTTGAAATCCGTGGATGATCCCATTGAAAATCATGGCTATGGTGAGTCACCGCCCCGTGTTTTAAGGAGACATCTCGTCGAGTACGTCTCCCGGGAACCCATGTGGTAGAGAAGAGCTGTAGATCAGAAGGAACATATCCAGGGCGAACCAACCGTGTTAAAACCAACCTATTTCACTCGCACATATATATAAGGGTTTGTGCCCGTCATGAGAAGGGAGTGAGTGAACAAGCCACTCACTAACCCTCACCACCCTCCTGGTCGCTTCTATTCTCTCTCTCAAGGCAAGAAGTCCCTTGGAGGCCTTTTATAATTCCGTGACGCAGCAATCGCTTTGTCGCGCCATGCGTTCCCACCTGCTCTTCGGCAGTGCTCCTCGCCGTCCTCCTGTCTCTCTCGCGACCCTGATGGCCGCGAAGCTCTTGAAGTCGAGGCCGCTAGCTGAGCTGCCCTATGCTCTGCCGATGAAGATGCTACCAACTCCAAGAGCTCCTCTGTTGCGAGCTCTAATCCCCTTCCATCTGCAGAGCGAGCCATGTTTGGATACTCTTTCTCTCAGAGCTCCATCTCCTGCGCCACTGGTGCTGCTCTATTTTTGTCTTTTCTCTCTCTATTATCTCTTGCTTTATCTCTCTCTTAGCCATTCGGAGAGAAATCTTTAGCTACCGGGCATCTCAGGGCAACTCCTCATGATAGTTGCCTTGAGTTTTTGGCTCTTGTCCGGAATGGTTGGCTATCACCTAGCACTGGCTATTACAGATGTTTGTGCCAAAAATAAGAAAAAAGAGAAAAAAGGGAATAAAAAAGAAAAAAAACAGTAGAGAGTAAGGATGTAAATGGCATTAAAGCTTCCATATTTATTCCAAGATAACATACATTAGGGTTTGGGCATCTCAGGCCTCAATTTCCCCAACTCAATTACATAAGCTTTCAGCAGTTCTTCGTCCTCACTCACAGACTCTGTTGCCCTCAGTGTAATGCTGGCCTTCCATGACACTTTGATTGTCTTCACATTTCTTGTGTCACCACCTGTGCCCAACTCCCTTTTTCTGATTAAAGGAAGCTCGGATAGCAGTGGGAATGAATGGCGAGGGAGGCCCATCTGAGTATGACACCGGTGCGTGTTGTAAAGGATGAATTCAGACGTGCCAACAAGTTGGAACTCCATGTTAAGAGAAGACCTCGTGAGAAGCTCATATAGGAGTAAGCATGTCGGTGCACGAGTGAACATATACTCTTCAATGGTACTGAAGTGAGCCCGCCAGTCTTCACGTTTCTTCAGCCAGGGAACGCGATTTGCTATACTACCACTAGAGCCTAACACATTGACCATATGGTGAAGCAGGCTTTGTTGGAAGAGTCTTGAAGTAGATGACATTCCCTCACGATGGTTAAATTTGAAATGCAAGTCAGTCCAACAATTCAAAAGGAGTGCGCAACCAAAAGGAGGCTTACCCATACTGGAAGCCGTGAGTCCGCTATAGAGATAAGCAAGGATAGCAGGTCCCACTCTCTTTCCTTCCCAAATTCCACAGATGGCGCTTAGCTGATCTTCCTCCACTATGTTGTCAGTATGAGGGAATAGGAGAGCACCTGCTAAGCAGATGGTGAATCCCTTCATGAGCCCTTCAATGCGATCATCATCGCTTGTCAACCTTTCAAGAGCATTTATGACCCAATCTGCAAGTTTTTGCAGATGGATTCCCTTCTGAGTCTGGACGCCCTTGATGGCTTCGGACGGCATGAAGCTTCTGAGCACCTCCTCGGAAGTCACCCTTCTTAGCATGCGCATAACCTTTACCTTGTCATTTCTCTGGAATTTCTTCACGCCCAGCAGAAGTTCTGCTTCTTCGAGAAGAATAGTTGCCTCGAAAGTGGGGAAAATGAATGTATGGGTTTGAGGGTGCCAAAGCTCTACCAGTGCACCCATAGCCGCCCAATCCATGTGAATCTCGTTGTAACGTTTGGCATGAGTTACGAGCTTTTGGAGATGCCACTTTCTGATGATGACCCTCATGCTGATCGAGATGTTCGAAGTGAGTCTCGACAGCCATGGCAACCTTGAAAACTTCCTCGGGCCAGGAAAGAGAGGATACGGCTGGAAATAGAAAAGTGGAGAAGGCGAAAATGAGCGTAAGAAGGTCTTGCAGAAACACAAAAGGAGAAATATTAACTCACCATTCGAGACTGGATTCTCCCGCTAAGATGCCCTTCGAAGTCGGTAAGCCGCTTGCACTCGTTGCTGGGCTTGCTTTTCTTTACGGGACGGGAAGACTCCCCTTCCATCTCGAACTCTGATCTCCTCCTAAGCTTCAACTTTCTTAACTCGCCCTTGAATGCATTTTCTTAAGGCCAAAGGGGCGATACTTATAGTGAGGAAAGGAATCTAAGAACAGTGTTGGCAGTTTCGTTTTGTTGTGTGTGATAATTTGTTTGCATAGTTGTGATCTTGTTTTGTTATGTTAATTATCGAGTGGGGTACCACTGTCCCACCAATGTCCCACCTTGTCCCGCCTTGTCCCCTAATCATTCAATCATTGTGGTCCCCCCTTATCATGCACTGTATCGTATGATATTTACGCTACTAGAGCATGCCAAGGACCTTACGCCTTGGACAAATCCGGGATTTGAGTTCCCCTTCAACAAAAACAGTTATGATCCCGGAGGAGTTCAGGATGTACGGATATGCCGTTAAGTTGTGATAGAATGGGGACGATGGTTCCGTTCGATGAGTCGGTACGTGGATAAACGGGCCCCGGCTCAGTATCAGCTCATTGAATCGGTATCCTGACCCACTCTCCACAGCTTAGCAATATTATCCTTGGCTAGTTTCTATTTTAGTTTATTTTATTTTTCTTTTAAACCAAGCATGCATTCATATAGGACTTTGAGTTCATTGTGGAAAATCATTCACTTACTTTGATTGTGTGAGCCACTGTGCTTAATTGCTTAAATATGGGATATTCCATTCTGAGTCGAGTACTGAGTTTCCCCGAGGTTGCCTTCGGACGTTTCTCTGGATGAAACCATTGTTTGGATTTGTCTCCAATCATCTGTTTATTTCCCTCGGACCCACCTTGGCTACAGCACTTCCACAATGTCTGGTAACCGCTCCCCAATGGTGAAACCTGAGGTTTACGACCCAAGTACTTCCGCACCGTGAAGTTGGTCCTTTTAATTTGTTCGTGCCCCAGCGCACACACTGTCTTTCCTAGTTTATTTACCATCCAAACAATCGTGGATTTCGGAAAACCTTCCTCAAGGTTGCTTCGTGAAACTCGGGAAAGATTCCCATCGCGTGATGTTAGAAGCGTGCCTCATCACACCTTGGCTTCGAATTTTCAGTCCACTCCATTTCATTCCAATACACTTCGTCTCATTCCATTACACGCCCTTCCCCTACAAAGTGGATGCCAAGGCGGGGCCCCAGCTGTAGACACGCCATTTCTGACGTTACGATGAGTAAATCCCATATTATACCGTAATGTCTTGAAGTGGCTTACATTTTCTTTTATTTGAGTGATTTCTGTAATTCTGGTTAAATTGCATTTATTTTGTGAGAGGGAGAAAATTAAAATGCATATATATATAAATAAACAAAAGAGAAAATGAAATTCAAAAATGTGTATAATTATGTTTACATAAAAAATATGTAGTTGATCTTCTTTAATAATAAATTTATTTTTGTAAATATATATATATATATAATTGATAAAAAACATATTTATTAAAAGGTAAAAGATATGATAATTCTAAAAAATAATAAACAAAAAAAACAACAACAAAAAAAAGTAAACAAAACTAAATAAAACAAACAAAATAATAAAAATAATAATAATAATAATATATATATATATATATCTTATCCTCAAGTCCCTTTCTTTATTTCTATTCCCTTCCCTCTCTCTCACGTAATCCCCCCCTCTCCGTCTCTTTCTTTCCCTCTCACCTCACTGTACACATCCCCCTCCCTTATGGCACACACATACGCACACACTTCTCTCTCCCTCTTCTCTATTCTCTCCCAGCCGCAATCTCTCACACACGAGCCACCCATTCCCTCTCTCATTCGGCCTCTCTTTGCAACCCATTCCTTAGACCTCCTCTAACCCAACCAACGCACCCCCTCGTCGTGATCACCGGCCACTTCCGCAGAACCACCTCCCAGAGCTCCCGCTAACCCATTCCTCCTTTCCATACCACCTCTCCCACCTTGACACAGCCCACCAGCCACTTCCGCAGAACCACCTCCCAGAACTCCCGCTAACCCAATCCTCCTTTCCATACCACCTCTCCCACCTTGACACAGCCCTCCGGCCACCGCCGCTACACTCCCTCTCCGGCCGTTTGCCTCCACGGCAGCTGCCACTCCCTACCCGTCGCCTTCGGACGCCCACGAGACCTCACGCCCACAGCCACTCCCTTCAACTCCCATCTCCCCGTAGCCGCTGCCAGCCACCACGCACCACCGTTGGCCTTCCCAGCCGTCCTCGCCTCCTCTCACCCTTCCACCTGTTAGCTGTAAACTTCCCCATCTCCACCAGCCATCTCCCCTTCGTGGACAGCCTGCACCTCCCCTCCATGAGCACGTCGCTTCCCTCACAGCTACCCACGTCGTCGTCCTCCGACTCCGAACACCCACGTTGAAGCCCCACGCCGGGCATCCGCCTTCATCGGCCATCGCGAGCCTCCCTCACTCCCACGTACGCGAGCTCCTCCCCCTTGCATGCACCGTCCGCACACCGCCCGGCAGCCGTGAACCCCCCTCTGTTAGCCGCGGACCACCCTCCGTAGCGCCACTGCCCCCGACCACTCCACTTTCACCTTCCGGTGCACCGACGTCGACGAGCCTCCACGGCTACTCTCCCCTGCGACCTCATCTTCTCTCCCTCATCGTCTGCAAACTCCCCGGGCAACCACTACCCGCGGAGCACCCTTTTCATCGACCTCCATCGCCGTGACCACGCCACCGCACCGGACTCCTCCACGTCGCCACCGGAGCACCCCTACGTCGTCTGCGAACGCCGCACACCATCGCCGCTGTCACCCGACGCCCCGCGGCCACCTCGTCTGCACCGCCTCCACCCGACGCCATCGCGGCGACCTCGTCTGCACCGCCTCCACCGCTCGCCACCGCGTCGACCCCCCCCTCCACAGCCACCGCCTCCCGCGTTCTGCTGTGAAGCCCCGGACGCCACCTCCGAACCCCCGGGTGCCCACGGCTGCCGTCCGCGAGCGCCCCACCGTCGACCTCCCTCCTCCAACGCCCAGGACCGCCATCACCGTCGCGCTCGCCATCGGCAACCCACCACCATCGCCATCGTCTTCCCCTCCCTCTCACGTTTCTCCTCTCTCTCTCTCTCCGTTTCCTCTCACTCACCCTCTCTCTCTTTCTCTCTCGCCGCTACGCGGCTCCCTCTCCCTCTCTCTCTGCTTTCTGTCTCTCTCTCCCCCCTTCCGATCTCTCTCTCTCTCTCTTCCCCCCTCCCGTTTCTCTACTTCTCTCACTTCTTCTCTCTTTCTCTCTCTCCCTCTCTCTCTCGGCCTCCCGCGGCCTCTCTCCCCTCCGCAGTCTCTCTCCTCCCCGCCGTCTCTCTCTCTCTCCCTCTCTCTCCCTCTCGTCTGCCCCTCTCTCTCTCCCCCTCTCGTCTGTCTCTCCCTCTCTCTCCTTCTCTCTCCCTCTCGTCTCTCTGCTCTCCCTCTCTCTCCTCCCCCTCATTCTCTCTCTCTGCATCTCCCTCTCCCATCTCTCTTTTTCTCTCTTCTCACCACGCCCCCCTCTCTCTCTCTTCTCTCTCTCGATCTCTCCCCCACTGTCTCTCTCTCCCACTCTCTCCCTCTCTCTCTCTTTCATCCTCTCTCTCTCTCTCCCTTTCCCTCCTCTTTCACCCACTGTCTCTCTCTTTCTCCTCCTCTCCTCACTTCTTCTTTTTCCTTTTTTTATCTCTGTTCCCCTCTCTCTCCCGTTAACTCTTTCACTCTCCCCTTTTTATGTATACAAGATATATATGCATATATATGTATAGTATAGATATCTGAAAATACAGTAATTATATAGTATATACATATTGAACATATAATATTTACTATTATTCATGTATATATATTAAATATATATCTCTCTCTTATTTTTCTCTTATATGTTTATTTTTCATATATATATCTACTACATATATACATAATTTAAGTCTTTAAGAAAAACCTAAAAAAAAGAGTTTTCTCTCTCCCTTTCTCGCCTTCTCTCTCAAATTCATGTTCTTTTATTTTGACCAACTTACATATGTGTTTATATATGTTTGTACTTACGTATATGTTAAATATTTTTAATATGGCTATGTAATATTTATATAAATATATTTATCATTCATATGTATGGGCTTGTGTGTGTGTTATTATGTTCGGCCTAATCAGTTTCTGAAGTCCGTTTTGAAGTCCTTCGGTCGTGCCGTGCTCGTGATATTGATGTCCTTCTCAAAGCTCGTCGTTGGCCTCCACCGATAAGCTTTTCTCCCCCTTATTTTTATTCAGTCAGTTAATTATATTGCATGCATCATTTAACATATGTCCCATGCCTTTCTCTTCGAGAGGGCCTCCCTTGTGAGTGTCTTTGTGTTTGCGCATTTCATCATGTCATTCTCCTCCCCCTTTAATTCTAAAGGGGTTTTAAACACACCAACCAGGTACGTGTTCATTTATGTTATTTACAGTTTCATTACCTAAGGATTGGTACTATACCACCGTCGTTCTCACCAACCAATTTTCCTCTGTTTGTTCTTTGTGTAAGGGTAACCAGTTAAAGGCCCTCTTCTTCGGCCTGTCGAAAGAAGAGGAAGAAGGAACCCACGTAATTCCCGCGTCAAAGGTAAAAGCGATCAATCCACTCGGGACCCTCGGTCCCTGGCGATCACAACACTCCTAACGCGCGCTCCATTTTGATCATCTTTGTTTTAATAACACCCGCGGAGAGTTGCTTCCCGCAGCGGTTATCTTCTTCTGTCTCTGACCTCACCCGCGCGGAGGATTATTCCCCGCGGCGGTTTCTGTGATTTACTTTCTATATATCTAATTCCTAACTGGTGCGGCGGGTCACCTCTCACGACTGTTTCCATTTCAGCATTTTATTTTCTGCACTTTACTTTCTAATTCCTAACTATTGAATTTCAGCATTCCCCTATCATCGCTTCAAAACCCCGTGGAGATCAACATCTCGCGGCTGTTTATTTGATCCCTTTTCCTTTCCTGTCACATATACTTATATTATAGTAAAGACCCCTCAGAGGCCACAGTCTCGTGGTGGTTTCTATATATATATATACTTATACTTATTATTTATGTCACAGTAAAAACCCCGCAGAGGCCACAGTCTCGTGATGGTTTATATATTTATATACTTATACTTATTATTTATGTCACAGTAAAAACCCCGCAGATGCCACAGTCTCGTGGTGGTTTATATATTTATATACTTATATTTATTATCTATGTTATAGTAAAAACCCCGCAGATGCCAATGTCTCGTGGTGGTGTGTATATATATTTATATTTATTATTTATAATGCATTAAAAACCCCGCAGAGGCCAATGTCTCGTTGTGGTATATATATATATACTTTTATTTATTATTTATATTACATTAAAAATCCCGTAAGGCTAATGTCTCGCGGTGGTTTCTATATATACATATATTAATTACTGCTCATCTTGCAACATTGCTGTTAAAACCCCGCAAAGACCAATGTCCTGCGGTGGTATGCTTTTATTCATATTGTTCTTGTAACTGTTCGAGGAGTGGCATATCGTTATAATTTCCGAGTCCACGTGTCTTCCCGTCTGTCAAATTCTATTACGTAGAGTCCTAGAACTCGAATTCGGTATCTGAAAAGTTGCTCTCGGAACGGTGGGTTACGCCTACCGGGAAGGGGTTCAGTTTGCGTGAGAGGGTCTTCGGACCCCTATCTCCGCCATGTATCGGAGTTCGGTCAGTCTAAATTCTTTCTGTCTCCATTAGAGTGTCATCTGTAGGTGTACTTGTCCACCGTTCTTTCATATCCCCTATAGCGCGTGTTCCATTATTTTGTCCTCATTTCTTTCGCCCTTTATTACGCAGAGAGGGAGAAATCCCATCTCTCTCTCTCAGTCCACCACGTGACGCGTTCACACTGCCTACGCGGGGAATGTCTGCATGGTGGACGTCATCTCCTACCTTTGCAAGGAGGAGAACCTCGCGAACCCTTGCTGCACCCTGAGCTCCCCCATCTCCGCCGTCCTCCAAGGTGGAGGCGACCGTCGGGTTGGCAGAGGAGGAGAGGCGGCCCTTGCGCTGGAGAAGCTTGTGAGCGTCCATGGCCCGTGAGCAGGGGGCGCTGTCGGCAGGCGGGCGCAGCCGGAAGAGGGGAGGGGAGAGGAACGGAGGGAGGGAACGGGAGGGAGAGGGGGCAGGGGGTCGAGACGTGTACGAGCGCGTTCTTAAAATAAAAACTACTCGGGAGCTGTATTTTTTTTAGAAATAGATTTGAACGTAGTCACGTTCTTTTTTTAAAATTAGAAAAGTAACTACCAAACATGGTTAGATGAGTTCTCTACTTTTATTTTTAAATTTGAGAGAAAAAAAGAGGAAAAAAACGTAACCAAACACCCTATTAAATTGAATGGGAGTCCCTCCAATTTTTGTTGGGATGACATTCGAGTCAACCTTGAAAACTTATAGCCCCACATTGTTTGGGGGTTATCTCTTATTTGTCTCGGAGATAACTCTTGATTTATCTCTTTTTAATTTGATATGTTAAAAAAATTAATCAGATCAGATTGAGGGATAATTCTCATTTAACTCGGATAGATTGTTCCACCCCAAGAGGTGAGATAGAGTTAACACTTATTTATCTTAAAAGGATAACTCGTTGACTATCAAAATAAATGAGATTAAACTTCAGGATAAATTAATCTAGGAGTAATAACTCTCATTTTATCTATCCCTCTGTCAAAGAGGGATATATAATTTTTTGAAAATGAAATAAGATAGATGAAAATAATTAAATGATGAGAAAAAAAAATGAGGCCCACGAGTGACCTCCTCACAACGAGCAGACGCTAACCCGGGACGGGTAACATATTCGATCCCGGGGACACGAGTATGCCACCTGGCTCCGTCATCCATAAAGTTTCACTCGCTACGTTGTACGCCCGGTGTACTCATTGTTCTTTTACAGAAAAATCATATATTTTTATGTCGTCACAGTTCGATCATTAATTAGGTGGTTAACAAACTAAAATAAAATAAAAAATCATACACTCTTAATGGGTTAAAATGCAAGCTCATTATTTAGGGTATATTAGCACGTATGATTTTTTTTTTAAAAAAATAGCCACCTGATCAACGGTGGGTCTATAAAGACATATGACGAGACCTGATAATTTTATTATTATTTTAAAGTAAGCTGCCAAGGAAAATACATCTCCAAAATACTTCTGTGCAAGGCTGCAAGGCAACATCTTGCAGATGTAAATCCTTTCAATATTTGATAGTATTATGGTTTGATGGTCTTCATTCACACGGGTATAACTTGACATACAAATTTTTTTTTTTTTGGGGGGGGGTGTTTGCTTCATATGCCAAGTTGATTAGTCAACTCTATTTAATAATTATTCTGCAAAGAGTAAAGAGTAACGAATGCTGTGCAATGTCCTACATTTTCTTAAAAAATTTGTTGAAGTGGGTTCTAAGATCTTCTTATTTATCATGAAATTGACGTTATCATTTAATTATTTAAAAAATAAAAAATAAAATAAATTAATATTTAAAAATAAATGTGATATTATTTATTTATCTTATTTTTTAGTTTTTAAACAATTGAACAACGACGTGATTTGTACGATTAGAATTTCCTGAGACTCACTTTATTTTTTTTTAAATATAAGACACTTCACATCCAAGATGTGTAGCATGTTGGGTGTATAGCAAGTATTACTCTTCTACAAATCATTCGGCGGTGTTTGACGGACGGTTAATTAGGATAGGGGAGCAGATGAGAGAGAAAATGGTGGGTCCGGTCTCTCCCTCACACACAACCCCGCTAATCAGGGTCGGTTAACGCACTAAACTCTCCAGAGTCGAGTGCGCTAACCTCATCCGATTAGTAAACACCTCCTTAAGTACCAAGGTGATGTGTGTCTACATATCTCCATAAGATTAGAGATCATTGGAGGCGGTCCTCCCAAGTAGGGGTGAGCACGGTTTGGTTTGGTTTGGTTTGAAGAGAATTTTTCTCAAACCAAACCGAACCGAATTAAGACTTCAACTCGAACCAAACCAAATCAAACTAGTTTGAAATCAAACCAAACCAAACCGAATTAATTCGGTTTGGTTCGGTTTGATTCGGTTTGAACCAAATTTATCTCCCATTTTATAAATTAGATTTGATTCAAACAACGTTAGAGAAAGATAGGGTAAAAGAATTTCTACCAAATAAAGTAAATATTAAAAAAATAACATACAAAGTTGTAACTTGTAAGAACAAGCTCCATAATATTTTCACATAAAAAACTAAGAACTTTAATTACAATAAAATAGAAGGTGATTTGAAACCTATTTCATAACGTCGGAAACCCCATTAGAATAGCGGGAATTAGACTTTTTAAATTCGGATTTATAGTTACATATATATTTATATTAATTTGATAAAAATATTCTTAAATTCGGGTTATTCGGTTCGGTTTGGTTTTGTTCGATTTCTTGAACTTCAAAACCAAACCAAACCAAATTTTTTAATACGGTTCGGTTTGAATACAAACCAAAATTTTTTAAATTTTAACTCAAATCAAACCGAATCAAATCATTCGGTTCGATTTGATTTTCGGGTTGAACCCGAATAATACTCACCCCTACTACCAAGCATTAGGCTCACTTTGATATCGAAGTAAAATAGGTGGATGAGAGAGAGCACGTGAGTGTCGTCGACACCTCTCACACCCAACACTCTTAATCAGGGGCACACTCCTAACCGGGGTTGGTAACGCATTTGTCCCTACCCCAATATATATCAAAGGTAGAATAAGGTAATACGCATCTGTATCGTTCACGTGCGTCCCTTTATTTTGCCCCCCCCCCCCCCAAAGTGCAGCACCTGAGCAACACACATGAAAGTTTTGGATGAAAGGAGAACCGGGATAGAGATATGCTGGGTGGCCACGCTCAGTTATTCCAACCCAAGCATATGTAACTATCCATCTGCGGACTTCAAATTGGACGTGCTGTTTTCGAATTGAGTATGTAATCACTCTAATTAAGGGGTTGTTTGGTGTATTATACAATAATATAAGATATCACTTTTGAAACTGCCAATCTGAAAATACATGAAAACAACATTTTTGATTTTCTCCGATTTTGGTCTCGATAATTTTAGGCTAAAAATTAAAGTAATTAAAAATGATGTCACATGAGTAAATTAATTTTAAAATCCAGCATTTTACAACACCCCAAATATGAAGAAAACATTATAAAATAATTAACAATATTCTAAAGATAAGAAATATGCTTTTCTATAGCATTTTGAGACACACCAAATAACCCCTAAATCCAAGCCACTCTGTTCATTTTCCATGCTTTTGGCAGAGAAGATAGAGGTCATGAAAAGTGCCAAGGCTAGTGATGTGGAATGGTCGGTCTTCCAGCTTTGTCCCTACTGTTTTCCTTTCTCATCATCAGTGCTTTCAGTGGCCTTTCAGACTATGAGTTAAGTGTCATTGACTCACTTCTTCATCTTTCTTTCTTTCTTTTTTTTAATAAAAGGGGGTGATAGAAATTGCACCGGTCGAGTGCACTGCCCACTCCTCCAGGCGATCTCTATAACCCATGAAATATTTTATTCCAATAGAATGAGTACAAAATCACCGGGGCATACCCCTTAGGTACAGACACACTGAAGGCCAAAGGAGGAATACTAATGCTGTCGGAAAGAGGCTAAGCCTAATCTATCAACCTCCAGGAAGCCACGACAAGGCCTAGGAAGCTCAGTATTGGATAAAAAAATTGTGTTGACACGGTGAATATAAGCTTGGGAACCCAAAGCATCAGCGACATGGTTAGCTTCTCGGTATACATGCAAAATATTCATGCCAAGGGCATTGACATTATGTCCAATCTCCCGCCACCATCTCAAGCATTCCCAAGCTGGGCCAATCCCAGCTGATAGGGAAGAGACCAGAACTTCTGAGTCCAAATTTCCCAGACAATGAGGATGGTGGCAAAAATTACAACGAAGCCATGGGGATTAGAAGGATGATGCCGGCTCAGGATTTCCCAGAGACGTTGGGAAATATGGGTGTGACTACGGAGGCCAGTATCCAATAAAGGGTTCACCCAGCGTCACAAAGCAGCGGCCAAATCACTTTGGATGAAGAGGTGATCTAAGTCTTCCAAATGGGGGGTACTGCAGCAGCTGCAACGAGATACCATAGCAATGCCGCACTCAGCTACTCTGGAGTCCACAGGTACAGCTCGATATAGTACTTTCCAAGCAAAGATAGAAGCCCGCCTGTGAAAGAATCGGTTCCAAATGAATTTAAGGCAGCTTCGCTTGACACCCACTGGTCTCAGCAATTCATACGCTGACTTAGTTGAGAATGCGCCAGAAGGAGTGGCAGACCAAATACGATGGTCCTCATGAGCAGAAAGATATATGCCATCCAAGCGAAGGCTGTCCGGCAGAAGCAGCCTAATGGGATGCTGCTCATTGGACACGACCTCACGGACAGTGGCGATGGGACCCTGATAAGGTTGAATGAGCTGTTGCCGCAATGTGCCATTGCCCATCCATACATCGTCCAGGAAGTTCGTGCGACTCCCATGACCAATAATCCAGCGGGTTTGGATGTTGGCAACCTCAAGAGCAGCTGTGAAGACTTTTTTAGAGATACCGTGAGGGTAGCAGGAGAGTGTGGTAGACCTGTGGGAGATCCTGAACCTTTGCCGTGCATAAGCAGCCCAAAGGGAGGTCCCTTGCTGCAACGACCACACCAGCTTAACCGCAAGGGAGAGCTGAAGATGCCAAAGGCTGCGGACACCAAGGCCACCTTCAACAATCGGCCGCTGTATGTCAGTCCAGTGAACCCAGTGCCTGCGATATCGCCCTTCCGAGCTGCCCCAAAAGAAGGACGCGCAAAGATGCTCAATGGTGATAAGAACAGTTTTAGGGACAGAAGAAGCCGCCGCAAGGTAAATGGGGATAGAATGAAGAACCGAATTAATAAGAGTCACTATGCCAGCTTGAGATAGCATCTTAGAGTTCCAGGATCCAATCCGAGCATTAACCTTCTCAATGAGATCTTTATAATCCGAAATCAGCATTCTGCCTTGGCGCATGGGAACACCAAGGTAATTAGTAGCACCACTCTGCTGCCGGAATCCAGTAATCTCCGTGATTTTTGAAGCCACCCTTCTGGGTGCCGTCCGGGAAAGAATGAAGCTGCTTTTGGATGGATTGAGTTTCTGGCCAGACGATTGTTCATAAGCCTTTAAGAACTTCGTCATAGTGCGGATGTTAGAGGCATCCCCATTTAGAAAAAGAAGGGTATCATCAGCATACAGAAGATGGGTGATGGTCGGGCATCCTCTTGGGCCAGCGAAAGGTTTGAATGTCCTCTGCAGAAGCATATTGGAAATCCCCCTACTAAGGACCTCTTCCATGATAATAAAAAGCGCTGGTGCCAAAGGGTCACCTTGTATACACCCCGTGAGGAATGGAAGTAGCCGGCAGTGTAACCATTAAAGAGAACGGAGAACCAGCAGTTGGAGATCATCATAGCAATGTAAGAGGTGAATCTGTTACAGAAGCCAAATTTGCGAAGAACAGCCAGCAGGAAGTCCCATTCAACACGATCATAGACTTTCATCATGTCCAACTTAAAGATGACATTGTGACCCCGCACCTTCCTGCCAAGATCGGAAAAGAGCTGTCTAGCCAAAGACATGTTATCCAGGATGTATCTTCCCTTCACAAAGGCGCCCTGTTGCTCCGAGATGATCTGCGGCAAGATATTAGTGAGCTTGGCGCAAAAGATGCGGGATATAATCTTATAGCTAAAGTTGTACAGGCTGATTGGGCGAAATTCGCCAAAGTGAGTGGGGTGTTTAACTTTAGGAATCAGAGCTATAATGCTGGAAGAGATGCCCTTTGGGAGAGGGAATCCCTGGAAGAACCCGCGCACCGCATCCTCAACGTCATTGCTGATGATTTCCCAACATGTAGTGTAGAAGAATCCCGTGAAACCGTCCGGCCTGGGGCACTTTCACCGTTCATGCTCCAAACAGCATCTTTGATTTCTTGTGCAGTGGGAATGGAAATAAGCGCTTGGTAACTTCTTCATCTTTCAAAGAGTGGTTTGAATTGACGTCATGAAATTATGGAATCTTTTGATTCCTTTGTTGGGAGTGATCCGATTTCCTAATTAAACTGTAGAATTTTAATTTAAATTAAAATAAATATCAAAAATCTAGACTCAATATTAAAAATTTTCACAACAGATGTTTGCAAATATATCCTTCTTATGACTTTATTTATATAATTGTTACTTTTATTTTCATATTTTTTTTAAGTAACCTCAGTATATCGCAGTATTTGCAACAATATTCTTGCGGTCAATTTTCGTTAGTATTCTACTAACGTATCATACTTTTAATTAACTTCTAACCAGACCCAAAAATACCTAAAACATCCCTAATCTCTACCTAAAATAAGAGTGACAATTCTATAGATTAGCGTATCACACGGATTCCTTTACGTAATGATATTAATTTTTGAGGAGGGTAAAATTAACTCGACTCACATGCGGCCCATTAACGTCAGACTTACGTTGGCCTAAGACCCGTCTGGTGCGGAGTAGGCCTCTCGACAATTAGTGGGTCGCACCAAGCGGCCCAATAAAGATGGACAAAAGATTCGCTAACCCACAAGTGACATCGACTCGGGCATCTCGAGCGCCGGATGACTCTCCAGTAAGGGATTGACCTCCACCGCCAGGACAACCGGTATAAATAGACCTCTGATCAGATGACAAGGACACATACATGCACGTGCAGAGACAAACCTATGAATAGACATCCGAGGACAGAGAGCCATACACGGGGAAACGCTCAGACCCGCTGGGGAGGAAGAGACATCAGGAGGAGTCAGCTTCCGAGCACGTCTCAAGTCCTGCGAGCACTCATAGCGAGCACCTCCAGGAACCCCGCTCCGGCTCCAGAGTTGATCATTCTACGTCTCTCATACTCTCCTCCCCTCTTTGTCTCTTGTTGATCCTCATCCAACACAATTTTTACTTAAGCATCGAAGGGTTGTCCGCTGAGATAACGTCCATGGCTCCTTCTGACGTCTTCTTTCTGATGTTTGTAGGCTTCCACGGATGGCCAGACGTTTTTCCTCAACCAAATAAATCTTAAAATTGTGTTACAAAATTCGGAAGATCATTTTTTCACCTTTACAATTTTAAAACAACCGATCTTTCTTAAGGCTTAAAGATTTTAAATTCATCATATTCATGCCATTGGATGTACTTTTGTCATTAAGCTATCTAATTAACGACAGTACTTAAGTAACCGAATAAGATAAATTACGATCTTAATCATTGAAAATTAATTTTCATTGCCTAGAGTTCGACAGAGTTCAGATGATTTTTTTGATGGACCCACTCAAGTTCAATAAATAAAAAAATAAAAAATGAGCTATCTATGTCAACCAATTTTCCATTCCAACGGCTTCTCCCTACGTCGCTTTCAGAAGCGCCAACATTTCTAGAGAAATGGGGTCAACGTTTTGAAATGACTCAAAAAAATCTTTGACGATGACTACCACAGTCACAGTTCGGACAGGCCCCCTTCCCCTTGCGAATGGACCGTTGTGCGGACCCCGGTTCGGCGCTCCATCCGCCTTCCGTTACGCCGTTTCCCGGGTCAGCTTAACGGCGACGTCGATCCGTTATTTTACCGTTAGTTTCTTTTCTCCGTCATTCGCGCACGTTAGCAACTTTAGAAATCGAAACAATCAAAAAGCGACCCCCCACCCCCCAATCCAATGCCAGAAAAGGAAAAAAAGAGGGGAAAAAAAGGAAAAAAAGTTAAAAAAGGAAAGAGGAAAAATAAGAGCAGTTCTTTGGAAAGGCCAAGCAACGAGCTCTGCTGCTTCCGCACCTCCCGAACCAAAAGCAGCTCCCCAAGAACCCTATCAATTCGACCTGGGGGGAAGCCCTCTCCCATAGAGTCCATCTGAGGCGCCTCCCCCGGCTTGCCGCGCCTTGGATCCCCGGTCCGAGTTCCGTTTCCGGTGATGATGGCGCCCACCGTGGATCCGCCCGCCGCCGATACCTTCCGCTCCTAGCGCCGGTGGGCCGGGACGGTGATACGTTGCCCCCTTCGCTTGGTTGGACTGGCATAGCCGCGCTCCCGCAGATCCCGGCCGCTCCCTGTTCTTGGGCGGCCCGGCGATGCCGGATTCTGGGGGCTGCTTTGGTAGCTGTCGCTGTGGAGGTACTGTTCGAGGTTGATCCAAACGGTTCCACGTACATTATGCCTTTCTAGAAGATGAGATTGTTTTGTAGTTGTCTTCGTCTCTGGAGCGTAGCATTGGGACGATAATGGTGGGTCTTTCTCTCCCTTGTGAGGTGCAAGTTTACCGGGGCATGGCCCATTAGTTTTGGTTCATGGAGCTTTCGATCTCGTAGATGGGTTTCGTAGCCTCTTTATCGAGAGAGGCAACCATTGGTCCAGACGGCTTGCGGGGTAACTATGCCTACACCCGGTCTTCTGTAACTCTTATTTTCGTAATTTCTTTTTAGGTAAAGGCTAGGTGTTGCATAGAACTACAACTGCCGAATTTTATTTAGAATAAAGAAATATGAATACATCAGAAGACAGAAGCCAAAGCAAAACTAAGTGGCTGAAGTCTGATAGAGGGGCCTGCAGATTTATCTAATCAGAATGCTCCTCTTTCATCTTGTGGTACACCAGCCCAAGTAGTCCACAGGGAGAAGGAATGGATAACACAAGCATGACAAGCCAATCTATCTGCAACATGGTTATCTTCTCCGAAGACATGCCGAGCAGAAACCCACATCAAATCCATAAGCTTCAGAGTTTGCTGCACCATAGGAAATAGCCTCCAAGGACATGAGAAGGAACCTTTTGATAATATTAACTATGGTTAAAGGATCGGATTCCACATCAGTATCATCGGAGCCGCTGTGATAACAGTATCCTATTTTATTAAGCAGAGGAAGTGACTCAGCCTCCAGACTAGAGAAAATGTCATAAGAATGTGAGAAAGCAATTAACATTTCACCTCGATGGTCCCTCAATATCCACCACCACCACCAGCAGCCCCAATATTTCGCTTAAAGGCACCATCAACATTAAGCTTTAGTTTAACTCTTATTTCCGTAATATTTAGACTAAATGTACTTGAATTATGGTATTTATTTCTGCTTTATGCTGTTGAATCTTTTCATATGATGCTTTGATATGAGGGTGTCGGTGTAGAGATATGATTTTGAATGGCTGACTTTACACTTAATGGAGTAATTGTAGTAGCAAAATAATGGTTGCATTGGAAAAGGAAATTGACGTGAAGAATGATTGTAGAGTTCTTGGTTAATCAGCATGTGGGAAGCTATAGTGTCAGAGGCATAATAGCTTAAATATATAAGTTTGTTGCTGACTTGCTGGAACCCGATGGATGGGTGTATACAGCAGATGTATGCTGGCACTTCAGCATGTGGATCAAGATCCTTGTTAATGAAAATCCAGTTTCTGGTGAGGAATAATAAGGAAATATAGGAATTTTCTCCCAGATCTATTGCATTGATCACCAAAAATGAGAAAATTAAAATTCAGTTGCAATTTACTTTCATCATCTTCATTTCTAAGTAACAGGTGTCTTTTCTTCTTCTCCTATGAGCTCCTGCAAGCTCTTTGATCGTCTGCTATTCCAGCTGATGGTGACAATCCTGGAGAGGCAAAGATTGATTGGAACTAACAAAAAAGAAACGCCTAATTCTCAGACTCTCACAGGAGTAATAGGGCCTCTCGTTGAAAGATCACAATATGAGATGGTGGCATTTTGAATCACCTTTTGCCAAGGCTCCTTTCTTTGCACTGGTATTCTAGCCCACCAAGCACCTGCATTGTCATTTCGGATTATTTAAATATCTTGTTAATTAATTTTGACACTATCAGCTTCCGGATCCCACACCTAATGATAAATATCTGTATCCTAGATCTCAATTGAAGTAATTCATACATGCAGATAATTGAATACGTTGTATTTGTTTATGCATCTCAACTCCAAACATAGGATGGGTGCATTCAGTTCAAGAAATGCCTTAATCTAGTGATATTAGACACCTGCATGTCTCATTGCTTTATATTTTAAACCATATTGCAGTACCTCGGTGTCTGGAGGATGCTCTTCAGTAGTGATCTCTTGACATTTACTTCTGTCTGTGCATTGTTAAACTTGCAGGAGGATGGAGAAAGGCTCCAACTTTGTTACTTCTGAAGTATTTCATCATCATATGTTACACAGAGCTTGTCGTCAAAGCTGAACTGACCCATGATGTAACAGAAATGCCATCAGAGGTTTCTGCTGTTTCTAGATTCACCGGATGGGGTTCGGGCCAATCTGGAATTGCACCTCCTGTTTCTAAGATTCCCTTGCCAGGAACTCATCTTTCCATCCATAAGCAACATAGGATGCATTTTGCACCCGAAGGCTCACCTTTGGCCATTCTAATTCCTGTCCAACCTCCAATGACTGGAAGACCCTCTTTGTATTTACCACCTTTGTCAAAACCTTCAATAAATAGTCAAGAATCTGCTCCAAGTTCCTTCATTGGCTCTCCACCACCTGTGGACAATGCTCCAGCAAGTTCCAGTGATGGTTCTGTTCCTCCGAGGTTGGCACAACCTCCAGTTTCTCATCATTCATCAGGTGAGTGGATTATTATGAACTGTTCCTCTTTTTTCTAATGGCATAACTTAATCAACCTGCTTAAATGTACTTTCTAGAATTAGTCTGCTTCAGTTTTAAATCCTGGAATGAACACTTGGCCTTTGACTTGTAGTTTCTTGTTCAATAAAGAGGTGTTCTTGGGGCCATCATCTTGATCCTTGAACCTTATACCATTACGGGAAGCTTCTGGCTGAACTGATGTCCCCTTGAGAACTTGTCATGGACAGACAGCTTGACTCCTGTTGACAATGCCAGTCAATTGGTGTAGATTTGCAGATATCTTGATGTTCCTCCTTGCCCCTACTTGGCTTAGGTTTATATGATATGGCCAATGTATTGGAGTTTTCCAGTCAATATTGTTCGTAAACTTGTTTATTTCTTCTTACTGTGAGAATGGTTTTCTTTAACCAATGTATTCATGTTTTCTTTATTGGGGGCAGGCTGTTGTGGTCCTAACATGGTGAAGAAACGAGGCATTCGAGAGTGCCACTGTGTGTACCCTGTCAAACTTGAGCTGTTCCTTTTTAATGTTTCTCTCAGCTCAAATTGGACTGATAAGTTTCTTGAAGAACTGGCTTCTCAGCTTCACCTGCGAGTTTCACAGTTTGAGATTGATAACTTCTATGTTGTTGGTGTCTCTGGCCTTAATATCACGATGTATATTATTCCACACACTGGCATTAGCTTTTCTGATCTCGAGGTCAACGAAATGAACACTTCCCTAACATTTCACAATGTCCGAATTGATGGTGGCTATAGACTTCTTAACTTGACCTTGTCTAAACCATTGGCTCCTTCTCCTGGTAATTACAACTCATCCTTCTTGTTAATGTGTCTCAAGTATCTTTAGGTTGTTAAAAAAGTTAGCTCGAGAATTTTGTGTTACATAATACATATTAATGGCAATATGATATCTTTATTTTAATAAATGCATGTCAGTACTTCTTTTGATTGGATAGCTGTAATCTGCAGCCCTGAAATTACAATTGCTGTCTCTGACTCTCTAAAATTGCATAGAATGCATTAATGTCATTTTATCTATTGATAACTGTATTCTAGACATATTCTGGGGTGTAATTTTTATGTTGAGAGCATTTCTCTTAGAGCTTTGACTTTTATTTCTCAGTGGTTTAGATTTATCATGAAAATGCCACTTGCTGAGTGGAGAAGGGCTATTACTTGCACATAGGGAAGCACCTTCTCTGTTACCTCTTTTCTTTTCTTGTTTTTCTTCCCTGAGGATGAAGAACCTCTGCTCACCTCTTCCATTGTACTACCTTTGTTATGTATATAAACTTGGTGGTATGATCGACAATTTCTCGAAAAACTATAATCTAGACATTTGAGCTTGGGGTGAGCCCCTGCTCACCTCTACATAGGTTGTTGACTGCTGTCTGCTGAGGACAAATTTCTTCATCAGAATGCATCCATAGTTGTCAAGGCGGCCGCGACCAGGCGCTCTTATGGGGCAAGGTGCCAGCCTCCCTTTCTGTCCCATGGAGAGCAAGGCACCCGCCTAGGCAACTAGGCTCTCGCCTCGGCGAGCAAGGTGCCCTGCCTGGGTGCCTTGTGCTACCTGGCCTGGGCTTAGCCTATAATTCAACTTCAAATTTTTTTCGGCCAGGCGGCTTTGTGATGCGAGGCAAGGTCATAGGTAGATCGGGCTCATGTCGGACCCGATAATTTTCTGATTTAATTCAGAGGAAATAAATATTTTACAGTCCCGTGACGGCGCAAGATGATATAAAATCATCGCCATTCAATCACACATATAATTTTGTGATTTATTTCAGGAAAAATTAATTAAACCATGTCTCATGATGGCGCGATCGTTCAGCTGTACATATCCCAGGGAACCGTCGGACAAAGAAATCTACGAGGTCCCGATGTGTTTTGTGCGCCGCAATTCTATCAAACACCTCACGGGCGACATAAAGCTATGAACCCGTGCAAAGAACTCACAAACAACGCTATTGGGAGTCGTCCGTGGTACCTCAAAGTGTGGTCCTGACAGTTCATAAAATTCCGGTAGCAAGATGGCGTTGAGATGAAGACAAAAACCACACAAAAACCTCCGTGTGCCACTGCATCCTAGAACTCCATGGCAAGAAGCAATGAAAGAGGGCTTGAATACTGTTCAGAGTTTTTATAGGGGTTTCCCAAAGCAGTAGGGGGGAGGCCGGCCTCCTTCTCTCCTTTCTCTCTCTCTGATTCATGCTAGGAAAAGAGGGGGGGGGGATAGCTTTAACCGGGGGAACCCTCCTCCAGTTACTCTATCAGCCTGGACTGGGGGAGCCTCCCTCGGGTCCTTTCCACCTGCTAACCGAGAACCCCCCCCCCCCCAGCTTTGATTGTGGGAGCCTCCCCCAAGTCCTTTCCACTTGCTAACCGAGGGATCCTCTCCCCTGCCAACCTGGATCGGGGGAACTCCCCCCCCCCCGGTCCACCTCCACCTACTAACCGGGGGAACCCCCCCTCCCCCTCGAGTCTACCTCCACCTGCTAACCGGGAGAACCCCCCTGTTGCCAGCTTGGATTGGGGGAACCCCCTTGGGTTCCCGTTCAACCCAGGACCAGGGAACCCCCCCTCTCCTTCCATACCTAACCCGGGGGACCCCCCGGGTTCTCCTTCTCCTGACCTCATCTAAACTGGGGGAAACCCTTGGTCTCCTCTCCACCTCAAAACCTAAACCGGGGGAACTCCCCCCGGGTCTTTTCATCTCCCCTACACGCCCGATTCGCTCACCTATAAAAGGAGGAGTTGGGGGCTCATTTGAGGAGACAATCCAAGATCCACGGGAGCTCTAACACCACCCAAAGCACAAGGAGAATTCCCCTCAAGAACTTCAAGAACATTCAAGAGATTGAAGACTTAGGATATAGTCTGGTTCGCCCAGCTCCCAAGAATTATCTGTTTGATCTTGTAAAAGCCCAGTTTAAGGGTATGATCTTGTTTTTGCATTTATACCACTACTTTGGGGAAATATCTTGCAATACATAGAAATTCTGTAAAAATAAAGAAATTTGTGGGAAAATGCAGAAAAATAATGAAAGTCCATGTGAAGTTTATCTCCACGTGAAGAATTACCCAAAAACCCTTGAAAGTTGCAAATTTGCAGAAATACCCTCAATTTTCAGGACACTGCATAAATGTCTAGGAAATTGTAGGGAATCTTGAAATTGAGTGAAGGTTCTTGCAAAGTTTGGAAATTGCAAGAATACCTTGAATTTTTACAAAATTCTTGAAATGTTTAGGAAATTATAGAAAATCCCCAATGAAGTCCAAAAATTATGGAAAAATCTCTCAAAGTCTAAAAATTATGGGAAAAACCCTGATATGTTCAGAAATTGCAAGTGTACCTTGCCACTTCACAAAATTGCATAGATATGTGAAAAAAATTTGCACTTGACGGGAAATTACAAATACACCCCCGCCTTATGCGGGAAGGTCTTTTATGGACATCAAGTCAAATCCAATGGTCCGATGGTGATCATATGGCGATCCAACGGTCCAATGACGATCACATGTCAATCCAACGGTCAGATCTTGATTGAGAGTCAATCCAACAGTCAGATCTTGATTAGGAGCCAATCCAACGGTCAAATTTTGATCTGGATCAAATCTAACTGTCGGATCTTGACCGGAAGTTAATCCAACGGTTAAATCTCGATTTGGAGTAAAACCAATAGTCCAATTTGAACCGATTCTAAATCCAACGGTCGGATTTAGATAAAACCATCGATATTACACTAGATATTGTAGAGGTCTAAGGGTCTTTTTGACAGTTATTCAAAGGTGTTCGGATTTTATGCTAATGTAAATAAACATTGACCACGGTCGGTGGGGAAAAGTCCAATACACGAATCCTAAATCGTTTAATAAATTTAAAGTGCGGAAAGAATCATGCACATGCTAATTAAAATAGCTAAACAAATGTGCATCTTATTCAATTAATGAACGCCTAATTCTTTTTTGATATTTTTTTGCGTGTGAAACAAATTGGCACGCCCGATGGGACTTTTCCTACCTTTCATCTTTCTGTCAAAGAATTTTTACAACTTTGCAAAGGTTGTGATGCTCATTTTCCCTTTTGCAGGAGGGAGAAGCAGGGAAAGAGGCATCAAAGCTTCAACACCAACTATTTAAACGCAACAACTTGATGGCCGCAGTTACCTACGGACCTCAGATTGTCGCCAACCATTCCAGATGCGGGTATCTCGTCACGTTGATTGCGTTCGGCGACTTTCCAGCTGTCATCGGATTTCCCTTCTTCTTGGGGGTGGTCCTCGTAGCTGAAGAAACACCAACCACTTCAGTTGCTACTTGGGGCATCAAGCCTCGCTCATCACAAGGCCGAGTTTTCTCGGTCAACATGATTTTCTTCAACGTTGCTCCTGCCAAACGGGGGCAACGTCGTAGCTGCAAAGGTAGAAAGCTTGCGGCGACAATATCATATTCTGACAAGGTTGTGCTTGTCGACAACTTGTGCATACGGCTCGATGGAAGTGAGCCAATAATATCGTGGGACAATCATGTCCCAACTATCTTAACTTCCAATCGCTTCGTGCTTCTTCACAGAGTGCGGGAGGATAAAGCAGACTTCAAAAAGAAGTCCAAATCTAAGAATGGGGGTTGCCCAATCGAAGAATGCCCCTGTAAAATGATATAGATCTGGGTCACCAAGTAGGAGGCCCACTCGATGAGAAGAGCTAGGGTAGGCAAACTTGCTCAAATGTCAGACCAACATCAAGCTCAATCTCTGACATCCTATGATGTCAAACCTCCACGTCCTCATGGACAAAAGTGGAAAGGGGTCTACAGAAAACCCAATTTTGTCTCTCAAGCCTCGGAACCAATCCGAGTACAAGAAACAATTCACGTGGAGGCCCCAGCTGTTGGAGGAGTGTGGAGTCTGATCCTTTTCTTGGTAGGTTTTTCCCTATCTTCACGCGAAGAGTATTATTGTAATAGTACCTATGGTGTATTGTCCTAGGCTCCTTGTATTTAAGGCAACATCTCTTGTAATCGTGAAAGAAAGAGAACTCAGTGCGGCCGTGGACGTAGGAAGGCACACCGCCTCTCCGAACCACGTTAAATTCTTCTATGTTCGTGTGGTTTGATCCCTTCTTCCCCTCTCTTTCTTCTTCCTCCTGCTTTTGTCCATTGTTGCAAGTTCTCTGATTCTTAACACCGACAATGAAGGTCTCACTTTTTGACAGACTGGGGGCATCTTGGGCGGACGTCAGCCATAGAAGAAGAGAAGGGTGTAGGTCACTGTTGTGAAGTATCCTTGCCCTGCCGGGCAAGTAACACAGTCACCCAGGATACCATCAAGGTATTCACATGTTACATGTATGGCAGACAACCAGTTGGAGCTGATGATGATCAGGCCAATGCCAATAACTCAGCTAGTCAAGACAATCGGGTCAACCCTGTTGAGCTGGCCGAATTTCTCAGGAATCAAAATTGGTCAGTTAGACATCCTCGTTCTCTAGCCACACTAAAAGAGATCGCAGCTCGGACAAATAATCTTATTGAGTCCTCTCACGAGGGTAAAACCAAGAACCAAATGGGGCACAAGACTAGGGAGAGAATGCACACGTATTGGATGGCGATGATAATGGTGGCGTTGCACGTCAGACAGGTGCCAATCTGCCTCCAAGGGCCCTTAACACCCCGATTCATGATGATCCACCTCCAAGTGCTCATAACAATCCAGTTCCCCATAACCCACTTTCGAAGAATCTCTTCATGAGTATGATGGATGACGAAAAGTGGGAAATTATGCTACGTTGGTATATGGAATTGACCAGTCTTATGTCTGAGATGAGGCGGTAGCTGGGCAATAGTGACCAACGCCCCGCAGGATAGGCACAAAATCAAAATGCTCAAGGAAATCGACATGTTGCTCCTCAAGTAGCCGGTCGACAAGCTGCTCTTCCCAATGACTGCGCCGTAGAAGTAGGGTTTGACCTCCCCCGAGTGGCAACCAATGCCCAATCTTCACAGGTGACAGTAGAAGACATCATCGCCCAATGGTGCATGATTGAAAAGTCACATCGGCACTTTTGTCAATATGAGCCTGGGTACGACGATCTCTAAAGCGAGCCATGAGGTAAAATTTGAAAATCTGGAAACAAAACCGTCATCACTAAGGGCAAGAAATTGCAAAGCCAAGATAAAATCAATCACACATAATTTTTCATGATTTTGAGGACCCATGAAGTCATCAAGATCCCGGGATGCAAGAAAATTAAAGATAATAGGGTGCACAGGCCGCTCCTCATCACCTTCCGCTCTAACAGACATCCTGTGGGGCAAAGATGGCAGTATCGGTTTCGGTATCGGTTTCGACCGGTACCGAAACCGATACGTATCGGTTTCGGTATCGATTTCGGTTTCGGCCGAAACTAGTTCAAAACAGTCAGAAAAGGCACAAATTGTATTGAGCAGGGACGGTTTCGGTCCAGTTTCGGTTGGTTTCGGTCCGAAATCGGACGGTTTTGGTCCGAAACCATTAAAAAATCATTTTTTTTTGGTATCGGACTTGCTACAGTGACAAAGGCCCGTTTCGATTTCGGTATAGGCCGAAACCGATACGTTTCGGCCGATACTGCCATCCATGCTGTGGGGGGCATTTGTTGGACCCGCTAATTTTATGATTTAATTCATAGAAAATAAATATTTTACAGTCTCGTGACAGCGCAAGATGATATAAAATCATCGCCGTTCAATCACATATATAATTTTCTGATTTATTTTAGGAAAAATAAATTAAATCATGTCTCATGACGACATTAGATGACATAATATCTTCGCCGTTCAGTCATACATATCACGGAGACAAAGTGTGGTCCTGACAATTCAGAAAATTCCGGCAGCAAGACGACGTTGAGATGAAGACAAAACCACATAAAAACCTCCACGTGTCGCTATGTCCTAGAACTTCGTGGCAAGAAGCAATAAAAGAGGGCTTGAACAAGACTGTTCAGGGTTTGTATAGTGGTTTCCCAAAGCAACAAGGGGGGAGGCTGGCCTCCTTCTCTCCTCTCTCTCTCTCTCTGATTCACGCAAGGAAAAGGGGGGGGGGGAGGACCCCCGATTACGCTAAGCTTTAACCCGGGGAACCTCCCCAAGTTACTTAGCTAGCCTAGACTGAGGGAGCCTCCCCCGGGTTCTTTCCACCTGCTAACCGAAGGAATCCCCCGGGTTACCTTGCCAACTTGGACTGGGGGAGCCTCCCTTGGGTCCTTTCCACCTGGTAACTGGGGGAGCCTCCCCCGAGTCCTTTTCACCTCCTAACTGGGGGAAACCCCCCTGCAAGCCTGGATCGGGGGAGCCTCCTAACTGCAGGCCCGGGTTCTTTTCACCTGCTAACTGGGGGAACCCCCCGATTACCCTGCCAGCTTGGACCGGTGGAGCCTCCTCCGGGTCCTTTCCACCTGCTAACCGGGGGAGCCTCCTCCAAGTTCTTTTCACCTCCTAACTGAGGAACCCCCCCTGCTAGCTTGGACCAAGGGAGCCTTCTCGGGTCCTTTCCACCTGCTAACTGGGGGAACACCCCCCCCCCCCAACTTGGATCGGGTCCGCCTCCACCTGCTAAATAGGGGAACCCTCCAAACCGGAGGATCCCCCCCGATTCCGTTGCCGTCCTGGACTAGGGGAACCCCCCCCCCCTCGGTCCCTCTCCTTCCATACCTAACCAGGGGGAGCCCCCGGATTCTCCTTCTCCTCTGGGGGAAACCCCCCGTCTCCTCTCCACCTCAAAACCTAAACGGGGGGAACTCCCCTGGGGTCTTTTCATCTCCCCTATGCAATAAATGTGCCATGGGAGGTCCCCCAGTTCACTCACCTATAAAAAGGAGTTGGGAGCTCATTTGAGGAGACAATCCAAGACCCACAGGAGCTTTAACACCACCCAAGGCACAAGGAGAATTCCCCCTCAAACCGTTCAAGAACATTCAAGAGATTGAAGACTTAGGATAAGGCCTGGTTCACCTAGCCCCCAATAATTGTCTGTTTGATCTTATGAAAGCCCAGTTTAAGGGTATGATCTTATTTTTGCATTTATATCCGTATTTTTGGGAAATATCTTGTAATTACATAGAGATTCTGTAAAATACAGAAATTTGTGGAAAAATACAGAAAAATAATGAAAGTCCATGTGAAGTTCATCTCCATGTGAAGAATTGCCCAAAAACCCTTGAAAGTTGCAAAATTGCATAAAGACCCTGAATTTTCAGGAAATTACATAAATGCCCAGGAAAATGTGGGGAGTTACAAAAAAATCCAGAAAATCTTGGAAATTGAGTGAAGGTTCTTGCAAAGTCTGAAAATTGCAAGAATACTATGAATTTTTAGGAAAATACTGAAATGTTCAGGAAATTATAGAAAAGCCCAATGAAGTCCAACAATTATGAAAAAATTCCTCAAAGTCTGAAAAATATGGGAAAACCCTGATATGTTCAGAAATTGCAAGTGTACCTTCCCACTTCACAAAATTGCATAGATACCCCCACTTGTGAGAAAAAAATACACTTGAAGGGAAATTACAAATATACCCCCGCCTTATGCGGGAAGGTCTTTTATGGACATCAAGTCAAATCCAACGGCCCAATGGTGTGATCATATGGCGATTCAACAGTCTGATGGTGATCTTTTGTCAATCCAACGGTCAGATCTTGATCAGAAGTTCCAATGGTCCGACGGTGATCGTTTGTCAATTCAATGGTCAGATCTTGATCGGAATCAAATCCAACTGTCGAATCTTTACCAGAAGTTAATCCAATGGTCAGATCTCGATCTGGAGTAAAACCAATTGTCTAATCTGAACTGATTCTAAATCCAACGCACAATGGTCAGATTTAGATAAGACCCTCGATATCACCCCAGATATTGTAGATGTCTAAGAGTCTTTGGCAGTTAATCAAAGGTATTCGGACTTTATGTCGATGCAAATAAACACCGACCACGGTCGGTGGGGAAAAGTCTAGTACACGACCTCTAAATCGTCTGATAAACATAAAGCATGGAAAGAATCATGGACATGCTAATTAAAATAGCTAAACAAATGTGCATCTTGTTCAATTAATGAACACCTAATTCTTTTTTGATATTTTTGCGCCCGTGAAACAGCTCCATACACTCCTCGAATACCCCTCTCTCTCTATGTGTGTGTGTGTGTCTCTCTGCCCCCTCTCCTCCCTCTCTCTCTCAATATTTAATATTAAATATATGATTCATATATTTTATGTATAATTTGTATATCAGGGATATATATTTTTTGGATTTTTAAATAGGTCCCAAGGTGTCGCCTAGACAACACCTAAGCGGACACCCGTTCGCCTAAGCGCTTAGGCTCCTCATGAATGCCTTGGGTCACTTTGTGGCCTTGAGAACTATAATGACATCTGATCATGTGGGATCAACTTATGAAGTTCATCTTGCATTTGCCCAATTTTATAACTTTTAGAAAAGAATAAAAGTTTACACTCACTTCTTAGTGGTATTGTGGGAGGTCAAAAGACGACATCCAACAGGGTTTAGGTAAGTTTCCAAAGTGACTTGTCCTATTGAAGAGAGAAAAGACATCTAGGACCTCAGCAAGATAGAGATCTTGGAGAGATGGATATCCATATGGTCAACATGGCATCTTATCATGGACCTGAATGACCTGATGCTAACACCTGACATGGGGTTGCTGTTGCCTTCTTCAAGTTTGGCAAAAATTCTTAGCATTGCCCACGTAGTGAATAGTGATGTCTATCCAACAGGTACGTGTTAGGTTGATTGATCACCAAAGCTACATGGTTCTGAACCCCAAGACACTCCTGTGTTTAAGACTTGCGTGGTGTTCTTTGGAATGAGACTTATGATGAAGTCAACACACTGAAGTTCAGAGAGCAGTTGAGGAGATGTTGGGATCCCAACGTACTGTTATTGAGAATTCCTAAATGCTGATACATCTTTTGAGTGGGTACTTTCAACCATGCATGGGGATTCCAACACTGGAGTTGACAAGTTGCTAAAGCAATTGAAGAAGCATTGGCATCCCAACAAACTGGTGTTGAGAAGTTCCTAAAGTGCTTATGCATCATGATGCCATTTGATTAGGGACTTTTACCATTGGAATCCCAATAGAGTGGTGTTGATAAGTCCCTTAATGCTGATATATCACTAATGTGCCAGGATGTGTGTGATTTTTTTTTTTGAGAGTGGAAGGATGACCAATACTGGAGTGCTCCAATCATAAATGTGCTCTTCCTGTATTCTGAAGGGCCTGCATCTGTGATGTGGCCGATCAAAAAAGCCCTTGGTGCATGCCCAACCACACCAGGACATTGTCCAGGTGCATTAGCATGTGAATCTCCTGTCTACATGTGCACCGTGTTGTGGAAGATAGGGTTTGAACTCATCATCTCACCTCCTGAGGCAAGGTTTGCATGCCAACGAAACTATTTGCATTATCTGGATGAAGTTTTGAAAAAATTATTGGCAGAGCAGTGCAAATATTATGGAAATGGAATAGTTGGGTTATACATGTAAGACTGCCAGACAATTTCTATGATGCATACACCATATAACCAGCGTAAGATTCAGTCTGCAACCTTGCCCTGGAAATGCAGGGGATAGTTGAGAGAGCATGGGGATCTCAACATATCAAGGTTGATTTCCTAAAATGCTTATGCATCATTGGAGTGGCAACTACACACGTGCTTCTCATGCTGTCACCAAACATGCACCGATATCTTTGAAATAAGAGATTGTCTAAAATGCTCATCCATCAGTTAGAAGCAACATAGTCCTTATGCTGTCACCAAACTCAACGTCTTCAGGTAAAAAAATAATAGATTGTTTTGGGTGCTCATGCCAATCAAGCGACCTGATTGGCCGGGGCAGAATTCTGTGCAACAGTTATAAGAAGAATAGTGAAAAACATTATGCAATATCTTGTTCATGCAAGAATGTCAGTCAATTTCTATGGTTCATGTACCAATACCAAATAGCCAGCATAACTTCAGTCTGAAACCTGGCCTTGGAATGGGAATTTTCATTGAAACCAATGCACTAAAGTTCAGGGAACAGTTGAGAAAGTTTGGGGATCTCAACATGTTGTTGTTAATATCCTAAAATGCATATGCATCATTGGAGTAGAAGCAACACACATGCTCCTCATACTGTCACCAAACATGCACCAATATCTTCAGTTATGAGATAAAGGATTGTTATGCTTATGCATCATTATGGTAGATGCAATCATGCAATACAAATGGTCTCTATGGTGTCACTAAACACACTATCTTCACTTATGAGATAAGAGGTTGTCTATTATGCTTATGCATCATTACAGTGGAAGCCCTATTCATTGAATACAGAATATCTTCAGGTAAAGGAGTAAGAGATTGTTTTGGATAAAACATGCATAAAAATTATGAGGAGGGCAGTAAAATAATTTGGCAGTATATGTTTTTTCCAATATCCATGTTAGAAGGTTTTCTGTGGAGCATAAAGCAGTAAAAATGTTATGGTAATAGGTTCCATATCCATGTAAAGCAAAAACAGCCACACTACTTGCCACAGATAGGTTTTGTCTTGAAACCAGACAGGGCCAGGAATGGTTGTGGATGGGGTCGCAGGTGCTCTGCCATCTCCAGAGCTTTACCTGGCACCTACGTGGATTGTCCTTAGCATCCAGAAATGGAAAAAGGATGTTTTCCTAGAAAGTTGCATCCATAGATAATTGGTGACTCATAAATTTCTGATATGTCAACCTGTATGAGGCTGCTTGTGACTATGTGGTGCATGCCATTCATTGAAACGTGTCCATTGATCTCAGGATTCAGGGCGACTCCTTTCCAGATATGTCTCACTCAATGGATTATATTAAAAAATTGGTATACATAATATCAATTTTCCCCCCATATTTTTTGAAGATTTCTTTTCACCGTCACATAACATAAACCAGAGAGGAGACGTCAATGATAAATAACATTCTTGACATCTTACCTGAATAGGCATTTATAGCTTGCTAAACTGTACAGTGGCATTCCACTGTAAGAATGAGAGGAGGATGTGAGATGTGATTCCATCCCCACTAGAGGGTATTATTACCAGCGTCGCAAAAATATATCACAAAAGTTAGATTTGTGATCTATCGTTTATTGTATACCTAGTATTAGTATCATTATTAAAGTAAAAATGCATGATATCCAAAGTGGAGCAAACACAAAAGTTAATTCCTCTGTGCATGTGTAGCGATTATTGCACGAATGAGGAGAGCAAGGAGCATGTATTGTCCATCTCTCTTTGGCATTGAGAGCACAAACAGATATGCAGGTGACATGTAATAAAGTGGACAGTGTCATTTTTCTGTCACAGAACTCAGAGAATAAGAGATCACTGACAAATAACATTTTGTTACTTATTGTGACGTATCACCTGAACAATGCTGATTACAAGCCAGTGCCTAGTGACACTGTTTGATTATCATTTCTCTTACGAAGCAAAAATGTAAATGTAGATTTATTCTTGAGGTCTGACAGTTTATTTCTTGCTTTTACTTGGTTCACTCACTTTTCCTTGTTCTGCTCCGATTGACCGATTTGACATGTGATCCTTTATTTACTCATGTTTATTTCTTACAGCTCCAGCTTTGGAGGTATCTCCGACGGCCTTACCACCTTCTACATTCTCCGTGCATGCACCAAACAATGATGGTTACAACAAGAAACATTCAAGTTTGGTTCTTTTTCTTGGCATATGTGCCGGTTCATTGATCATTTTAGTTGTATTCGTGCTTGTCATCTTTTTATGTACCATGTCAAAGGGAAAGAAGAAGACAGCAACCCAGGAAACTGGTGAGTTACTAGGTCTCAATTATTGTGTATGGGTTAAAATAGCTCAACCCCATCATCTCTAAGTTGTCTTCTCACCCAAAGAGGTGACTGCCATTCATTTTGAGGAAGATGAGCCTTCTTTTTCAATTTCCTGCTTAGGCACCACCATTTAGTGAACATGACATTTATTCTGCAAAGAGTAGTTTTTGAGCTAGATATTTATTAATTTGTTTTTTGTTGCCTCAGAATATTCTGGACAGGAATGCAAATGATGAGACATGCTAATCATCTTTTCTGAAAGAACTGAGTAGAAATCCCATGAAACAGGATAGCCTCCGGACTTTTATATTGTAACTCTTACAGTTTAGTTATTTTTGGGGATCGGGGTATGAGCAACAAAAGATTCAAGATCATATACATGCAAGAGATATGAGAGCAAAGCTGATTATTCCTGAGCCAGGTTTTCAAGATAAAACAAAGGGTAGTAGCCTCCATTTTGTATCTACTTAACCTTCAATAAACTAGCCTTTGGCTTCATATCCTGAGTAAAGGAAGGAGGGTGGTTGGAAAAGTTATATGAGGGAAGAGAAAGACTAATGATGATCATTTTTCTTTGGATCCACCTATTTATTGGAATCCATCTAAAAAGAAGATCAAATTTCTCACACAGTAGCTTCACTAACTCCATCATAAACGTTTGTAAATGTAAAAAAAGGGAACATCTGATAACAGATAGGAAGTCTCAACCTTAAACTAACATATTTAAGATAGGTGAAAACATTTTTGAGGCCCTTCTCTCACTTGACAGAATCTGGGTTTAGGGTGAGGAACCTTCAAGTTTTTGATCCTGCTATGGGGCTGTATCCTTTCTCCTGTTGTTAGTCTACGAATCATTTCTTTTGTTTGTTTTCCTTTCTGATGGATCTTGTCATATTTGTTCTTTCTAAAAGAACATATGATGTCACGTTGCTGATTCATGATTCTGCAGTGAAGCCAAGTTCAGGAGATTCAGTTTCGGTTGAAGAATCTCTGCCTCACCCTACCAGTATACGGCTTCTTTCCTATGAAGAACTTAAAGAAGCAACAGATAATTTTGAACCTGCAAGTATGCTTGGAGAAGGTGGATTTGGTCGTGTCTTTAAGGGTGTACTGAGTGATGGAACTCCTGTGGCAATCAAGAAGCTCACTAGTGGTGGACATCAAGGGGATAAAGAGTTCTTGGTTGAGGTGGAGATGCTTAGCAGACTACACCATCGGAATCTTGTCAAACTTGTGGGCTACTACAGCAGTCGTGACTCCTTGCAGAACCTTCTCTGTTATGAGCTTGTTCCTAATGGAAGTTTAGAGGCCTGGCTTCATGGTATCTACCTTTTCAAGCTATAGTATTTGCTTCTGTCAAGGGTTCTTTCCATTTTTTTTTGTTTTTTTGACAATTTCTCTCTTTTTGAGAGACCAGCTTACCACGTGCATCTGCCTTTTGAGTTTGACACCGTACAGTGACATGATTCCACCCTTCTGCTTATTTCTCAGATATATTATTTGCCTTTACAGGTCCTCCGGGAGCAAATTGCCCATTAGATTGGGACACCAGAATGAAAATTGCCCTTGATGCTGCCAGAGGTCTGGCTTATCTTCATGAGGATTCCCAACCATGTGTCATCCACAGGGATTTTAAAGCTTCCAATATATTACTTGAGAACGACTTTCGTGCGAAGGTTTCTGACTTTGGCCTGGCCAAACAGGCACCTGAGGGTCGAGCAAATTATCTTTCAACCCGTGTGATGGGCACATTTGGGTAAATATACTGTTTTATATTGTTTTATTGATTCTAGACTGTTGGGACAAGGTTTGTTAATCATGAATGTGATATATAAGCTTCTCAATATAAGATGGTACCATAATTAATTGGAATGCTTCTCAGGTATGTGGCTCCTGAATATGCAATGACTGGGCATCTGCTAGTAAAGAGCGATGTATACAGCTATGGTGTTGTTTTACTAGAGTTGCTGACTGGAAGGAAGCCTGTGGATATGTCACGGCCATCTGGCCAGGAGAATCTTGTTACATGGGTCAGATTCTTTTCATCAATAGGCTTCATCTGCTCACTTTCAGCTTATGGTCAAGTTGTTAAGCAATATATGTCTCTGTATTTTTTCCACTCATAGAATTACCATATAAAATGTTTTGAATTATTAGATCATGAACTCATTCTAAATTAAGTGCAAATGCATATTAACCATTCGTTCTCCCTTGATTCTCACTACTTTGGGTCATCGCTTGTTTAGAACTCTCCCTGAGAAAAAGAAGAATAGACACTATATTCTCTATATATCTCAGAGTATCTCTTCTGTTCAAACCATTTTTGCATTGCACCTGATTTTCCGTGTGAATCACATAATGTGTTCATTGAAGATGTTAATTATTAATTAGACTAGCACTGAAGTATTTTTTTCATCCAATTTGGTTCGATCATCATGTAATCTGCGTACCCAAATAAATGTCTTTGTGATTGGTATCATTGATTGCAGGCTCGACCAATTCTTCGAGACAAGGATCGATTAGAAGATATTGTGGATCCAAGGCTATCTGGTAAATATCCAAATGATGATTTTCTACGTGTTTGTACAGTGGCAGCAGCTTGTGTTGCATCAGAGGCAAACCAAAGACCCACAATGGGAGAAGTGGTGCAGTCCCTTAAAATGGTGCAACGTGCTACTGAATACCAGACATCCACGTCAACCACATCTGCACATCCTAATCTTAAACAATCTTCAACTACCTATGAGTCCGATTTCACTTCCTCAGTATTCTCTTCTGGACCGTTCTCAGGTCTAAGCTTGTTTGACAATGACAACATTTCAAGAACCGGAATGCTCTCAGAAGATTTGCATGAAGGACGGTGATTGATCTTGGAAAGAATTATATGAAGAATATAGGAATACAATAATGGAGGTGGGTTGCGAGGAACCGCTCCCATTATGCCTATTGTCATGCAGGAATTGCTTTTGTGCATTGATTCCTTTGGCTCAAGAAGTTCTGGATTCCTTGAGCACAGAACTTCTTGAGCATGATGATGTTGTACATAGTCTGGCTTGCTTTGTTAGGCATTGGCTTGTCTGTTGTTCACCACCTGTTTCTTCTTCTTTGTTACCCCTCTTTTTTTGTTCTTAGGCACTTGCTATTGTTTGTTAAGGTTTGGCTCGTCTGTTCTTAACTCATGAGTCCCCAGAGACTCCATATTTATATCCCCAGGGCGAATCAAATCATGTTGACGACAAGGTGGCTTCTTCCTGTGATCAACAGTGGGCAGGTGTTCATGCACAGGCGTTGTTCTCCGCATACACATGGAACAAATACGCCTGTTATTGCAGTAGGAATACTACACGATATATATATATATATATATATGTGACTGCTTGAGCATGATTTTTACGTGAACAACGTTGTAATTTAGTGAGCAGACGGCAGCCTTCAGGTGAAGTGGGTAAGATTAGATGCGTACATAGGAGCGGGTTGACATGGCAGAAGCTGGTTGGGAAAATAATATTACAGGAGGTCATAAAGCTGGATGGTAGGATCGTCATAAAGATTTTGCATGTCCCACCCTCTCTTGCAATTGTTGCTGGTAGATCTTGAAAACCCTTTTTATTGGCTGAGTGATTAAATTGTCGATTAGTGTGCTCTACTATAGAACAGTGCTGTCCCGCTTTTCTTTGTATTTTGACTGTCATAAATTATTAGGGAAAATTATTTATATATCTTTTAAAATTTTAAATATTATCTCTAAATCTTAATTTTTATAAACTTTATCTCAATATCTCTCAAATCTTTACGACCAAATGTATCGTGCTCATACGGTCGTACCATCAATGGTTTCTCGTGATGCTTATTAATCTTCGGTGAGTTGACAGAGGTAACAGCTGACCTATCTGTACTAAATTCTCTCTCTCTCCATCCCAGGTGGAGGGAGAGTCAAGGGTGAAGTGGAGGTGGGGATGTGGAGGCGGCCGTGAAAGGGATGGCAGAGGAGGAGGTATTGGTGCCACGGCGCACCACCTGTGAGGGGGACGGGAGTCCTATGTCGTGTCGTCGTTGTCTCTGCTGCACAGGGGCTCACTATTTGCTCGGCGCTGCACCATCCCTGGATGTGTCGACCATTGCCCTCTATGGTACCAAGTAGAGTGGTGCGGATGTGGTACATCGTGGAGGACCCAACGTCACCTGGTCCAGCATAGATCGGGGATAGGGGGGATGTAGAAGATGGGGGTATTGGGTTAGGGTACCTTTGGCAAGTTCTCACTCCTTATTATGTATGGGCCTCGTTGAGTCCCTCCCTCGTCACTATCGAGGGCTCCCCTAGCTCGCCCGCCTGGAGGTCGCTGAGGAACTTTGACTGTGATGGCGTTGTCGGCCTCAGCATCATCGCTGCCGTGAATGATGACACACACCTAGGAGGCCCACCCTTGAGGCCCCCAATAGCGAGGACGCCCAGGTTGGCTGTGCTGATGCAGCTGGTGCCGATACCCATCGTGTCCGCGGTCACTGGAATCCCCGGGAGGAAGGAGTCGAGGGAGGAGGCCGCCGTAGGGTTTCTGCCAGCCGTGTGGGACCTTGTCGTCGACACCTTGCCGTCGAGCCACGGTTGGGTGCCGTGATCCCGCGATCGTCGTGGCTTAGCTGCCGCCGCTGCCGTTAGTTTCCCACTAGCCCTGGAGATTCAACTCTCTCTCTCTCTCTCTCTCTACTTTCAACGAGGCCCAGAGTAAAAGTATCATCTCACAGAAGTCAGTTATCACCGTTAAGTATAAATAACGTGTGAGATATAAATCAGGGGTACGACAACTCTGATTAAAATTTTTGAGAGATATTGAGATAAACTTCATATAGATAAGGATACTGAGGATAACATTCAAAAATTTTAAGGATATACAAACATTTTTCCCATTATTTTACGGTCCACCTTTTGATTTCTACGTGCCATGAATCATTGGGTTTCAAAACACCACTGGTCCATGTGGCGACCTTTTCACCCGGTGTCGATCGGTTTAGTGTAAAATGATTGAAAATCATAATCGAATGATTTTAAAATTCATAATTTTAGTGGAGATCAGCGTCATTTTTTTGCTCGCTTTTTAATGGTCATTTCAAAAGCAGTATTAATTCCTTTAAGAGGCGGATCAAATCTTGAAAGTTTCTCTTTTTAGCTTGTTGGGGGGGGGGGATTTTTTCTTTGATTACAGATTTTCTGTTCTATATGTAACTGTTGTCGTTTGGTGTGCTTTAAGCTTTGGATCTCAAAAATTCAGTTGAAGTCCCTGGAAGCACCCGACAGAGAGCGCGTAATATTTATTACAGGGGGTCTCACCTGCGTTGGCATGCTTCGCAACATTATTAAGGTGAGTATACCTTTGATGCCCCCGAGGGTCAAGTTCCGCGAGTACAGGTGAAGTTTTATCCTTGGAAAAGGGTCTTTCACCTCGTTCTCCCAACTCATTCTACGTCTCCTGTCACCGATCATTTCTCCGAGTACTTCTCCACTCTCCACTTTATAGTCTCTCCCTCTCTCAACTTTTTTTTTTCTCTCACTTGTTACTTACTTAAATATCAGAGAATTCTCCTCTGATGTCACTCTCAGAACTTCTGAGATTCTATCTAGTGTTTGCATATTTTTTAGGAGTCATCGACAGTTATTCTCTAACGAACAAATCTTAAAGATATAACACGAGAGGAAGATGATACTTTTCAACCTCGACATAATTAATTAGCACTTTGATTGGCGTACGAGGGATTGGTGAACATTGCTTTATTGGTGAGTGTATTTAACCATGCATTAGTTTGCGTTAGGGCTGTCAATGGGCCGGGTCGACCTTGTAATCCCGCAGGTCCGACTCAATTTCAGATCGGATCGTAAGATATTTTTTGACCCACGGGTTTTTAGTCGGGCCTAAAAGCCCGACTCGACTAGGCCCGCGGGTCAAGTTTGGACTTTGAATTTGGCCCGCGAGCCGACCTGACATGTTCTCTTTTTCTATTCTCATTTCAAATTTTAAAAGTTATTTAGTGAAAATTATATTATTTTACTTAATTAAAAATTTAAAATTTTTATTTTCACATAGATTATGTGATTAATATCAATAATGATATTATAAATTTTATATTATGAAATATATTAATTTTATTTTTTATTTAAATTATTTGGTCAGGCCGGGTCTTAGTCGGACTTTACTTTTTAAAAAAGTGTCGGATCCGATCCGACCTGACACAATTAGGGCCTGAGCAAGACTCGAACTTTGATATTAATAAGTCGGGCCATCGACGACGCTAACTTGTACAAGAAAAGTAGATAACAAATTAGTTTATGAAAATTTATACCATTTGTTATCACCATGACTGATGTCCCATGCAGTTTCGAAGACCCAAAAGAAATTTCTGGCGATATATATAAAGGATCTAACGGACCATGGTTGGTATAACTGATCAAGAAAATCACAGAGAAGATATCATACGGTTCCGATTCAGTTTCTACGTACCTTGTTGGACGATCTATATTTCAAGACTCAAAACATTGGTTGATTCCAATTTCTTCCCATTGTGCATGGTAACCAGTCGTTAAGTCATAACCCATTGTGAAAACCAAATTAAGGAACATAATTAAACAAAACGTAGAGGGCCGAGATTATTATATAACAAGGCGATGCATGCATGCCTAACCTTTCTTTCCGCCCACAACGTGTGCAATGAAAGCATCGAGACCACCGGCGGTGGATGACCCACCAGCTTGCACCGCCCTTCGGCAGGCTTCCCTGAGCTCAACCGCCCTCCTCCACAGCTCCTTGCTCTCGTCCCCGTCCATCAACCTCCTCACAAGCCTCGCAATCTCTCCTCGACCCACAACACCTCCTCCCACCGCCTCGCCCTTCAGGTTCAGCCCTGTCTTCCACTCGTCGACGACGAGCCGGCTCCCCGGTGGCTGGTCAAAGGCGATGGGGAACGTGAGCATCGGGACTCCGGCGTACACGCCTTCGAGGGTCGAGTTCAACCCGCAGTGCGTCAAGAAGCCCCCTATAGAAGGGTGGCACAGCACCTCCAGCTGGTCGCACCACGGCACCACAAGGCCCATGGGGCCGCCCAGCTCCTGCATGCGCGAGGGATCTCGGCGGGCCACCCACAGGAAGCGGACTCCGCTGGCTCGCAGCCCCACCGCTATCTCGTCCATCCGCTCACCGGAGACTGAATGGAAGCTGCCCAGGGAGACGTAGAGCACGGAGGTCCTCGGCTGGGAGTCCAGCCAATTACTGTAGTAGCTGCCGGCGTCGCAGCCGTTGCTCACTGCAGGCGCGGTGGGCTTGGTTTGGAGCTCCATGTAGGGGATGGAGGGGCCCACGGGGTAGACGGGAAATGGGAGGGTTGCCCTCAGTGCGTCGATGGCTTGTGGTTCAAGCTCGTAGAATGATGTGAAGAGAAGACACTGCGCCTTGCTCACCCATGAGAAGCTCTCTCTTAGCATTTCTAGATACTTCTCGGGGGAGCAGGCCGACTGGATGTCCGCCATCTTCAGAGCGGTGATGCCGGGGATGAACTCTAAGCTCTCATCCGGTCTCTCTGCGAAGAAACACGGGAACAAACGGCGATTAATTAGAAACTTAATTGCAGGAGCTTTAAGATGGTCCCGATCGAGTCATACACACACGGCCTTCTATCGAAGGTTTCTTCTAGCTAGGGGTAGTGGGATTGCGATATCGTAACTCTTCTTTATCTTTACGGCGTGACACAGGTGATTCAAGATTTGTTGCTAAGTTTGGCATCGGTGATATCCAAGATCAACGTCACCACATTTTACACATTTTTTTCTTACATTTCTTCCCAACATTTCCACAATTCGTCACCACATCATGGGAAGGAGGGAGCATGAAGTGATGTACGTACACATGTAGTTATACACATTTTTTTCTTACATTTCTTATAAGATTGCCACAATTCTTCACCAAGTCATGGAAAAGAGGGAGCATGAAGTGATATATGTTTACACAAGTAGTTAACTGCTATCTGTGAAATAAGAGATCAGAAGCTTTTCGAGGAGCAACGCGGAAAGAAAGGCAAAAACACTATCCGTCTAGAAATCTATAAATGTAGATGCAAAATGTGTTCAATGAAACTGTTCCATACCGGATACGGCGAGGTGCAGGGGTTGGCCGCGGGAGGGGACAAGGTGAAGATGGTGGAGCACCGAGAAGAAGGATGCCGACATGGTGAACAGGGAGTAGACGGGGATCTTTCTGCGGTTCCCCACCGCCACTGCCCACGCCAGGTAGGTGTCGGAGATGATCCCCAACACCGGCGGCTCCTCCTCCTCCCGCTGGAGCTCCCCCAGCAGGTCTTCGAAGGTTCCCTCCATCCTGGTGAAGACGGCCTCGAGGAAGCCGGCGAAGTCGGCCCTGCGGTTGAGCTCGGAGGGGATGACGTTGGGGAGGGCCCGGAAGCGGAGGCCCGGGCGGCGGGGCGACGCCGCCGCCGGGCCGAGCAGTCCCAGCCACTCCTCGGTTACGACGAAGGTGATAACGAGGCGGCCACCGGCCCTGGCGAGGAGGTGCTCGCACAGGTTCATCATGGGGTTGACGTGGCCGCGCCCAGGGTACGGCAGCGCCACCACGTGGTTGGTGGTGTCCATGGCGGTGGAGGCTGCGTCGTGGGGAGGGGAGCACCGTGTGAGGCACGGAAGTGGAGGTGGTGTACATCGGGCGAGCTGGGTTTAACTCGGGGTGGGTGGTGGGTGGGGACTATCTTTTGTGGACTGCGCAGGAGGGGACAGAGGATCCGGAGAACCAGCCAAGAATATCTTGCTAACTTCGCCATTTTTTGGATTTCAAGAATACTTCTGTATACTCAAGAAGGGTTTTGATCGAGAATCCGTCCAACACGGCAGCAGTCACATGCCCCGGCCGCTAGCGAGTCATTCACGGAGGTGTCGGGGTTAGGGATAAAGGCATTTTGATCGGAGGATCTGACTTGGTGGAGGATGGGCTTGATTCGAGTGGTAAGGATCTCGGTGACGAGTCTATAGAGCACATGGCATAGGCTAATTGGTCTCAAGTCCTTGGGTGTCGATGTGGTGTGTGTCTTGGGGATCAGGATGAGTGAGAGAATTAGACGATGCACTGGCACTTAGACATGCAGAAGAGTGAGAGAAAGACTTAGATGATATAGAGACTAGATGGTGCAGAAGTTAGATGATAATGATATAGAGACTAGATGGTGCAGAAGCTAGATGATAAATTAGACGATAGAAGTTAGATAGAAGGGAAGACGTTAATTATGTTGGAACTGAGCAGACTAGAAGCACGGCTCTAGTTATTCCTTCACTAAATAATCAAGACACTCAAGGACAAAATATTAACACAAGGCACAAAAAAGAAAGATGGAGAATGGAAGGAGAAAGAACTCCTCTTCTAGCTTCTACACAATTACTTGGATTCTTCTTACAAGAGGTCCCTTTATATAGTCCCTTACATGCTTAATATGAAAAAAATAGAAATAAAATAAATAAATAATAGGTGGTGGGAAACCAACGGTACTTCTCCACCATACACTTTTGTAAAGACCAAATCATGTTAAAGAAAATGTCAAGTTTACTATTTTTAACACGCCCCCTTAAACTTGAATTTCTTTCATACCAATCATGTCTCGAAACTTCACAAACTTGTCAACAGATAATGCCTTAGTGAATATATCTGTCACTTGCTCGGTAGTGCTGCAATACTGTAGCTTCACATTCTTCAATTTCACATGGTCTCGAATAGAGTGAAATCTAGTGTCAATGTGTTTGCTCCGTCCATGCTCTACTGGATTCTTCGACAGTTTTATTACAGACATGTTATCCACAAAAATATTTATAGAGTCTAATTGTGGATGATATAACTCTTTTAGTAGATTTCTCAGCCATAATGCTTCACACACAGTAGACGAAGCTGCAATATATTCAGCTTCACAACTTGATAGGGCCACCACACCCTGTTTCTTTGAACTCCATGAGAAAGCTGTCGGTCCAAAGAAGAATACATAACCTGTGGTGCTCTTTCTTTCATCAAGGTCACCACCCCAATCACTGTCAGAGTAGCCAAATAATTTGACTTCTCTACCATAAGGATAAAAGAGACCGTATTCTATGGAGCCTTTAATATACCTCAGAATTCTCTTTGCCGCAAGCCAATGAGAATTCTTAGGTGCTTCCATATACCTGCTCACAAGACCAATGGCATAAACAATATAAGGCCTAGTGATAGTAAGGTACCTTAAGCTCCCAACCAAACTTCGGTATATAGTAGGTTCAATAACTCCTTCTCCATTCCTTGTCAGTTTCACACTTGTTGTCACAGGAGTGTTTACAGGCTTGCAATCCTTCATTTTGAATTTTTTGAGGATCTCTTTTGCATACTTTCTCTTAGATATGAAAATACCGTCTTCTTTCTGCTTTACTTCTATGCCGAGAAAGTAGGCCATAAGTCCACAATCTGTCATCTCGAATTCTTTGAACATGGTCTTCTTAAAATCTTCAAACATTGTTGTATTATTTCCTGTGAACAACAAATCATCAACATAAAGGCATATATAGAGGAATTTTCCTTGATCTCCTTTCTTCACATAGACAGCATGCTCATATGGACATTTGATGAACCCATTCTTATGTAGATAGCCATCTATGCATGAATTCTAGGCCCGCGGTACTTGTTTCAGCCCATAGAGAGCTTTCTTTAGGCGATATATCTTGTGCTCCTCGCCTTCAACAATGAAATCTTCTGGTTGTTCAATGTAGACCTCTTCTTCAAGGGGTCTATTTAGAAAAGCTGACTTGACATCTAACTGGTAGATCTTCCATCTATTATGAGTTGCAAGAGAAATTAATAATCTTACAATGTCAAGTCGAGCAACTGGGGCGAAGACTTCTTCATAGCGAAGACTTCTTCATAATCTAAGCCATATTTTTGTTTGTAGCCTTTAGCTACAAGTCTCGCCTTGTATCTTTCTACTTCTCCATCAGCGATGCGCTTGGTCTTGTAGACCCATTTAACATCGATGGCCTTGTGACTTGCTGGGAGTGTGACTAACTCCCAACTCTTGTTCTTCTCAATAGCTTGGATCTCATCCTCCATTGCTGATCTCCAACAGTCGTGTTCTACGGCCTCATCAAATGTGAGAGGCTCATGATTAGCAAACAAACAGAAGAGATTTGTCTCTCCACCTGCTTCTGATTGTTCATAGATCTCCCTCAAGCTTCTCATCTGTGTAGAAAAATGACTTGAAGAATAACTAGGGTCTTGCGATGTAGATGGAGTATCTCTGGATGATGAACTACTCCCCCTTGTGGAAGGAGTTTATGGAGAAGGTGGTGGCATTGGCTGTGGTGGAGGTTGTTGATGCTCAATCTCTGGTTCTTCCATCACCACCTGTTTATCGGTGTTGTCTTTCCAGTCCCAAGCTTATGCTTCACTGAAGATAACATCTCTACTTTCCACTATTTTGTTAGTAAGTGGATTGTAGAGTCGGTAAGCTTTCGACTCACCACTGTAGTCGACAAAGATGCACTTCTCTCCACGATCATCCAGCTTCTTCCTCTTCTCTTCCGGTACTTGTGCATATGCTATGCACCCAAAGATGCGGAGGTGATCTACACTAGGCTTCTTGCCACTCCATGCATCTTGAGGAGTCAAGTTTTGCAGTGCTTTTGTTGGACTTCGATTGAGGAGGTAACTTGTACATGCAGCAGCTTCTGCCCAAAATGTTGTAGGCAGACCTTTTTCTTTCATAATAGTTCTTATCATCTCTAAGATGGTGCGGTTCTTCCTTTCAGCAATGCCATTTTGCTGCGGTGTATAAACAGTTGTAAACTGCTGTCTGATACCTTCCTGTCTACAAAAGTTCTTAAACATATTGGAGGTGTATTCTCCACCTCGGTCAGATCTAAGAACTTTTATTTTACAACTACTTTCTCGCTCAACACGAGCTTTAAAATGTTTAAGTACATCAAAAGCAGCTGACTTTTATTTCATGACATATATCCATAATTTTCTACTATAATCATCAATGAAGGTAATAAAATAGCGATTACCTCCAAGTGATATAGGCTCTGAAGGACCACAAATATCTGTATGCACCAATTCCAATGGTGTTGATGCCCTTCTTGACATGCCCTTTGGAAATGGATGCAGATGTTGTTTCCCGAGTGTGCACACCTCACATATGCCATCTGGTTCTTTAATTGATGGCAAGTCTTGCACCATACTTCTCGATGCCAATTGCTTCAAATTGTGGAAGTGAAGATGCCCATACCGCAAATGCCACTTCCATGACTCATTCTCCATGAGTCCATAAAAACAATTCTCTAGTGATGTCTTGAGGTGGAGGGGGAACATCCGATTTTTCGCCATTTGCACTCGTGTAATCAATCTCCCCCTTCCATCTGCCAATCTAAGCATGCAGTTCTTCATGTGTATTGAGTATCCTTTCTCGAGGAGTTGCCCAATACTAAGGATATTGCTTTTCATATTAGGTACATAATATACATTAGAAATGTATTGAGGCGTATCGTCCCTTTGAAAGATTTTTATCTTTCCTTTGCCTTCCACTGCAAACTTAGATGAATCTCCAAGGCTGACAGATCCATGGTTGTTGTTGGAGAGCTCCACAAAGAGCTCCTTCTTTCCACACATGTGGTTGTTTGCTCCTGAATCAAGGAACCACATGTTTTGTTGCTCGTGCGTCTCTTCCCGTGTAAGGAGAAGAGTGGGTTCTTCTTGGACATTTGAAGTCTCTGCAAAGTTAGATTGCTCATAGCGATCTAACTCCTTGTTTCGGCATTCAGATGCATAATGCTCAAATCGGTGGCAGTTGTAGCACTTCATATTTCTACGACTGCCTTTGTACTTACCTCTACCTCGGTTTGCGTCGTAGTCCTTTTGCGGGACTCATCGTGGAGTTGTTGATTTCCACGATCACGACTTCTTCCATAGTTGTTGCCTCTGCCTCGACCTTTCTTTTGATTATCGAGAGTCAATTTAGACTGCAACGCTTGCTCCACCGTAGTAGATTGAGATATTTTATAGATGCGCTGCTCATGAACTTGCAACGACCCGACAAGCTCTTCAATAGTGAGAGCTGTTAAGTCTTTAGACTCCTCGATGGCGACGACCACATGCTCGAACTTCGGTGTGAGAGATCGAAGCATTTTCTTGATGACACGGATGTCTTCGATCTTTTCGCCATTTCGCTTCATTTGATTCACGATCACAAGTAACCGTGATGAATAGTTGGAGATGCTCTCATCCTCCTTCATACGAGCAGCCTCGAATTCCGCCCTCAAAGTTTGAAGGAGAATCCGCTTCACTCGATCTACGCCTTTGTAGACCATGCCTAGGATGTCCCAAGCTTACTTGCTCAATGTCGCCTCGGCAATCTTCTCAAAATTTGCCTCATCCAGCCCTTGATAGAGTAAGAATAAGGCTTTTTTGTCCTTCTTCCCCTGTTCTCTCAGAGCATGTTTTTGCTCTGGAGTATAAACAGCCTCTTGCTCGGTAGTGGGTTCCACATACCCATAGCAGACTATCTCCCATAGCTCTTGCGACCCGAACAACGCCTTGATCTGGATACACCAATTCTCATAGTTGTCTTTCATCAACTTGGGAATAGAGGGTTGGACCAAGTTGGATGCCATCTTCAACAACTAGTAAACGAGATAAGGAACACCTAGAAAGATCTTTGGCTCTGATACCAATTTGTTGGAATTGAGCAGACTAGAAGCACGACTCTAGTTATTCCTTCACTAAATAATCAAGACACTCAAGGACAAAAGATTAACACAAGGCACAAAAAAGAAAGATGGAGAATGGAAGGAGAAAGAACTCCTCTTCTAGCTTCTACACAATTGCTTGGATTCTTCTTACAAGAGGTTCCTTTATATAGTCACTTACATGCTTAATATGAAAAAAATAGAAATAAAATAAATAAATAATAGGTGGTGGGAAACCAATGGTACTTCTCCACCATACACGTTTGCAAAGACCAAATCATGTTAAAGAAAAATGTCAAGTTTACTATTTTAACAAATTAGACGATAGAAGTTAGACGGAAGGGAGAACTTAGATGCTGGAAGTTAGACAATGTTTCGCTTGAATTGAAGAAAGTTAGACGATGTTTCGCCTAAGTGAATAAAAGTAGACGATATGATCAAAACTTAGATGATGCGTTGACAGTTAGGTGAAGAAAGGTTAGAAGATGTGCCGGAATTAGACGAAACAATTAAACAATGACGTGGACTAGAAAGTTAGACAATTCGAAAGTAGATGGAAGGACTCATGCGATATAATGCCTAAGTTGAGGAAGTAGATGATAGCTTAGATGGAGCGAAACATAGGCTTGATATAGATCGTCTGAGTGAAGGAAGTAGACGATATAAGTTAGGCGATGATGTGGGCGGAGAAGTTAGGATATAGCGACTAAGTTAAAAATAGACAATATATCTCCCAAGATAGAAAGTAGATAATACAAGATAGACAGAAAGATTAGATGATGTAAACTTAGACGATGAACAGTAGGTGCTAAGGAGTTGGATGATAAACATAGACGATATAGAACTAGATGATAGATTAGATAATGGAATAAACAATAGATTTAGAGAAAATAGGTGATCTGCTGAGACTTTAAAGGAGTAGATGATGGGTTTAGACAATGGAGAATTAAATAATATACTTTAAACCCAGAGACCTCATGTAACGACCCGAGAATCCGATTACCGGGAAGGCCCGATAACCCGAGACTCGCACCGCCACCCACGAGCCCGAAGACTCGGAAGGGTTAAAAGGATGGTGTGGAAACTACACAAGCATCACAAATAATTGCAGAAATTAAACAGTTATGATATTAAGCAGGAAATGAATTAACATTTTACATGGTCCACAATAAAATAACAACAACAGCAACAGTAGTCCACGACTAGTACAGTGACAAGAAAGAAAAGTACAGCTACACGGGGCATCCCCCGGCTCTGACCTCTGGCACTACCTCTGGGCACCCGCACCACGCTTCCGCTGCGCTCCAGACACGCTCCCCGAAGGTGGCGCCTCACCTGAAACACGGTGAAAACACGCAGGGAATGAGTCTCGGAACAAGACTCAGTAGGGATCACTCGAACCCTACCTCGTAAAACGAGAAACCACTACCCTAGCGGTAGGAAGGTACCTCGGAAAGGAAAGCCCTGTACTCTACAGAACTAGACCCTAACGGCACGCAAACCGACACACGTGCCACGGTACGAGAAGACCGAAACTCAACGGTCGAACCGTCAAAACCCGAAGGTCGGAAACACACGACTGACAGTCTGACACTCCGTACTCAACAGGAGTACCACCCACTAGAAGCACAGCCGGTAGCGTCCCCTGACGTCTTACACCGCACCGCAGGTGAACCGCCTGACATGGTAGGTCCTACCCGAGGCGCAAACACCGTACAAGTAACTACAACAAGTGACTAGCTGGGGTCACGCCCGTCGACGTGGGTCCAACCGCCCCCAACCACGTGTGCACACACAGACCGCGCGTCCCTGGTCTGGCCCTCTGACCGGTTTTCCCCTCAGCCGGACTCTGGCTGCAAGACGTGGGGCCCAACGGTAACCGGTCCACAAACCGTCTCTAAAGGTCAGCCCGTACACCACTCCCTGGTGCGACTAGCACACGCGTACTAGTAGGCTACGACTAGTGGAGGGTCACAGAAGGAGTAGACTCTCAAGTCTCGGAAAACAACGGTGCAACTGCAGGTACGAGGAACGCTCCTTGTACCAACACCGACGCACGGTGACCAGCTGACAACAACATCTCCCGGTACACTCTGTACGACGAGAGACACACCGACGCAACCCGTACCCTTGAACGGTCCACACTGGGCCGCTCAGGGATGTGCGGTCACACAGGGACCGCACAAGGATTAGAACGGTCATATCAGGACCGTTCCACCCAGGGTCCAAACGACGGATAAACGGCCAACACAGGACCGTTCAAACAGATGTGCGGCCAACTCTTGACCGCACGTGGGTGAGGAACGGTCACCTACTGGCCGCTCGTCTCCCAACGGTAAAAAGCCTGAACGGTTAGTCCTTAGCCGCACTTGGGGAAGGGCGGCTACGGCTTAGCCGTTCAGGTGTTGTGCGGTCAGGGCCAGACCGCACATCCAACCATAGCGCTAGGGGATGTACGGCCAACACCTGGCCGTGCAAGGGGTTATGCGGTCAGCTCCTGGCCGCACATCCCAGAGCACTGCACAACGGTCACAACCAACGGTCAAAACCCTTGGGGTTGGGCGGTAGCTGTGGGGCCGCACATTAGGATATGCGGTCCCACGATAGACCGCTCAAGCCCACTGCGCGCCAAGCCTCACCCAAAGCGCGCCGAGCCGATGAACGGTCCGAACGGAACCGCATAGGGGTTGTGCGGCCACTGGTTCGACCGCACATCGCTCACCGGCGAGAAAATGGCGAACCTCACCGGAATCGCCCAATCGGCCTCAAAACAAACCCCACGGAGGGGGAAATGGCGAGAGAAGAACCCCCAAGCCCCCTAGCATGCTCCTACGCCCTTAAACCGTGAAATCGGGGCTCAAAACGATGGATCGGACGAACTCACCCCGCGGCATGATCGACCCTTCCCGGCTCAAAATAAACCCCTCTCGACCTCGTCTCGAGCTGAAACTCACGGGGAAGGAAGACATGAGGCTAAGGAACGTCACCCTACCTCCGGTCCGCGACGAAACGCTCCGATCCGAGCTCGAAGTCGCGAAGAACGCCGCTAGAATCTCGCCTCTCCACGCCTCCCACGCTCGCCGTATGCCCGCACGATCGCCTCGCCGCCGCCCACGTCACCGCGCCGTCGCCCCGCCGCCGTCTGCAGCCGGAGGGGAGCTCGCCGTGGCCAACCGGGAGGAAGAGAGGGAGAGGGAGGGAGACACGGTGGAGGAGGAAGGAGGAAGAAGAAGAAAAGAGAAAAGAAGAAAAAAGAAAAGAAAAGAAAATGGGAATATATAGAAAATCCGATTTTTCGGAAAAATACCGAAAATTAGAAAAATACATTTCCGGAATCCTCGGAACGCACCGATCGCAACGGTACCACTCGTGCCTCGGGGAACTGCCCGGTTCGCCCGCAGCGAGCGTCCGAAGAAAAAGCCGAAACACACACCGGAAATCGGAAAACACGCGCGGAAAAAGCCACGGAACGCCTCCGGGCCTCCGAAACGACTCCGGATCGCGCCGATCCGAACACGAAAGATGTCCGAAACGAAATTTCGGACACAACGGAGCCGGACACTCCGAAAACCAGATCCGGGACCCATGAAGAAGGATCCGAAAGGTCCGGGATATTACAGCCCTCCCCCCTTAAGGAATTTCGTCCTCGAAATTGAGAACAACCCAAGGGGAAAGAAGAGGAAGACTCACTCAAACAGATACGGGAACTGCTGACGCATCTCGTCCTCACGTTCCCACGAAGCCTCACCACCAGAGTGTCGTTGCCACACGACCTTGACCAAGGGAATAACCTTGTTCCGCAGGCGCTGCTCTCGCCTATCCTCCACGCGGATCGGAAACTCTGGGAGAGAAAGATCTGGAGTCACCTCAGGCTAAACGGAAAACTCGAGCACATGAGAGTCATCGGGCATATACTTCCGCATCATAGAGACGTGGAACACGTCATGCACCGACGCCAACTCAGAGGGTAACTGCAACCGGTAAGCAACCTCACCGATGCGCTCCACAATCGCGAAAGGACCAATATAGCGGGGACTCAGCTTCCCACGCCGTCCAAACCGCATCACCCCCTTCATCGGAGAAACTCTCAAGAACACATGATCGCCCACGGCGAACTCGAGGGGCTGCCGCCTACGGTCAGCATAGCTCTTCTGCCGACTCTGGGCCGCCAACATGTTCTGACGAACCAGGTGCACAACATCCACACATTGCTGCACCAATTCCGGTCCCGTCAAAACACGCTCACCCACCTCAAACCAATCAAGTGGAGTCCGACAAGGACGCCCATACAATGCCTCATAAGGAGCCATGCCTATGCTCGAATGAAAGCTGTTGTTATAGGCAAACTCCACTAACGGTAGGTGATGAATCCAACTCCCCTGCCACTCCAGGCAGCAGGATCTCAGCATGTCCTCCAAAGTCTGAATGGTCCTCTCAGACTGACCATCTGACTGCGGATGATACGCCGAGCTAAATGCCAACTCCGTGCCAAGAGCTCGCTGGAAACTCCTCCAGAATCCAGAAGTGAAGCGCGGATCCCGATCCGACACGATCGAAATGGGAACCCCATGCAACGGAACGATCCGCTCCACATAAAGACGAGCCAACCTGGACACGCTCCAGCTGACTTTGACCGGTAGCAACCGCGTCACCTTCGTCAGCCGATCCACCAGCAACCAAATACTGTCTTGCCCAGTCGGGGTTCTGGGCAACCCCACCACAAAATCCGTGGTCACATGGTCCCACTTCCAAGCAGGAACATCCAAGGGCTGGAGAGTACCGCCTGGTCGCTGATGCTCTGCCTTCACCTGCTGACAGATCAGGCACCTGGCCACAAATTCGGCAACATCTCTCTTCATGCCAGGCCACCAGAACTGCCTCCGCAAGTTCCGATACATCTTCGTCGCACCCGGGTGCACAGTGTACCTGCTCCCATGAGCCTCGCGTAACACCGCACGACGAACCTGCTCCTCCCCTGGGACGTACAGCCTGCCACGAAACCTCGCAGCACCGTCCTCGCCGAGCTCCACATCAGCCATCGCAAGAATCCGGGGCAACTCAGGGTCCGCATGCTGAGCCTCTGTCACCTGACGACGGATAGCAGGAGTGACAGTCAGACTCGCAAGCACTGCCAACCCTGGCTTCTGGGGAATCTTGAGCCTGAAAGATACTTCGGGCACCTGTTCCCAGAGCCTCCACTTCCTCAGCATCAAGGTACTGATCACGACCTTCCTACTCAAGGCATCGGCGACGACATTCATCCTGCCCGGCTGATAAGACAGGGTGAAGTCATAGTCCTTCATGAACTCCATCCAACGCCTTTGTCTGAGGTTCAGATCTCTCTGCGAGAACACATACTTCAAACTCTGATGGTCAGTGAACACCTCGAACTTCTCACCGTACAGATAATGCCTCCAGATCTTCAGCGCGAAGATCACTGCCGCCAACTCAAGGTCATGGGTAGGGTAGTTCTCCTCATGGGGCTTTAGCTGCCGAGATGCATAAGCCACCACTCTACCATGCTGCATCAGAACAGCACCCAATCCGACGCCGGAAGCATCTGTACACACCACAAAACCTCCCGATCCAGAAGGCAAAACCAACACCGGAGCCGAGGTGAGCAATCTCTTCAGTTCCCTAAAGCTCTGCTCACACTCCTCGGACCAGACGAAAGGCACATCCTTCCGCGTGAGCCTCGTCATCGGGGTCGCAATGCGGGAAAAATCCTGGATAAACCGGCGATAATAACCCGCAAGCCCCAAGAAACTCCGGATCTCCGTCACCGACCTCGGCCTCGGCCATTGCATCACAGCCTCGACCTTGGCGGGATCCACGGAAATGCCATCACCAGAAATCACGTGCCCCAGAAAGTGCACCTCGCTGAGCCAAAACTCGCACTTGCTGAGCTTCGCATACAACTGGTGATCTCGCAACGTCTGCAGCACCACACCCAAATGGTACGCATGCTCCTCGGCAGACTGCGAATAAACAAGGATGTCATCCACGAAAATGACCACGAACTGGTCCAAATACGGGTGGAACACCCTCTGCATCAAGTCCATGAAGGCTGCTGGGGCATTGGTGAGCCCAAACGGCATCACCAGAAACTCATAATGCCCGTACCTCGTACTGAACGCAGTCTTCTCCACATCGGACTCGCGAATTCTCAGCTGATAGTAACCGGACCGCAAATCAATCCGCGAGAACACTCGCGCAGACTGAAGCTGGTCGAACAAATCATCAATCCGCGGCAACGGATACTTGTTCTTAATGGTCACGTCATTCAGCTGCCGATAGTCAATGCACAGCCGCAGACTACCGTCCTTCTTCTTCACGAACAACACGGGCGCACCCCAAGGGGAAAAGCTCGGACGAATGTACCCCTTGGCCAACAGTTCCTGCAACTGCGCCCTCAACTCCCTCAACTCCGCGGGGGCCATACGGTAGGGAGCCTTCGCCAAAGGTCCCGTACCAGGTACAACCTCGATCACGAAATCGATCTCCCGCTGGGGAGGTAATCCAGGCAACTCCTCAGGAAAAACATCGGGAAACTCGCACACCACCGCAATGTCCTCGACATTCGGCTCCATCCGGTCAGACACAACCACAGACGCGAGAAAACCCTGACAACCTGAATCAAGCAATCGACGGGCTCGAATAGCAGAGATATAAGAAATCGAGAAGAGGCGGAACGGATACCTTGGAAATAGAAGGTCCTCTTGCTCGGATGTTGGAAGTAGACCCTCTTCATCCCACAATCCACCACCGCTCCATGAGTCTCGAGCCAATCCATGCCTAGAATCACGTCGTAATCCCAAAGCTGCAACGCATACAACCTGCCTGGCATACTCCGCCCATCGATCCACACCGGAACCTGGTCGAAGCAATACGGAGTGACCATAAAGTCACCCGAAGGCAACTCCACAGCCAAATCACAGGACAACTGGGTCACCGGCTCCTCGACGCTCGACGCGAAATCCTCCGAAATGAACGAATGAGACGCGCCAGAATCAAATAAAACCCGAGCCGCACAACCCAAAATCTGAACGGTACCTTCCACGAGCTGCGACGCTACTGCCTCTGCCCTGGTCAAGTGCGTGATCTGGCCACGAGCTCTCTGCCTGCCTCCCACACTAGCTGACCTGGGTAGCGGCGGATACTGTCCCTGCTGCTGCTGCTGCTGGGAAACCTGCTGCTGCGGCGGCCTCTGAGGACAGTCGCGCGCCATGTGCCCTGGCTGGTCACACCGAAAACAGATGATCGGCGCCGTGCACTGCCTGCCTGGGTGGGTCCCACTACACCGTGGACAAGGTCCTCGCGATCCACCCACCGATCCCTGTCGCTGCAAAGGAAACGGCTGCTGCACACTGCCCGATGAAGCCTGCCCCTGATCCTTGGACTTCTTCTTGCCGAACCCCTTCTTGAAGAACTTTTTGACCTTCGTGCCAAAGGACGCAGATCCTGTCACCGAAGCTGCCGATGCCGGTACTCCTGAACCACCCGACGCAGACTGAAAAAAACCCTGCTGCTGAGTAGCCGACTGCTGGCTGCGACCTGACACAGACTGCCCCTGGCTGATCGGTCCTCGAGTCCTCTGCATATCCATCTCCAAGGAAATCGCAACACGAGACGCCGTCTCGAGATCAGTGGCCCCATTCGCGATCAGATGGTGCCTCAGCTCCAGCCTCAAGCCCTGCACAAACTGCGTCGTCCTCACCCTCTCATGCTCCATGATATGAGGTGCGTACCGACCCAGCTCGACAAATCGGGCCCTGTACTGCAACACGGACATGTCACCCTGCACCAGCTCCAGAAACTCCCGCATCCGCTGCGTAGCAACAATATCTGGACAGTACGTACGCTCGAAAGCACTGACAAAGTCATCCCACTCGATCTGCTCAAGCGGACGAAGCTGAAAGGACGTCTTCCACTCGGAAGACCACCACCTCCGAGCCGTACCCTGCAACTGGTTGTAGGCCAACACCACTCTGTCCTCGACAGCACTCTTCGCAGAACTGAACACCCGCTCCATCTCATCAAGCCAATCACGAGCCGCATCAGGGTCTGCCTGGCCGCTAAAGTAAGGTGGATGAAACTGCATGAAATCCCTCACTGCTCGGCCTGGCCCACCCCTGACTGACGAGCCCTCACCGGCCTCTCCGCCGAACTGCTGAGCCATGAGATGGTACATGCCACGGAGAAAACCCTCGGCCCCCGGAGCCCTCGCAGCATCCGCGGCCTCGGTAGCTCCCGGAACTCTGCTATGCTCCTCCTGGTCCCTCTGGACCCCCTGCTGGATCTCCTGGCCTCCAGCCGACTGCCCCTGCTGAGAGCGAGAACTCCTCCTCGGCGCCATCCTCGCTCCTTAAGCACAAGACAGAAAACACAGAAACGGAAGGTCAGAAAAAAAAACACGCGATGCCCCATGCCAGCGTCACATGTACATCATCGTTGTGGACTAGTGGACCACTACAATTACCTATGATTCTCATGTAATTCCACAACCGCGCTCTGATACCAGCTGTAACGACCCGAGAATCCGATTACCGGGAAGGCCCGATAACCCGAGACTCGCACCGCCACCCACGAGCCCGAAGACTCGGAAGGGTTAAAAGGATGGTGTGGAAACTACACAAGCATCACAAATAATTGCAGAAATTAAACAGTTATGATATTAAGCAGGAAATGAATTAACATTTTACATGGTCCACAATAAAATAACAACAACAGCAACAGTAGTCCACGACTAGTACAGTGACAAGAAAGAAAAGTACAGCTACACGGGGCATCCCCCGGCTCTGACCTCTGGCACTACCTCTGGGCACCCGCACCACGCTTCCGCTGCGCTCCAGACACGCTCCCCGAAGGTGGCGCCTCACCTGAAACACGGTGAAAACACGCAGGGAATGAGTCTCGGAACAAGACTCAGTAGGGATCACTCGAACCCTACCTCGTAAAACGAGAAACCACTACCCTAGCGGTAGGAAGGTACCTCGGAAAGGAAAGCCCTGTACTCTACAGAACTAGACCCTAACGGCACGCAAACCGACACACGTGCCACGGTACGAGAAGACCGAAACTCAACGGTCGAACCGTCAAAACCCGAAGGTCGGAAACACACGACTGACAGTCTGGCACTCCGTACTCAACAGGAGTACCACCCACTAGAAGCACAGCCGGTAGCGTCCCCTGACGTCTTACACCGCACCGCAGGTGAACCGCCTGACATGGTAGGTCCTACCCGAGGCGCAAACACCGTACAAGTAACTACAACAAGTGACTAGCTGGGGTCACGCCCGTCGACGTGGGTCCAACCGCCCCCAACCACGTGTGCACACACAGACCGCGCGTCCCTGGTCTGGCCCTCTGACCGGTTTTCCCCTCAGCCGGACTCTGGCTGCAAGACGTGGGGCCCAACGGTAACCGGTCCACAAACCGTCTCTAAAGGTCAGCCCGTACACCACTCCCTGGTGCGACTAGCACACGCGTACTAGTAGGCTACGACTAGTGGAGGGTCACAGAAGGAGTAGACTCTCAAGTCTCGGAAAACAACGGTGCAACTGCAGGTACGAGGAACGCTCCTTGTACCAACACCGACGCACGGTGACCAGCTGACAACAACATCTCCCGGTACACTCTGTACGACGAGAGACACACCGACGCAACCCGTACCCTTGAACGGTCCACACTGGGCCGCTCAGGGATGTGCGGTCACACAGGGACCGCACAAGGATTAGAACGGTCATATCAGGACCGTTCCACCCAGGGTCCAAACGACGGATAAACGGCCAACACAGGACCGTTCAAACAGATGTGCGGCCAACTCTTGACCGCACGTGGGTGAGGAACGGTCACCTACTGGCCGCTCGTCTCCCAACGGTAAAAAGCCTGAACGGTTAGTCCTTAGCCGCACTTGGGGAAGGGCGGCTACGGCTTAGCCGTTCAGGTGTTGTGCGGTCAGTGTAACGACCCGAGAATCCGATTACCGGGAAGGCCCGATAACCCGAGACTCGTACCGCCACCCACGAGTCCGAAGACTCGGAAGGGTTAAAAGGATGGTGTGGAAACTACACAAGTATCACAAATAATTGCAGAAATTAAACAGTTATGATATTAAGCAGGAAATGAATTAACATTTTACATGGTCCACAATAAAATAACAACAACAGCAACAGTAGTCCACGACTAGTATAGTGACAAGAAAGAAAAGTACAGCTACACGGGGCATCCCCCGGCTCTGACCTCTGGCACTACCTCTGGGCACCCGCACCACGCTTCCGCTGCGCTCCTGACACGCTCCCCGAAGGTGGCGCCTCACCTGAAACACGGTGAAAACACGCAGGGAATGAGTCTCGGAACAAGACTCAGTAGGGATCACTCGAACCCTACCTCGAAAAACGAGAACCCACTACTCTAGCGGTAGGAAAGTACCTCGGAAAGGAAAGCCCTGTACTCTACAGAACTAGACCCTAACGGCACGCAAACCGACACACGTGCCACGGTACGAGAAGACCGAAACTCAACGGTCGAACCGTCAAAACCCGAAGGTCGGAAACACACGACTGACAGTCTGACACTCCGTACTCAACAGGAGTACCACCCACTAGAAGCACAGCCGGTAGCGTCCCCTGACGTCTTACACCGCACCGCAGGTGAACCGCCTGACATGGTAGGTCCTACCCGAGGCGCAAACACCGTACAAGTAACTACAACAAGTGACTAGCTGGGGTCACGCCCGTCGACGTGGGTCCAACCGCCCCCAACCACGTGTGCACACACAGACCGCGCGTCCCTGGTCTGGCCCTCTGACCGGTTTTCCCCTCAGCCGGACTCTGGCTGCAAGACGTGGGGCCCAACGGTAACCGGTCCACAAACCGTCTCTAAAGGTCAGCCCGTACACCACTCCCTGGTGCGACTAGCACACGCGTACTAGTAGGCTACGACTAGTGGAGGGTCACAGAAGGAGTAGACTCTCAAGTCTCGGAAAACAACGGTGCAACTGCAGGTACGGGGAACGCTCCTTGTACCAACACCGACGCACGGTGACCAGCTGCCAACAACATCTCCCGGTACACTCTGTACGACGAGAGACACACCGACGCAACCCGTACCCTTGAACGGTCCACACTGGGCCGCTCAGGGATGTGCGGTCACACAGGGACCGCACAAGGATTAGAACGGTCATATCAGGACCGTTCCACCCAGGGTCCAAACGACGGATAAACGGCCAACACAGGACCGTTCAAACAGATGTGCGGCCAACTCTTGACCGCACGTGGGTGAAGAACGGTCACCTCCTGGCCGCTCGTCTCCCAACGGTAAAAACCCTGGACGGTTAGTCCTTAGCCGCACTTGGGGAAGGGCGGCTACGGCTTAGCCGTTCAGGTGTTGTGCGGTCAGGGCCAGACCGCACATCCAACCATAGCGCTAGGGGATGTACGGCCAGCACCTGGCCGTGCAAGGGGTTATGCGGTCAGCTCCTGGCCGCACATCCCAGAGCACTGCACAACGGTCACAACCAACGGTCAAAACCCTTGGGGTTGGGCGGTTGCTGTGGGGCCGCACATTAGGATATGCGGTCCCACGATAGACCGCTCAAGCCCACTGCGCGCCAAGCCTCACCCAAAGCGCGCCGAGCCGATGAACGGTCCGAACGGAACCGCATAGGGGTTGTGCGGCCACTGGTTCGACCGCACATCGCTCACCGGCGAGAAAATGGCGAACCTCACCGGAATCGCCCAATCGGCCTCAAAACAAACCCCACGGAGGGGGAAATGGCGAGAGAAGAACCCCCAAGCCCCCTAGCATGCTCCTACGCCCTTAAACCGTGAAATCGGGGCTCAAAACGATGGATCGGACGAACTCACCCCGCGGCATGATCGACCCTTCCCGGCTCAAAATAAACCCCTCTCGACCTCGTCTCGAGCTGAAACTCACGGGGACGGAAGACATGAGGCTAAGGAACGTCACCCTACCTCCGGTCCGCGACGAAACGCTCCGATCCGAGCTCGAAGTCGCGAAGAACGCCGCTAGAATCTCGCCTCTCCACGCCTCCCACGCTCGCCGTATGCCCGCACGATCGCCACCACGTCACCCACGTCCTCGCGCCGTCGCACCGCCGCCGTCTGCAGCCGGAACGGGGGTCGGCACGGTCGAACGGGAGAGAAGGAGGGAGAGAGCCGGCCACGGTCGCGTGAGGGAGAGAGAGGAAGGAAGAAGAAGAAAAGAGAAAAGAAGAAAAAGAAAAGAAAAGAAAATGGGAATATATAGAAAATCCGATTTTTCGGAAAAATACCGAAAATTAGAAAAATACATTTCCGGAATCCTCGGAACGCACCGATCGCAACGGTACCACTCGTGCCTCGGGGAACTGCCCGGTTCGCCCGCAGCGAGCGTCCGAAGAAAAAGCCGAAACACACACCGGAAATCGGAAAACACACGCGGAAAAAGCCGCGGAACGCCTCCGGGCCTCCGAAACGACTCCGGATCGCGCCGATCCGAACACGAAAGATGTCCGAAACGAAATTTCGGACACAACGGAGACGGACGCTCCGAAAACTAGATCCGGGACCCATGAAGAAGGATCCGAAAGGTCCGGGATATTACAGCCCTCCCCCCTTAAGGAATTTCGTCCTCGAAATTGAGAACAACCCAAGGGGAAAGAAGAGGAAGACTCACTCAAACAGATACGGGAACTGCTGACGCATCTCGTCCTCACGTTCCCACGAAGCCTCACCACCAGAGTGTCGTTGCCACACGACCTTGACCAAGGGAATGACCTTGTTCCGCAGGCGCTGCTCTCGCCTATCCTCCACGCGGATCGGAAACTCTGGGAGAGAAAGATCTGGAGTCACCTCAGGCCAAACGGAAAACTCGAGCACATGAGAGTCATCGGGCATATACTTCCGCAACATAGAGACGTGGAACACGTCATGCACCGACGCCAACTCAGAGGGTAACTGCAACCGGTAAGCAACCTCACCGATGCGCTCCACAATCGCGAAAGGACCAATATAGCGGGGACTCAGCTTCCCACGCCGTCCAAAACGCATTACCCCCTTCATCGGAGAAACTCTCAAGAACACATGATCGCCCACGGCGAACTCGAGGGGCTGCCGCCTACGGTCAGCATAGCTCTTCTGCCGACTCTGGGCCGCCAACATGTTCTGACGAACCAGGTGCACAACATCCACACATTGCTGCACCAATTCCGGTCCCGTCAAAACACGCTCACCCACCTCAAACCAATCAAGTGGTGTCCGACAAGGACGCCCATACAATGCCTCATAAGGAGCCATGCCTATGCTCGAATGAAAGCTGTTGTTATAGGCAAACTCCACTAACGGTAGGTGATGAATCCAACTCCCCTGCCACTCCAGGCAGCAGGATCTCAGCATGTCCTCCAAAGTCTGAATGGTCCTCTCAGACTGACCATCTGACTGTGGATGATACGCCGAGCTAAATGCCAACTCCGTGCCAAGAGCTCGCTGGAAACTCCTCCAGAATCCAGAAGTGAAGCGCGGATCCCGATCCGACACGATCGAAATGGGAACCCCATGCAACGGCACGATCCGCTCCACATAAAGACGAGCCAACTTAGGCACGCTCCAGCTGACTTTGACCGGTAGCAACCGCGTCACCTTCGTCAGCCGATCCACCAGCAACCAAATACTGTCCTGCCCAGTCGGGGTTCTGGGCAACCCCACCACAAAATCCGTGGTCACATGGTCCCACTTCCAAGCAGGAACATCCAAGGGCTGGAGAGTACCGCCTGGTCGCTGATGCTCCGCCTTCACTTGCTGACAGATCAGGCACCTGGCCACAAACTCGGCCACATCTCTCTTCATGCCAGGCCACCAGAACTGCCTCCGCAAGTTCCGATGCATCTTCGTCGCACCCGGGTGCACAGTGTACCTGCTCCCATGAGCCTCGCGTAACACCGCACGACGAACCTGCTCCTCCGCTGGGACGTACAGCCTGCCACGAAACCTCGCAGCACCGTCCTCGCCGAGCTCCACATCAGCCATCGCAAGAATCCGGGGCAACTCAGGGTCCGCATGCTGAGCCTCTGTCACCTGACGACGAATAGCAGGAGTGACAGTCAGACTCGCAAGCACTGCCAACCCTGGCTCCTGGGGAATCTTGAGCCTGAAAGATACTTCGGGCACCTGTTCCCAGAGCCTCCACTTCCTCAGCATCAAGGTACTGATCACGACCTTCCTACTCAAGGCATCGGCGACGACATTCATCCTGCCCGGCTGATAAGACAGGGTGAAGTCATAGTCCTTCATGAACTCCATCCAACGCCTTTGTCTGAGGTTCAGATCTCTCTGCGAGAACACTTACCTCAAACTCTGATGGTCAGTGAACACCTCGAACTTCTCACCGTACAGATAATGCCTCCAGATCTTCAGCGCGAAGATCACTGCCGCCAACTCAAGGTCATGGGTAGGGTAGTTCTCCTCATGGGGCTTTAGCTGCCGAGATGCATAAGCCACCACTCTACCATGCTGCATCAGAACAGCACCCAATCCGACGCCGGAAGCATCTGTACACACCACAAAACCTCCCGATCCAGAAGGCAAAACCAACACCGGAGCCGAGGTGAGCAATCTCTTCAGTTCCCTAAAGCTCTGCTCACACTCCTCGGACCAGACGAAAGGCACATCCTTCCGCGTGAGCCTCGTCATCGGGGTCGCAATGCGGGAAAAATCCTGGATAAACCGGCGATAATAACCCGCAAGCCCCAAGAAACTCCGGATCTCCGTCACCGACCTCGGCCTCGGCCATTGCATCACAGCCTCGACCTTGGCGGGATCCACGGAAATACCATCACCAGAAATCACGTGCCCCAGAAAGTGCACCTCGCTGAGCCAAAACTCGCACTTGCTGAGCTTCGCATACAACTGGTGATCTCGCAACGTCTGCAGCACCACACCCAAATGGTACGCATGCTCCTCAGCAGACCGCGAATAAACAAGGATGTCATCCACGAAAATGACCACGAACTGGTCCAAATACGGGTGGAACACCCTCTGCATCAAGTCCATGAAGGCTGCTGGGGCATTGGTGAGCCCAAACGGCATCACCAGAAACTCATAATGCCCGTACCTCGTACTGAACGCAGTCTTCTCCACATCGGACTCGCGAATTCTCAGCTGATAGTAACCGGACCGCAAATCAATCCGCGAGAACACTCGCGCAGACTGCAGCTGGTCGAACAAATCATCAATCCGTGGCAACGGATACTTGTTCTTAATGGTCACGTCATTCAGCTGCCGATAGTCAATGCATAGCCGCAGACTACCGTCCTTCTTCTTCACGAACAACACGGGCGCACCCCAAGGGGAAAAGCTCGGACGAATGTACCCCTTGGCCAACAGTTCCTGCAACTGCGCCCTCAACTCCCTCAACTCAGCGGGGGCCATACGGTAGGGAGCCTTCGCCAAAGGTCCCGTACCAGGTACAACCTCGATCACGAAATCGATCTCCCGCTGGGGAGGTAATCCAGGCAACTCCTCAGGAAAAACATCGGGAAACTCGCACACCACCGCAATGTCCTCGACATTCGGCTCCATCCGGTCAGACACAACCACTGACGCGAGAAAACCCTGGCAACCTGAATCAAGCAATCGACGGGCTCGAATAGCAGAGATAATAAATCGAGAAGAGGCGGAACGGATACCTTGGAAATAGAAGGTCCTCTTGCTCGGATGTTGGAAGTAGACCCTCTTCATCCCACAATCCACCACCGCTCCATGAGTCTCGAGCCAGTCCATGCCTAGAATCACGTCATAATCCCGAAGCTGCAACGCATACAACCTGCCTGGCATACTCCGCCCATCGATCCACACCGGAACCTGGTCGAAGCAATACGGAGTGACCATAAAGTCACCCGAAGGCAACTCCACAGCCAAATCACAGGATAACTGGGTCACCGGCTCCTCGACGCTCGACGCGAAATCCTCCGAAATGAACGAATGAGACGCGCCAGAATCAAATAAAACCCGAGCCGCACAACCCAAAATCTGAACGGTACCTTCCACGAGCTGCGACGCCATTGCCTCTGCCCTGGTCAAGTGCGTGATCTGGCCACGAGCTCTCTGCCTGCCTCCCACACTAGCTGACCTGGGTAGCGGCGGATACTGTCCCTGCTGCTGCTGCTGCTGGGAAACCTGCTGCTGCGGCGGCCTCTGAGGACAGTCGCGCGCCATATGCCCTGGCTGGTCACACCGAAAACAGATGATCGGCGCCGTGCACTGCCTGCCTGGGTGGGTCTCACTACACCGTGGACAAGGTCCTCGCGATCCACCCACCGATCCCTGTCGCTGCAAAGGAAACGGCTGCTGTACACTGCCCGATGAAGCCTGCCCCTGATCCTTGGACTTCTTCTTGCCGAACCCTCTCTTGAAGAACTTTTTGACCTTCGTGCCAAAGGACGCAGATCCTGTCACCGAAGCTGCCGATGCCGGTACTCCTGAGCCACCCGACGCAGACTGAAAGAAACCCTGCTGCTGAGTAGCCGACTGCTGGCTGCGACCTGACACAGACTGCCCCTGGCTGATCGGTCCTCGAGTCCTCTGCATATCCATCTCCAAGGAAATCGCAACACGAGACGCCGTCTCGAGATCAGTGGCCCCATTCGCGATCAGATGGTGCCTCAGCTCCAACCTCAAGCCCTGCACAAACTGCGTCGTCCTCACCCTCTCATGCTCCATGATATGAGGTGCGTACCGACCCAGCTCGACAAATCGGGCCCTGTACTGCAACACGGACATGTCACCCTGCACCAGCTCCAGAAACTCCCGCATCCGCTGCGTAGCAACAATATCTGGACAGTACGTACGCTCGAAAGCACTGACAAAGTCATCCCACTCGATCTGCTCAAGCGGACGAAGCTGAAAGGACGTCTTCCACTCGGAAGACCACCACCTCCGAGCCGTACCCTGCAACTGGTTGTAGGCCAACACCACTCTGTCCTCGACAGCACTCTTCGCAGAACTGAACACCCGCTCCATCTCATCAAGCCAATCACGAGCCGCATCAGGGTCTGCCTGGCCGCTAAAGTAAGGTGGATGAAACTGCATGAAATCCCTCACTGCTCGGCCTGGCCCACCCCTGACTGACGAGCCCTCACCGGCCTCTCCGCCGAACTGCTGAGCCATGAGATGGTACATGCCACGGAGAAAACCCTCGGCCCCCGGAGCCCTCGCAGCATCCGCGGCCTCGGTAGCTCCCGGAACTCTGCTATGCTCCTCCTGGTCCCTCTGGACCCCCTGCTGGATCTCCTGGCCTCCAGCCGACTGCCCCTGCTGAGAGCGAGAACTCCTCCTCGGCGCCATCCTCGCTCCTTAAGCACAAGACAGAAAACTCAGAAACGGAAGGTCAGAATAAAACACGCGGTGCCCCATGCCAGCGTCATCTGTACATCATCGTTGTGGACTAGTGGACCACTACAATTACCTATGATTCTCATGTAATTCCACAACCGCGCTCTGATACCAGCTGTAACGACCCGAGAATCCGATTACCGGGAAGGCCCGATAACCCGAGACTCGTACCGCCACCCACGAGTCCGAAGACTCGGAAGGGTTAAAAGGATGGTGTGGAAACTACACAAGTATCACAAATAATTGCAGAAATTAAACAGTTATGATATTAAGCAGGAAATGAATTAACATTTTACATGGTCCACAATAAAATAACAACAACAGCAACAGTAGTCCACGACTAGTATAGTGACAAGAAAGAAAAGTACAGCTACACGGGGCATCCCCCGGCTCTGACCTCTGGCACTACCTCTGGGCACCCGCACCACGCTTCCGCTGCGCTCCTGACACGCTCCCCGAAGGTGGCGCCTCACCTGAAACACGGTGAAAACACGCAGGGAATGAGTCTCGGAACAAGACTCAGTAGGGATCACTCGAACCCTACCTCGAAAAACGAGAACCCACTACTCTAGCGGTAGGAAAGTACCTCGGAAAGGAAAGCCCTGTACTCTACAGAACTAGACCCTAACGGCACGCAAACCGACACACGTGCCACGGTACGAGAAGACCGAAACTCAACGGTCGAACCGTCAAAACCCGAAGGTCGGAAACACACGACTGACAGTCTGACACTCCGTACTCAACAGGAGTACCACCCACTAGAAGCACAGCCGGTAGCGTCCCCTGACGTCTTACACCGCACCGCAGGTGAACCGCCTGACATGGTAGGTCCTACCCGAGGCGCAAACACCGTACAAGTAACTACAACAAGTGACTAGCTGGGGTCACGCCCGTCGACGTGGGTCCAACCGCCCCCAACCACGTGTGCACACACAGACCGCGCGTCCCTGGTCTGGCCCTCTGACCGGTTTTCCCCTCAGCCGGACTCTGGCTGCAAGACGTGGGGCCCAACGGTAACCGGTCCACAAACCGTCTCTAAAGGTCAGCCCGTACACCACTCCCTGGTGCGACTAGCACACGCGTACTAGTAGGCTACGACTAGTGGAGGGTCACAGAAGGAGTAGACTCTCAAGTCTCGGAAAACAACGGTGCAACTGCAGGTACGGGGAACGCTCCTTGTACCAACACCGACGCACGGTGACCAGCTGCCAACAACATCTCCCGGTACACTCTGTACGACGAGAGACACACCGACGCAACCCGTACCCTTGAACGGTCCACACTGGGCCGCTCAGGGATGTGCGGTCACACAGGGACCGCACAAGGATTAGAACGGTCATATCAGGACCGTTCCACCCAGGGTCCAAACGACGGATAAACGGCCAACACAGGACCGTTCAAACAGATGTGCGGCCAACTCTTGACCGCACGTGGGTGAAGAACGGTCACCTCCTGGCCGCTCGTCTCCCAACGGTAAAAACCCTGGACGGTTAGTCCTTAGCCGCACTTGGGGAAGGGCGGCTACGGCTTAGCCGTTCAGGTGTTGTGCGGTCAGGGCCAGACCGCACATCCAACCATAGCGCTAGGGGATGTACGGCCAGCACCTGGCCGTGCAAGGGGTTATGCGGTCAGCTCCTGGCCGCACATCCCAGAGCACTGCACAACGGTCACAACCAACGGTCAAAACCCTTGGGGTTGGGCGGTTGCTGTGGGGCCGCACATTAGGATATGCGGTCCCACGATAGACCGCTCAAGCCCACTGCGCGCCAAGCCTCACCCAAAGCGCGCCGAGCCGATGAACGGTCCGAACGGAACCGCATAGGGGTTGTGCGGCCACTGGTTCGACCGCACATCGCTCACCGGCGAGAAAATGGCGAACCTCACCGGAATCGCCCAATCGGCCTCAAAACAAACCCCACGGAGGGGGAAATGGCGAGAGAAGAACCCCCAAGCCCCCTAGCATGCTCCTACGCCCTTAAACCGTGAAATCGGGGCTCAAAACGATGGATCGGACGAACTCACCCCGCGGCATGATCGACCCTTCCCGGCTCAAAATAAACCCCTCTCGACCTCGTCTCGAGCTGAAACTCACGGGGACGGAAGACATGAGGCTAAGGAACGTCACCCTACCTCCGGTCCGCGACGAAACGCTCCGATCCGAGCTCGAAGTCGCGAAGAACGCCGCTAGAATCTCGCCTCTCCACGCCTCCCACGCTCGCCGTATGCCCGCACGATCGCCACCACGTCACCCACGTCCTCGCGCCGTCGCACCGCCGCCGTCTGCAGCCGGAACGGGGGTCGGCACGGTCGAACGGGAGAGAAGGAGGGAGAGAGCCGGCCACGGTCGCGTGAGGGAGAGAGAGGAAGGAAGAAGAAGAAAAGAGAAAAGAAGAAAAAGAAAAGAAAAGAAAATGGGAATATATAGAAAATCCGATTTTTCGGAAAAATACCGAAAATTAGAAAAATACATTTCCGGAATCCTCGGAACGCACCGATCGCAACGGTACCACTCGTGCCTCGGGGAACTGCCCGGTTCGCCCGCAGCGAGCGTCCGAAGAAAAAGCCGAAACACACACCGGAAATCGGAAAACACACGCGGAAAAAGCCGCGGAACGCCTCCGGGCCTCCGAAACGACTCCGGATCGCGCCGATCCGAACACGAAAGATGTCCGAAACGAAATTTCGGACACAACGGAGCCGGACGCTCCGAAAACTAGATCCGGGACCCATGAAGAAGGATCCGAAAGGTCCGGGATATTACAGTCAGGGCCAGACCGCACATCCAACCATAGCGCTAGGGGATGTACGGCCAGCACCTGGCCGTGCAAGGGGTTATGCGGTCAGCTCCTGGCCGCACATCCCAGAGCACTGCACAACGGTCACAACCAACGGTCAAAACCCTTGGGGTTGGGCGGTAGCTGTGGGGCCGCACATTAGGATATGCGGTCCCACGATAGACCGCTCAAGCCCACTGCGCGCCAAGCCTCACCCAAAGCGCGCCGAGCCGATGAACGGTCCGAACGGAACCGCATAGGGGTTGTGCGGCCACTGGTTCGACCGCACATCGCTCACCGGCGAGAAAATGGCGAACCTCACCGGAATCGCCCAATCGGCCTCAAAACAAACCCCACGGAGGGGGAAATGGCGAGAGAAGAACCCCCAAGCCCCCTAGCATGCTCCTACGCCCTTAAACCGTGAAATCGGGGCTCAAAACGATGGATCGGACGAACTCACCCCGCGGCATGATCGACCCTTCCCGGCTCAAAATAAACCCCTCTCGACCTCGTCTCGAGCTGAAACTCACGGGGAAGGAAGACATGAGGCTAAGGAACGTCACCCTACCTCCGGTCCGCGACGAAACGCTCCGATCCGAGCTCGAAGTCGCGAAGAACGCCGCTAGAATCTCGCCTCTCCACGCCTCCCACGCTCGCCGTATGCCCGCACGATCGCCTCGCCGCCGCCCACGTCACCGCGCCGTCGCCCCGCCGCCGTCTGCAGCCGGAGGGGAGCTCGCCGTGGCCAACCGGGAGGAAGAGAGGGAGAGGGAGGGAGACACGGTGGAGGAGGAAGGAGGAAGAAGAAGAAAAGAGAAAAGAAGAAAAAAGAAAAGAAAAGAAAATGGGAATATATAGAAAATCCGATTTTTCGGAAAAATACCGAAAATTAGAAAAATACATTTCCGGAATCCTCGGAACGCACCGATCGCAACGGTACCACTCGTGCCTCGGGGAACTGCCCGGTTCGCCCGCAGCGAGCGTCCGAAGAAAAAGCCGAAACACACACCGGAAATCGGAAAACACGCGCGGAAAAAGCCACGGAACGCCTCCGGGCCTCCGAAACGACTCCGGATCGCGCCGATCCGAACACGAAAGATGTCCGAAACGAAATTTCGGACACAACGGAGCCGGACACTCCGAAAACCAGATCCGGGACCCATGAAGAAGGATCCGAAAGGTCCGGGATATTACACCTCACTTGAGTACCATTTGATGGAGATTGGAAATATGTGGCAAGAATAAAAAATGCGCGGTGGGGATTAGAGCCTGAGTAATAGGGGTTAGTGATGTATGACAAGTATATATAACATGTGTTAGCAATAATTTATGACAAGTAGATATCATAATTTGTATGCTAGGTGTTAAGTTGGATGGAGGGTGTAAGAGCAAGTATGACAAGTGGAGATCATAACTTTACATAGGAAATTGGTACAAGGGAAATATAGCTAAAGAATTAATCCCTTACGATCTATTTATGTCCCTCGTTCTTCTATCCTTACCTTCTTTCTAACATGATCATATTCCTCCCTACTTTCTTCAATTCCCTCTCTCTCTCTCTCTCTCTCTCTCTCTTCCGGACATCCCACCTGATGAGTACTTACTAAACCTCAAGATCATATACCGACTCCTTGCTTTCCAAGATTTTCGCATTCATCTAAACTCTATTGTGTATCTTCTCTCTTAACCTTCTCGAGGAGTAGAGCACGGAGACGTTGACTTTAGGGACGACTACTTCTTAACATAGGTGGGGTCCCTAAATGCAAGCCATGCATGTCACCTTTAAACCTATTTTCACTGATCTAAATTCTATGATTTAGTAATCTACTAAATGACCCTATGTGAAAATTGTGGTCCTCTTAAGCTTAATCTCTGATCTTCTATGAACCCTTATGTCATGATTTACGAAGATTCTTTTAAGACAAGTTAATTATATAAGCATTCCAGATGAATAAAACAAGTTATGCTTTTGTTTTCAGTGTGTACGTTAGTTGAATAAGACAAGTCATGCATGTATTTATTTTGCAAGTTAAATGAAACAAGACATATAGGTCATTATATTTACCTGACAAGTATGTATATAATTTTGATTTCATGAGGTTCAATCTATCGGGATGGGAGATCCATAGCTATTTCATGGTAATCACTTATCTTAAATCATATATTACACCCTTTGGGTCACGTTTTCTTTTTATTGAAATCTCGGGACTATGCTTGAGCGGATAGGGTGGATGGTATGTGTAGAGGCAGGAAAATAGTTCCTATGTCACGTACCACCTTCTCTATTTATTTGTTTGGGAAGTCGTCTTGCACTCATGGAGGCCTGCAAACACCAGAAGCAGAAAGACGTCAGAAGGAGTCCCGGATGTTACTCCAGGGGACAACTCTCCAATGCTTAAGTCAGCAACGAGTTAATAAGGAATAGAGAAGAGCGAGAGAGGGAGAGAGAAGAAAATCGTAATCGAGAGCTGAAGGGCTATGTAGATTCTCAGAAAGAGTGTTCGCCGCTCTCAGTGTTCACTCGGCGAGTGCTCGCTGAGTGATAAGATCGCCGGAGGAGAATTTTCCCTTCAGCGTAGGTCGTCGGTGCTTCCCTCTCGTAGCACTATGGGGCTAGTAGCTCTATTCTCTTGTGTAGTAGATTTTGACAGAATCATCCACCGTGTCTCTCTTCTCAGTCGCTCCCCTTCTTATAGGGGTTGTCCTGGAGCGAGGAGCCTTATCCCTTCAAGGGGAAGGCGTAGGTAGTGGAGTAACTCCTTTCCGCTATAGCGGTGGTATTTTTCCATTGGAGGGCGAATCTCCCGGTGTCGGCTGGTCCCTGGGCGAGTCTTACTGTGCTCATGGGGTGTGCTCGCCCGTTATGAGATCTGGGCTGACATGGTAGGGGGCAACGGTCGATCGTCGGAAGGTCTTTCGACGACTAACACGCTTTCCCATGCTGTAGAATCCGATGGCGAAGTTGGGTTGGGCTGCGCCTTGGCGGGTCGTTCACTTCGAGCGCCTCTTGGGCGTGCTTAAGTAGATGGATCCGATTTGGGTCTGTCGCTATTAAACTGTTCATAGGTCAAACCGGATTTACCCTCCTCAATATGTAACACTCACACTGGGTCATGACCTCGAGACAACGAGGCAAGAAAACACTACACATCTCCTAACCGGTAGGCTGAGAAAATCCCCACAAAATTCGAGTTGAGTGTACTTGGCTAAGACTCACTGGGGCACCTGTGTCGAGTGGGTATATAATTAAGTATAAGAGCTAACCTTTTGCGGGGTGATAGTCCTATTTTAGCTTTGATGTGTCTTGTTTTTATGTTCGATTGTTTTGGTTGGGATGTGGATGACGTGGGCTCGAGCCTTATATTAACGTAAGTTATGTGCAAGTTGCTGGCCCACTAGTTTTCATGTTGTTGCTTACGAGTTATTTCACGCGGCACATTTTAAATGTGCATAAAAATGTAGAAGAAGTAAAAGTACAAGTAACTATAAGATCATGAACTCTTTACTGTCAAGCTTCTAATTGATGCAAGTTTTCAAATTTTCATTGCAAATCAGTTTAACGTTCGTATTATAAAAAATAGGTTGCAAGTTCATGTTCTGCCATATTAATCTTAGATGCCACGTGCAATTTTATAATGTTCATTCTTGGTCTCAACAATCTTAGAAGGTGATATAAGATACTCCCATTACTGTTCCACCTAAGTTTAAATTTTCGATCAACTCATGAGATCTTTCAGCTTAATTATCTCCGGAATCATGTAGTTGCACTTTGATATTCTCATACAACATGAAAAAGATAGTTTGCATGTAAGTTGACAATTTTCAAGATTGAGATTAAGTATAATGTGATGGCAGGGTGAAGTGATGTCTTGTATTAGATTGCTAAAACTGAGTCGTTGTACTCAGACAGTTCTCTCTCTCTCTCTTTTTATTAGGTGCCGGTCAGTGAGATTTTGTGGCACCAGTAGGTGGTGCTAACTAGTGTTGGAGCTTGCAGTGCTTGTGCTGGTTGGAGTGTTTTGCGCCGGCGAACGAGTTCTGGCTTCTGAGCCCTTGATGTAATTGTTCGGTTGGCCGGTGCAGGGGCTTTATGTATTAATGGCAAACTTGAATGCATGTACGTATTTCGCTAAATTCCTGTTCATATGGTGTATATATGTATGCTATGTTCAAATACAGTGGAATGTGTGATGGTAAGTCTACAATCGTTAATACTCTCGACCACGTGCATGCATGTGTAGCTCCCCGTCCGGCCCTACTCTGGCGGGTGTCACGTGGAGGTACGTAGCTCTACCATTTTAAACACATTTTTTTGTCTTTTTTTTAACAAGAGACTCTGCTAATTAATTAGTCTGCTCACGTGTAAGTTAACTTTAGGTTATGTCATATGGATCATAATAAATTCAGAATATGCGACCTGCTTCATTAATTACATAGGCTACGATATTATATTGAAGTTGTCGTATCGAGTCATCATACTAATTAAAACCCTAAGATGTTGTTTGAGTGGAGAAGACTCGACTATTTTAAATACATTTTTTAATCCTTTTTTTCGTTCAATGTAAAACTATTCTAGAAGTAGACATTTTTAGAATAACCTTGCTTGAAAGGGTGGTGCCTAAGCTGAACTACAGTACGAATGTCCGATACGTCAGAAGGTGCAGCGATCCTGGCTTGCCATGGAATGGCTTGACGACTTCATCCTTCTTCTTACTTACACGTGAACTCTATGCATTAACAATTATCAGAATGGGAAGCTCATTAAATAGTATAACATTAATTCATTTCTCTATTCGTTTTGCATCTTATACTTCCTGACTAGTCTTAATTGATAAACAAATAAGTATGCTTTAACCATCTGTAATAAACAGACGGAAATTGTTAAGAGTGTTATGTTCTACAAAGACGTGAGATGCCACACACCTGAAAGTTTGGTCATCCGAACTGGAGAGATGCACGGGTGGACAAGTTCTTAACGAGGCGGGCAAGGATCAGCTGCCAGACTCCCACACAAACACAACACAACACAACATGGTCCAAGCCAGCCCATTCCATTCAACCCGTGTTGGGCTGAAAGCCCACAACGGTCTCGCTTGGGTTGAACGGAACCAGTGTTTAAAAATGAGACCGGGCTATTTCACCGAAGAGTCCGGCATCTGTTGGAAAACCCAAGGAACTTAATAAGAGATCGAGTGATTTGGTCCAATTTACACGAAAATTTGACCGAGTCACAGTTAAATATTACACTTCTTATAAGATAACATTGGAAACTACTCAGATTTGATCCTAAGGTCACCCTTAAAGTATGACATGTTATGATTATCGCTTAGGCTTTTTTATCGAAACATGTGTGTGTGTGTGTGTGTGTGTGTGTGTGTGTGTGTGTGTGTGTAACACATATACGTGAAATCTCGTTCGATTAAATGAACCATTCGGTCCACACATTGTTTGCAAACATTCAGTTTATAGACCCGACCAAACACCTTGACTGCCGGTGTTTTAAAATGTTGGAGAGACCCAGGCTGAGCAATGACCCTCCTAGATGGGCTAAACCTGAACTGGTCCTCGGCCCAATTCATCGAACGATCGAACGGGGGCGGGGGGAGCGGTGCATCTGAAGACACAAATCCCAATATTATTTGAAAGGCATTGGTTACTCGAATGGAACGATGACACACCAAACTTGGTCCCCAAGTAAGTTTACTCCCATGCCCACAGACGAGTAGAAAGAGCCACCATGATTAAAGAAGTTCGGCGTCGATTCCAAGAGATTTCAAATGCCCACATTCATAGGCAGACGGAGCAGTCATCCAGTTTTCACTTGGCTTATAACTAATAATGAGGTTCGTTATCAAAAGTATACACAAGACAAAGTCACTAGAGATCTGTGATGGGCATGGTGAGCCATGGACTCTCTCTCTCTCTCTCTCTCTCTCTCACACACACACACACACACACACACACTCACACTCTGTGATCGGCATGGTGAGCCATGGACTCTCTCTCTCTCTCTCTCTCTCTCTCTCTCTCTCTCTCTCTCACACACACACACACACACTCTGTGATCGGCATGGTGAGCCATGGACTCTCTCTCTCTCTCTCTCTCACACACACACACACACACACACACTCTGTGATGGGCATGGTGAGCCATGGACTCTCTCTCTCTCTCTCTCTCTCTCTCTCTCTCTCTCTCTCTCTCACACACACACACACACACACACACACACACACACACACACGAGCAGGCACAAATACACTGATACACTCGCACACTCACAAGAGAACTCCCTCCCTCTCTCTCTCTCTCTCTCTCTTTCTAGAGAGAGGACGTGTGGGGTCCATTAGCCAAAGGTAGGCGGGGTTGACTCGTGGGGGCTCTCGCCTCCACGCGATGCCCGGTTCAAGGAGGAGCACCGGCGAGGACGAGTCGCTCTCACCCACTCTGCCAAGGTGAAGAGAAACTACGCTGAATTGGGGACGGGTGGTGCGGGGGGGGGGGTGACCGAGCCCGTCAGCACGCGCTACGGCTGCAGCCCGCTGCAGCGGCGGCAGGGGGAAGCAGCTGCGCGCCTGGTGAGGCTCGCTCGATCGCTCGCTACGCCCAACGAGGGAGAGGGGGTTGGGGGGGTTGGCGACTGTGCGCGACTGTGCGTTACGTCGGTGAAGGGGTCACGGGGGAGCCTTAAATGGGAGACGGGAGGGGACGCCACGAGCCCGTCCGAGCCGGTTCGCTCAGCGCACGCCCCGGTGAGGGTCCTCGTTCTGCCCGGGCGGGCAGCGCGGTGGACGCCGAGTTTGGATCAGGTCCGTCAGGTTACGGTCGGTCTGTGGACGGACGCCGGCGTTTAGTAATTTCGTCCAGAATATATATATATATATATATATATATTACATGTACACGACAATGTGTCAATCTATATCCGATACGATGTTCTTGTGTTCTGTCTTGTCTGGTCTTTCGTTGGTTGTATTTTACATATCAGACTCTATGATATCGGACGTGAAAGGGAGGGCAGAGATATCAAATAGTAATTAAGTAGAGTCTCAAACAAATATTTAATATTGTTAGATTTCTAAGAAAATAGACCTTTTCATGTATTATTAACTGATTCTGAGTTAGATGCTACACAAGGAATAAAAGAAGGTGTGGACAAATTTATGTGGACCAGCGGAGCGAAAAGCAATGCCCAGAAAGTGTACTTCCTCATCAATGATACTTGCCAATGAAAGGATCTTATTCCCGAGAGAGAGAGAGAGAAATAGGTGTAAAGATCGCCTTGTTTTCGTGGAAAGAGATCTTTCAACAGAAGAAAATATCTTATGATCAGAAGTTCATGTCTGTACTCTGGAGAAATATGCGGTAATGCAGGTGCTTACCAAAATATTTAACAAAATATTTAATGGCATTCATGCGCACAAATGTCTTTTTATCATTCCTTATATATATGCTACTACATTCATTTACCTCTACAGTTCTTATGTCGAAATCTTTAGGGTCACTTTATTTTCAGAATATCGAAGACGGGTATCGCATCCGATAAAAGAGAAAAATCCGAGGCCCACCTCCGTCTTCTTACATACATCATCCCTACTCGGGTATCGCATTCAACCCTTTGAGATCGAATACGCTGATGCTTTAACAAAGTAGACCTTGGGGTTTAATTTAAAGAAGTCAAGTTTACATGAAGCTGATGGAAGATGCAGTTAAAGCACCTATATAGCACCAATTGAATGGAAGGAAATCTTAAGGGAAGGTAGAATTAAGGGTAGCTTTTCGGGATGGTCAAGGGAAGGTTTTGAGTTAGACTGTATCATCTTGGAAACCTCTCAATGAGGATTTGGATAAGCTTTTCAATCACACACACGCACACAATAGTATCTTAATTCACAATAGTAGCTTTTCAATGAGATTAGGTTGTCGAAAGTTCCGTGAAAAATCAGTCTCCGATGGAAGCGATGTTAATTTTTTGTCCAAGACTAATCTTAAATTATAACATAACATTTTAGAATACAATAGGCATTATTTTCTAAAAAACGAATTTTATGAAAAATATCTTACTAATCATATTTTTGAATTTGTCAAGATTTTAGACAACCTTACAACAAATGTTGATTTATTTGTGATAAATATGTTGAGATGAGAAAAGTGATTTAAGTTAGGGATTTTTTCATATATTCTCTTGTAAAGTTTGATTTTGTCAAATATACTTTTCATCATAGCATATTATCATGAATATCTTCGAAATATGGATAATCTCACGATTATGTCATCGCCGTAACTCCTCTGTGTTTAACCCGAGTTAAGTGTGAGTTAAAGAGTAAGGTACTTTTATATATATACCGCCTGTGAAGTTTAATTTTGTTAAATATATCCCTAAATATAACGACCGTAGATGACATATTTTACGGAATATCGATGATAATAAACTAAAGGGATATAATCATAATATTTCTATCTAAATGAAGGATATTCATGATAATATACTCACATAAGATATATATTTGACAAAATCAAATTTTATGGGAGTATATATATATACGTGCAAAAATCCCTTTAAATTGTGATTTTTTTTCACGGTTGCCGGATTAATTTATATTTCATTGCTCTATACAAATAGAACAGTTATATATGATTGGTTGGACAAAATAAATGGCATTTTTTTTAATGATGCATATTTTACATGGATCCAGGAAGAAAAATAAGAACCTTTAAGGTCAGAAAGAAGCTATATGTTTCTGCTCAAAATAACTTACCTAATATTTATCCTCACATAAGTGTGTCACGTCACGTCTTAGGTAAATCTAGGCAAAAAAAAAAAAACCTGCAGCGTCAAATCGTAGCTATATCTTTCTCCTTATTCAACTCGTCTATAAAACACTTTTACCCAATCTCTTATCCTTATATGAGTGAATCATCATCCCTATCTAAGATATCAAATTACAGAGAATTCCACAGGCTCTTCATCCGGCAATTTTATGGAAAATTTTAATCATTGTGATGAGACTTGCAAATTCTAATTCGCATGGAATGCATACAGAAAACATGGAAAATGTTTCTATCAGATTAAAGTAATGTATATATATATATATATATTTAAAACTTAAAACAATTGGGCATTAGCAGGCATGCAGAGTGCTCGGACTGCTAATCTCAACTTTAGAAGACATAATATATTTCTTGAAAGAGTCATAAACTTCCGACCTTCCCAATTAACATTCCAAATAAGTTTCAATTAAATGACATTTCATTAGAGCAAATTAAGATTCAAGGGCCAGAAGCTTAAAGAACAATATATAGCCAACTAGCCAATGTGAAGGGGATACATGGCAAATAATTAATCCTTAGGCAATGGGGTTAATTAGGGGTGTTTAAAATATTCCCTTGCTGTTGAAAATGCTATAACCATTGATCAACCTTGACCAACGATTAAGACCTATTCATTAGTGAAACTTCATTTTCCTAAATGAAATATTGTCGAAAACGTTCCATAACGCGTGTTGCTTCGTGTTCATGTAAAACGTCATAAAATACTGTTTTAATACATTTTTTTATAAAAATGTATTTTTTATCAAGGGAACATGCTTTGGGAAATTGGGAGTAGGGAGGGAACAAGGGGAGACCTGCCGTAGGGGTGTCCGAATGGCCTCCCATCACCTCTGGGAGCCGTCTGCGCGTGCCAAATTAACACACGGCACGGATGACGTTCAATCAACACGGATTTTATTATAGTCAATTCATGTGTCGTTTATTTTTTTCCCAGTATTCCAATGTCATCGTAAACTGAAACCTAAAGATTTTAAAATTAAAAATCGCAAACATTCTACAGCACATCAAATAACACCAATATTTAAAGCTTTAAGGAAAACCTGTACAAGCATTGCTCCAAAATATTATTATTTTGATGGTTACCCTTTGAGGTAGTTGTATTTGTATGGTACTTTCGGCACATTTTAGCTGAAATTCCAATCATTCATAGAGGAGACAGCAGAACTTTTTGCAGAACTTTTGAAGAAATTGATCCTTAAACCCTTCTTGATTATGGCAAAATTTGGGACATATTAATTATCCCACTTCTTGAATGATGTTTTTTTACCACTTTTCTTTACAAATGGGATCCATTAACCCAAAATGTAGACTCAAAGCAAAGTATTAACTTCATTTCCCAAACTTATCACAAACCTTATTGTTTACAAATTCTCAATTCCTAAATGCTACCTCAAAGAATTAAGCCCTTGGGAAAAGTAAGTTCGTAATCCACATTCCACTTTCCTAATCCTTACCCTCGTTCTCTCCATTTCCTTTTCCTTTTTTCCTTTTTCTAATTTGCATACTCCTGGTTTTAAACAAGAATCTAAAATGAAAATCGGGAACTCGATCTTCTATTTTGAGAAAATGATTTTTTTTTTACCCTGTCACATAGCAGCCTACTTCTATAAGATCATTCAACTCTCAATCTGAGACCTTTCGGTCACAAACAAAAGACGAAACTACCGTCTACAGCTGTCGTCTCTTCTATGAAATTTGACATCACATGAGAATGCCACAGGACGCCCTCTTCACCTCTTATGCTAGCTGTGCCTTTGATGAGACTCTATCCTATGCGTGCAGGAAGGATAGGCACCAGCTACTACCTCTCTCTCTCTCTCTCTCTCTCTCTCTCCACCCCATCCCCGCATGTGTAGTATACGTGCGTGTTTTTGTGCAGCCAGCTAACATTAGAGAGCATCCTAGAGGACCAGCCTTAGACCCAGTACGATGCCTTCACATCGTTGTTTTCGACAATAATTAGCATAACTGCACGAGCCTTAAAGGCCTAACATCCTTTTGTCGAGGGCAGAGAGTCCAAATCCTAATATATCTGCCACCCGAACTCTATACGCGCTCTTCCTCCCGTTTAGAGCCATGTGATCTCATGTGCCTTCCCTTCGGTCAGTCTTTGTTTGTGTATTGTCCTCCCTGAACGCACCTTACATATGAAATAGAGAACACGCATTACGTCGAACACTTGAGCTGATATCAATAAAACGCGTTTGCACAGTGCAAGCTACTACTGATCACAGGGCAGAAATGGCCAAAGGCAAGACCCATCCTTCCATTTCCGTACTGCTGCATAGATATTGTAGGCCCTTAGGCAGGCAGACATCCACATCCACCTTTAACCTCACTCGCAAATCCCGCTTCCGCAGATTCGATCTGTGACTGCGAGTCCCCCCTATATATCAAACACACGCATGCAAACAAATGAAAGGTCGGAGGTGAAGTCCTCAAAAAAGGGCTCATCTTTTTTTCTTCATTATTACTACGCTTTTAAGAGCATACGTATTTTCTGAATACATGACAAAACACTAGCTTCTCAGTCGGTACATCGATCTACTGCTGTCCTCGATTTGAATGGGAACGTGGAATACGTATACGTATCATTCATTCTTGAAAATATATTCCGTATGTCTCTTTATATGTATTGTGACTCGAGTTTTTCCTAACAAAGACTAACAGATATGAGGTGTGTACGTAGTTTAGGAACATGATCATGAAACCAAATACAAAGTTAAAACCATTAGACCATTCAGCTCGAATTCTTATAATATTGAGTAAAGTAGACTCTACTCTTAAAAACACATTATTTAGTACTTTCTAACATGCATCGATTGGAGTTTTTTTTTTCCCTTTCAAAAGAGCAGCAACCCATGGCGAGTAAAGGTCGTCCTCTCCTCCCACGACAAGAGGAGTCCTGCTAATCGGGAAACTGCTGCGCCCACGGGCAAGCCTGCATGTGCCCCCTGATGCCTTGTGTGCATGGTGAAATGCCGTAATGGGTTCTGAAATATCATCCTCACCAGGTCTACAAGTAACCACTCGCATTCTAGGAGGACAGGAGTGGGTGTGTGCACTGTTCAGCAATGCCGGCCGCGAGGGTTTATGCAGAAAAGAAAAGGAAAAGACCATGTACATGTCAGCCTTTGCCTTTATATTGTTCCCTCCCCTAGTCTTTTGACCCAGCGTTGTCCTGCTGCATCAGGCGGTAAGCTGGCCATGTTTGGCACTCTGTTCATTACGAATTTGGAGGTTAGAAAGACCCCATTCCCACCGGTTTCTTATAAAGATCATGTTGTTGTCATGATATGAACGCAACTTTAGTGCTAACAGTTGTGATTATCTTAATAGTCCTAATCGAATCAAACTTTGTCAGTACTCAATAATGACATGACACCCCAAGTTACTCCCGTTGTTTTTGCATCCAAACTATTTGATCCAATCACAGCGGCCGGATATGGTTTTAAGTACCGAAAGGGAGTTCAAGCCAAGCACAGTGGTAGGTGATCCGGACTAAACGGGTCATCCGAATCGACACGCCGGTGAGAATTGTTAACTAGTGCTAGTACTACCAGCAAAAGTGGGGTTGCTGTTGCCCCTCTAATGCCTCTGAGCCGGCTGTCCCCTGCGGTGCCAGGGCCCTTTTCTGGCCGTGTCCGTGAGCTCTTGCTTTCCCCACTCTCCTCTCTACCTCACAGGCTTCCTTCCCCCCCCCCCCCCCAGGGCAGGTATTGCAAGTTACTGTGGAGCTCATTTATTTAAGTGCCGTGTGCCCTTGGGCAGCGTGGGGGTGGGGGAAAGAGCACGGTGCGTGATGAGATCAGAGGGGTGACCGGTGAGGGGGGGGAGGCCGGGGAATATGCATACGGAGGGTGGGAGGAAGGGGTTGGTCCTTCCTGATGTGACCCCATATATGTGGTTTTAGCGTGCGGATGTGACTCCACTGCATGAAAAAGAGACTAGTCGATTTCGCACTGATGAGATGTATATATTTGCAATATTTTTGGATTTACATCTTATGTTATAGTGTGCAATTCTGTTCTCGATCTCATTTGCAGACACCGAGCAATTTTAGATGTACACACACTGGTCTCATAGAATGGGTACGTAGAGATTGAACCTACTCCTCCTGGTCAAACACTATCCTCTCTAGACTTGCACTTCTTTTACGTTCGCACACGCTTTGTTTATAAGCCTTTACGTGCCATTAGCTCATCTTTATGGGAGGTACAACTTGCCGTATAAACAAAACATTGAGCTTGCACGGAACTTTCTAATTAATTGGAATAATCTAACAATCATGAGATTTTATATATGACCCCACGGTGACTTGGTGAGTCCCGAGTTCAAGACCGCAGACCTTCTCCTCCTTAGTAAACAATCTGCAGAACGATCAGGAACAAATCTCTGGACGCCCCTGCATGGTCTCTTGGGTCAACTATTCAAAAAGGTGTGCAAAAGTTTGTCGTGGAAGCCAAAGCATGTGGCTTGGTGGACAAGGCTTGCCACCCATCGGTGGCCTCATCAACCTATGTGTGTTTCAGTATTCCTCTCTAGCCATCGAATGCGTGAGACCCACACATAAGCCCCAAGCAGTGTCTGTGATTTTTAGAAACATCGATCTGTTGGGTTCTCTATAAGAGGGCCATCGGCGTCGGGGGGGGAAGAGAAGGGGGAGCTCTACACAGCAGCACCCTTCCCGTGCTTATTTCTGCTGGGAAGGAAAATGGCGAGCACCGCATCCGAGACCTCCTCTCATGAGTTGAAACTCTTCGGGATGTGGGCAAGCTCCTACACCCACCGCGTCCAGCTCGCGCTCAAGCTCAAGGGGCTGGAGTTCGAGTACGTGGAGGAGGACCTGGCCAACAAGAGCCCCTCTCTCCTCCTCTACAACCCCGTCCACAAGAAGGTCCCCGTGCTGCTCCACGCCGGCCGCCCCCTCGCCGAGTCCGTCGTCATCCTCCAATACGTCGACGAGACGTGGAAGCAGAACCCCATCATGCCCGACGACCCCTACGAGCGAGCTATCGTGCGCTTCTGGTGTCACTTCTGCGACGACAAGGTGAGTAGCATACTCGAGCATGGTGCTTGCTTCACATTTCTCTGCACACATATGCTGCCTGTAATGGGCATATATAACGTGGTGGTGTGGTGGGGGGGTGGCGGATGCAGCTGGCCCCGGCGGTGGGCGCCGTGTTCCGGTCGACGGGGGAGGAGCAGAAGGCGGCAGTTGGGGAGGTCCACCGGAACCTGGAGTTGCTGGAGGGGGAGCTCCGGGAGGGGCACTTCAAGGGGAGGCGGTTCTTCGGCGGGGACGCCGTGGGGATGCTGGACATCGTCGTGGGCTGCGGGTCGTACTGGCTGTGGGTGTTCGAGGAGGTGGCAGAGGTGAAGCTGGTCGATCCGGCGGCCTTCCCCCTCTTCCACGCCTGGCTGCGCTACTTCGAGGCCCAGGAGGCCGTGAGGGAGATCATCCCCCCGGCCGGCAGGCTGCTGGAGTACGCCAGGGGCGTCCGCCAGTTCCTGCTGAGCCTGCTGCCAGCTGCCCAGCATGCTGCTGCCGGCGCAGCCGCCGCCACCGGCGACGGCAACGTCGACCGTGGTGACAGTGGGGACGCCCACGCTGAGACAACCACCAGCATACTGAGCAGTGGCGAGAAGGACAAGAAGGAGACCAGCTAAATGCTGATAACGGGGATGTGTGCTTTTGTCTTTTGGAATCGTTGATCTTAATCTGTGAGCTTTTGTTTGCTTTCAAGTAGCCACTACCAGTTATATACGTCTTGCTAGTGTAGAGGGGTTTTGCATGTATGGGTATGTCGCTGGGGTGTGTCCGCGTGCATGGGCTCCTCCAATCGCCTTCTTGTGGTGGAACACCCCGAGTGGTGTTCTCATGTGATCCATCAGGAGGCTGCTGCGTGATTTTCTCAGACTGTAAACGCTATTGTGTTTTTCCTTCTTGCACTTGTTGGATAGCTAGCTGCTGCAGTAGACATTTGTTCCTTCTTTGCCACCTCTCTCTCTCGCCTTGGTTGGTGACAAAAGCATAGTTTTGAAGATGGGTTCTGTCGCCATGTAATGAGACTTGTATTGTCCTTTAAGATGATTCTTTAAGCTAAGAGCTTTGCGGATGGGAAGGGAAAGAGCACCTGATCGTGGGGCAGAAAGTGGGTGTCCCTAACATCATGATGCGTCCACGTCTCCTTAACTAGACATTTTTCATCGCTTTCCAAGCTGTGGTGCTCCTCGTCTTCTTCCCAATTTGGTAGTTCATCGCTCCTGAGTGTTCAGTCATAGGATACGATCATGTCATGACGACAGAAAACCTCGTCATCTCATTTCTTTTCTTTTTTTTTTAAACAAAGCCTCGTCGTCGCTCGGCCCTCCTGGCCTTAAGGGCGCACTGTTCTGGGCGGGCTGCGGGGTCCCTCTGCCGGCCCGCCAATTTGGGCGGCTCAAGAACGAAGGAAGTGGCCCTGTGATGGTGTCGGCATGGATCATGTCAACTCAGTCTGCCATGGGGTCCTTCCTCATTAAGACTGTGTTTGGTAATCCTAACGGCGGATTTCAATCAGGAATTCTCACCTCACATAATCCCTCTCAAATGCAACCTAGTCACGTATAAAAATTTTAGTGGGTAGTGAGAGAAAGGGAGAAAAAAAATGAGAACTCGAACTCCCTAAAAGCTATCTAAACAGTGCTTCTTCTCTCTCTAAATCTTCGTTTGGAAATCCAATTGGTGGATTCAATGGATAATGAAAAAACCCATAATATCTATCTTGTCAAAAAAATATGACTTTTGGATACGATAATCCTATAATCCAAAACCTCATTTGGATATAGATTAGGAAGATTTTTTTTTTCAAGAACCGATCAAGCAGGACAGAAACTGGTCGAGTGTACCCTCCCTCAAAAAGGGAGAATGTTCTCACTCCCCCATGCTGTACCTGTGGTCCTAGATTTTATTAATATGGAGAAAGGAGTACACAGACAGCGGGGCATTCCCCTGGGGAAACAAGGGGCAATCAAAAGAGTTGGCCCTTTAGAAAGCAAGGAAATAAAAAGTAAGGGTCTAAAGATTAACTACCAAGAGAGACTAAGAAAAATAGATGGCTGGTAACCCGGCCGAGTCCATTCTAAGACCCCCCTGGAACCCAAAGGCGGTTTAAAGAATCATCAACGAGGTCAGAGATGCCAAGACAAAGAGCATGCCAGCTAAACCCTGACATCATAGAGCTCGAGATGCTTTGGCCTACGACGATTCTTCCTTTTGCTCCTATAGGCGGGCTGGAAGAGAACATCAAACTCCATGCCTTGCTCATCCACCGAACTATCAATCTCGCTGGGAGCACAGCCACCAACAGCCAGAGAAGAGGCAACATGGGTTGGTGGAACTTCATCACAGGGGCTAGTGCGCAAGGCCATCACATCGTGGGGCTGCAACACTGGGAGAGACGGAGCCAAGACGACAGCAGTACTAGAGGGCCGAGCCCGGCTAGGGACCCCAGACCCAGAGAAGGCAGGCAGAGCATTCAATTCATCCCTCCTGGCACGCAGGGCGGCGAAGCAGGCCAAACGGTCCGCCTCCTTTTGGAGGACGACGGCGCCCGAAGCAACATCGGTAATCTGTTCGGGTGCATGCGCATTCACATGCAGAACAACACTTTTTGCACATGCATCAACACCTAGGTGGAAAGGACCAGCAATATCACAAGGGGGTGGTGGGTAAGCACGATCAACCCCCTCAATAGCAGGTACATGAGATGCTTCAGGGGGGAGCAGATTTACAGTAGAAGTGCCCGTTCGCGCAGGGAGAGTATGAGGCTCAGACACAGGTACAGATGACCCCTCCTTGGCTAAGTTGGGAGGGAGCTCAGACGACATGAATATGTTCTCAGCGATTGATTGATCAGTCATCATTTTTATCACAAAATTAAGGGCAACCGTCTAAAATAAATCTTTCACACTTTGAAGTCTTTTCTCATCTTTCACATTTGAATCTCATCGATTTTCGTGCAAAAGTTATCTTTAGAATAGTTTTTAGAGATTTTGAACTCCACTCTATTTTAAGTCTTTCTCTCTCTTCTCCCTCTCAAACATCCTTCGTGAGGAAGCGTAGGCATTTTTGCACATTTGAATGGAATTATAGTTTTACGAAGATTCCAATGATCGATAATCTAGTAATCCATAATTCATTGGGTTTTCAAACGATGACTAAAAGATTTTAAAAAAATTCATCTCACGCAATCCTTTTCAAATGAGCCAGAAGGCCCAATAAATTTTCAAAATAAGTTTAGAATCACACTATTCTCAATTAATATACAAAAATCACATTGAATGTCGTCAATTGTTATTTTAGAAGGTGGATCAAACTTGCCTGTCTGGTAATCTGATCCCAACAGGTTTGCACGGATGGTGATAATGACAGGTGAAAATTAATTGGTGAGAGTATATATATATATATATAGTATAAAACAGGCTTTTCGCACCATCAATCATGTCCATGCCATCCTGTTCTTTTTCAAATTAGAAAGCTACTGTCTGGAGTTGTCATTTATAGCTCAAACACGTACTGAGCCCACGAACTCGTGGCCCAACAGCACCCAGCCTCCTCCCGTGTGCGTTAAGTGTGTGTGTGTGTGTGTGTGTGTGTGTGTGTGTGTGTGTGTGTGAGAGAGAGAGAGAGAGAGAGAGAGAGAGAGAGAGAGATGTTGCAGGAGGAACCAAAGAAGTGTGGACAGGGTGGCAAGCTTCAAGACTGGAAGATGATTCTTCTGACTTCGAAGAACTATTACCCTTTCCCATTCCCAGTCTCTTTCACATTAATTGCTTTTCAAATAGACACTCATGGCATGTGTTGACTGCCAACGGCAAACAAACAAAGTCCTCGGGCTGATACGAACTCAAACCCATTTGGACGCACACAAAACGGTCAAGAGGCCATAATGTCCAAGGGAGTTCACGGACAATACTGCATGCACGATCCCTTCACTGTTTTCACACAAGAACACCCCGGCCCGTTGCTTAGGGGACCAGATCGAGCAAAACTGGGATGCCTCTGGTATCCTCTCGTTTCCGGAGAGAGAGGAAATGGCCACTCGGGTTCTCTCTGTCGCAGCACCCCTTGACGGGGTGTTTGGGAGCTATTTTTTTAACTCTCTTTTATCTTAAATCTAAAATTTGGGAAGAGAAGTCCATTTTGACACGTTTGATGAAGTCCATATTGTTTTTTTAAGGTGAAATCTTATCTCGTGTAAATCTTCTTGAAAATAAAAACATCCTGAGGTCACTCGTATGTGAGGGCATGAAGCGCCTTTCAGGCTAGTAATGATGGCCCATGTTAATATATACACCCCACCTTGTCTTTCACATGCATTGAGTGGTACTAGAATCATCCTAAACATGGATTTTTCCTTTCAAATGTTCACTTGTATCGTACAATGATCTCTCTCCTTTGTTTATAGATGCTGCGTGTTGCGGATGGTCTTTTTATGAATCATATTGGCACAGGAAAGTTTAATCTAAAATCACCATTCATTATATTTTGAGGGCAAAAAACATGGTGAGGCAATAGGCCTCACCAGGATATTTTCGGTGTCATCTGGCAATGTCTGTGGTTCCTCATCTTTGCAGGAAGAGGTCTAGTATTGGGGGGAAATTATCCCTGTATCTTTAGAATCTTTCAAAATTACTTCTATACCTTTATTTTTATCATATTTTTTGTTATACCCACAAAATTTATTAACCAGAGCCCTCGTGCCCCTGAACTTAAAGTCAAGTCAAACGGAGGTAACAAACGGGATGAGTGGACTATTTTACCCCCGTCCCCTTTGGAGAGAGAGAGAGAGAGAGAGAGAGAGAGAGAGAGAGAGAGAGAGAGAGAGAGAGAGAGCAGGGACGTTGGAGGGGTCTCTCCCTTTGGTGTCGATCGGAGACAAAAAGAGAGGGAGAGAGATAGAGAAAGGACGGGGTGAAAGAGAGAGAGTGGAGGGGAGGGGGTGCTAGAGGAATTATTTATTCTCCGAATTAAGGTGAAGCAGCAGGTGATCGGTGCCATCATGGACATCGTCATTCAGAAGAACTTGATCTCTGTCAGCCTAGTACAAAAGCTAGACTTGGAGACAACATCGCATCCACAACCGTATTCAATGGGGTGGATCCAAAGGGATGTAAAGCTCAAGATCGATCCCCAATGCACATTCCGTTTCGCCTTCACTAGCCATTACGTCAATGAAGTGACGTGCGATGAGGTCCCCCTTGACGTCTGTCAGGTGATATTTAGTAGTCCTTGTCTTTGGGATCGCGATGGTATTTACTAACGAGCCTAGAAATGTCAACTGGTGAAAGACGGCAAGATGTATCTCATTAAGAGTGAGAAGGTGAACCGCAAGGTGGACTTGATGACTGGCAACCAGGCAGAGGAACATTGTCGTGCAGGGAGAGATCTGACAATTGAGAGAAGCTTGTGGCGGAGCACTCTGCCCTCTTAAGAGAGGTTCGAGGATTGCTGCCTAATCTTGGAGTAGAGCATGAGATTCAACTCATCTCCCACACACCTCTACCCAAGCTCGGCATGTATAGAAATTCGGTAATGGAGAACGAGAAGATAAAATACCAAGTGATCGAGTTACTCGAGAACGACATCATGAAGCCAAGCAACTCCTCGTGTGGGTCACCTCCGGTGCTCGTGTTGAAGAAGGATGGTGGTTGGGGCATGTGCATCGACTATCGTGCACTCAACAAAATCACCATCAAGAATAGGTACCCCTTGCCTCGAATTGACGATTCGCTATATCAACTGAAACAAGCAAAATTCTTCATAAAATTAGATCTCAAATCTGGTTACAATCAAGTCTGGATCTGGGAGGAGGATACATGGAAGACTGGATTCAAAACATGGCAAGAGTTGTTCGAATGGATTGTCATGCCTTTTAGACTTTGCAACACTCCTACCGCATTCAAGCGGCAGATGAACGATGTGTTACGGCCGTACCTTGATGACTTCACCATCGTGTACCTCAATGACATCCTTATCTTCTGTCTATCATGAGAGGAGCATTTGGTACACTTGAAGAAGGTGTTTGAGTTGCTGGAGTATCATCAACTATGCTTGAATCACAAGAAATGTTAGTTTGAGAAACATACGCGTGTACCTCGAGTTCGTGGTGGGCGGCGGCGAAGTACAGATCGACCACGAAAAAGTGAAAGTAATATGTAAGTGGTCGAGACCAAAGTCTGTGACTGAGGTTTGAAGCTTCATGGGTGCATGCCACTGCCTTCAAAAAATTATCCAAAAATTTCAGTACTTGTTTCTCCTCTCCATGCTTTGATAAAAGCTAATCTGAAGTTCGAGCGAACATCGAAACATGAGGACACATTCCTTTTGTTGAAGAGGAAGATAAGCGAGGCACCAGTCTTTGTTTTGCCCAATTTGCAGCAACCCTTCGAGCTCGAGGCAGACATGTCAGGCAATGTATGGGAGCCGTCTTGATACAAGACGGTCGGCCCATGGCATACCACTTAGAAATGTTCCAAAGAGCTCAAAAGAACTATCCAACATATGACAAGGAGGAAGATGACATGGCCAAGGCACAACGATTTCTAGAGGGTAACCAACGAGTGCATAGTAAGGTGGAGCAACAATTGTAAAGAACCCAACAAAAGTACAAGGAGCGATAAGATCGGCATCAAGTCAAGGGTGACTTCCACGTTGGCAACCTTGTTTGGTTGAATCTTGGGAAGGAGCGGCTGAAGGGTGAACGTAAAAACTTAAACTCATCAAATATGCACCTTTCAAGATCTTGCGGAAGATCAGCGACAATGATTGTCAGTTGGAGCTGCTTGCATACATGGGAATGTACTCGATGGTCAACGTCGAGAACCTGAAGCCTTTCGAGCCATCGATGTTAGACGATAAGTCAGGAGAGACTTTGTCGTCGTTGGAAGACCTTGCTACAAACCGAGAAACAACATTGGTGGAAGATACTACCTTGGATAAGAAGACTATAACAACTAGACACGGGATAAAGGAGTCTTTTCGTATTGGACGAAAAGGTTAGAGAACTAGTACAACAAGATGGTTCATGAGAGAAAGTTGATAAATTGAGTTCCCCCATCTCCAATTTTAGATTCAGCACGCCTAAAAACTCCAACCACGCCCCCATACCTCCACCGGAGAGGGAGAAATCATGGGGAATGACCCATAAGGACCCTTAGCATGCTTCTAAGCCATCAAAACACGAAATAGCGGGCTAAAACCATAGATCGGGCGAGCTCTCCCTAAATCATGGAAAACCCCAACCTGCTCAAACAAGCCTCTCTCGGCCTCCCCGCGGCCTACAAATCACGGAAACGAACGGCAAGAGGCTAAGGAACGTCACCCTACCTCAATGGAGCGAATGCTCCGCCGGATCGTCCACAAACCACGAAGAACGCTTTTAGAACCTCGCCTCCCCACGCTTCCCACGCTTGCCGCACGCCCGCACGATCGTCTCGACGTCACCCACGTCCTCGCCGCGTCGCACCGCCGCCGTCTGCAGCCGAAACGGTGGTCGCCGCGCTCGAACGGGAGAGAGGGAGAGAGAGGAGGGCGGCCACGGTTGGGGAAGGAAGGAGGAAGAAGAAGAAGAAAGAGAGAGAGGAAAAGAAAAAAGAAAAAAGAAAAGAAATGGGAATATATAGAAAATTCGATTTTTCAGAAAAATACTAAAAAATAGAAAAATATATTTTCGGAATCCTCGGAACGCACCGATCGCAACGGTACCACTCGTGCCCGGGTGAACCGCCCGGTTCGCCCGCAGCAAGCTTCCGAAGAAAAAGCCGAAACACACACCGGGAATCGGAAAACACACGCGAAAAAGCCGCGGAACGCCTCCGGGCCTCCGAAATGGCTCCAGATCGCTCCGATCCGAACACGAAAAATGTCCGAAACGAAATTTCGGACACAACAGAGTCGGACGCTCCAAAAACCAGATCCGGAACCCACGAAGAAGGATCCGAAAGGTCCGGGATATTACAGCCCTCCCCCCTTAAGGAATTTCGTCCTCGAAATTGAGAACAACCCAAGGGGAAAGAAGAGTAAGACTCTCTCAAACAGGTAAGGGAAATGCTGACGCATCTCTTCCTCACGTTCCCAAGAGGCCTCACCACCAGAGTGCCGCTGCCACACCACCTTTACCAAGGGGATGACCTTGTTCCGCAGGCGCTGCTCTCACCTATCCTCCACGCGGATCAGAAATTTTAGGAGAGAGTTATCTGGAGTCACCTCGGGCCAAACAGAATCCTCGAGCACGTGAGAGTCGTCGGGCATATACCTCTGCAACATCGAGACGTGGAACACGTCATGCACCGACGCCAACTCAGGGGGTAACTGCAACCGGTAAGCAACCTCACCGATACGCTCTATAATCACGAAAGGACCAATATAGCGGGGACTCAGCTTCCCACGCCGTCCAAAACGCATCACCCCCTTCATCGGAGAAACTCTCAAGAACACATGATCGCCCACGGTGAACTTGAGGGGCTGCCTCCTACGGTCAGCATAGCTCTTCTGCCGACTCTGGGCCGCCAACATGTTCTGACGAACCAGGTGCACAACATCCACACATTGCTGCACCAAATCCGGTCCCGTCAAAACACGCTCACCCACCTCAAACCAATCAAGCGGTGTCCTACACGGACGCCCGTACAACGCCTCATATGGAGCCATGCCGATGCTCGAATGGAAGCTGTTGTTATAGGCAAACTCCACCAACGGTAGGTGATGAAACCAACTCCCCTGCCACTCCAGGCAGCAGGATCTCAGCATGTCCTCCAAGGTCTGAATGGTCCTCTCAGACTGACCATCTGACTGAGAATGATACGCCGAGCTAAATGCCAACTCCGTGCCAAGAGCTCGCGGGAAACTCCTCCAGAATCCAGAAGTGAAGCGCAGATCCCGATTCGACACGATCGAAATGGGGACTCCATGTAACGGCACGATCCGCTCCACATACAAACGAGCCAACTTGGACACGCTCCAGCTGACTTTGACGGTAACAACCGAGTCACCTTCGTCAGCCTATCCACCAGCAACCAAATACTGTCCTGCCCACTCGTGGTCCTCGGCAACCCCACCATAAAATCCATGGTCACGTGGTCCCACTTCCACGCAGGAACATCCAAGGGCTGGAGAGTACCTCCTGGTCGCTGATGCTCCGCCTTCACCTGCTGACAGATCAGGCACCTGGCCACAAATTCGGCAACATCTCTCTTCATGCCAGGCCACCAAAACTGCCTCCGCAAGTTCCGATACATCTTCGTCGCACCCGGGTGTACGGTGTACCATGAGCCTCGCGCAACACTGCACGACGAACCTGCTCCTCCGCTGGAACATACAGCCTGCCGCGAAACCTCGCAGCACCGTCCTCGCCGAGCTCCACATCAGCCATTGCCAGAATCTGGGGCAACTCAGGGTCCGCATGCTGAGCCTCTGTCACCTGACGACGGATAGCAGGAGTGACAGTCAGACTCGCGAGCACTGACAACCCTGGCTCCTGGGGAATCTTGAGCCTGAAAGATACTTCGGGCACTTGTTCCCAGAGCCTCCACTTCCTCAACATCAAGGCACTGACCGCAACCTTCCGACTCAAGGCATCGGCGACGACATTCATCCTGCCTGGCTGATAAGACAGGGTGAAGTCATAATCCTTCATGAACTCTATCCAACGCCTTTACCTGAGGTTCAGGTCCCTCTGAGAGAACACATACCTCAAGCTCTGATGGTCAGTGAACACCTCGAACTTCTCGCCGTACAGATAATGCCTCCAGATCTTCAGCGCGAAGATCACCGCCGCCAACTCAAAGTCATGGGTAGGGTAGTTCTCCTCGTGGGGCTTTAGCTGCCAAGATGCATAAGCCACCACTCTACCATGCTGCATCAACACAGCTCCCAATCCAACGCCGGAAGTATCTGTACACACCACGAAACCTCCCGATCCAGAAGGTAAAACCAACACCGGAGCCGAGTTGAGCAATCTCTTCAGTTCCCTGAAGCTCTGCTCACACTCCTCAGACCAGACGAAAGGCACATCCTTCCGCGTGAGTCTAGTCATCGGGGTCGCAATGCGAGAAAAATCCTGGATAAACCGGCGATAATAACCCGCAAGCCCCAAGAAACTCCGGATCTCCGTCACCGACCTCGGCCTCGGCCACTGCATTACTGCCTCGACCTTGGCGGGGTCCACGGAAATGTCATTACCAGAAATCACGTGCCCCAGAAAGTGCACCTCGCTGAGCCAAAACTCACACTTGCTGAGCTTTGCATATAACTGGTGATCTCGCAACGTCTGCAGCACCACACCCAAATGGTACGCGTGCTCCTCAGCACACCGCGAATAAACAAGGATGTCGTCCACGAAGATGACCACGAACTGGTCCAAATACGGATGAAACACCCTCTGCATCAAGTCCATGAAGGCTGCTGGGGCATTGGTGAGCCCGAACGGCATCACCAAAAACTCATAATGCCCGGACCTCGTACTGAACGCAGTCTTCTCCACATCGGACTCGCGAATTCTCAGCTGATAGTAACCTGACCGCAAATCAATCTGCGAGAACACTCGCGCGGACTGAAGCTGGTCGAACAAGTCATCAATCCGCGGTAACGGATACTTGTTCTTAATGGTCACTTCATTCAGCTGTCGATAGTCAATGCACAACCGCAGACTACCATCCTTCTTCTTGACAAACAACACGGGCGCACCCCAAGGGGAAAAGCTAGGACGAACATACCCCTTGGCCAACAGCTCCTGCAACTGCGCCCTCAACTCCCTCAACTCAGCGGGGGCCATACGGTTGGGAGCCATCGCCAAAGGTCCCGTACCAGGCACAACCTCGATTACAAAATCGATCTCCCGTTGGGTAGGTAATCCAGGCAACTCCTCAGAAAAAACATCGAAAAACTCACACACCACCGGAGTGTCCTCGACATTCGGTTCCATCCGGTCAGACACAACCACGGACGCGAGAAAACTCTGACAACCAGAATCAAGCAACCGACGGGCTCGAATAGCAGAAATGAGGAATCGAGAAGAGGTGGAACGGATACCTTGGAAATAGAAGGTCCGCTTGCTCGGATGTTGGAAGTAGACCCTCTTCATCCCACAATCCACCACCGCTCCATGAATTTCGAGCCAATCCATGCCTAGAATTACATCATAATCCCGAAGCTGCAACGAGTACAACCTGCATGGCATACTCCGCCCATCGATCTAAACCGGAACCTGATCGAAGCAATACGGGGTAATCATAAAGTCGCCCGAAGGCAACTCCACTGCCAAATCACAGGATAACTGGGTCACCGGCTCCTCGATGCTCAACGCGAAATCTTCCGAAATAAACGAATGAGAAGCACCGGAATCAAATAAAACCCGAGCCGCACGACCCAAAATCTGAACGGTACCTTCCACGAGCTGTGACGACACTGCCTCTGCCCTGGTCATGTGCGTGATCTGGCCTCGAGCCCTCTGCCTGCCTCCCACACTAGCTGACCTGGGTAGCGGCGGATACTGTCCCTGCTGCTGCTGCTGCTACCTCTCCTGCTGGGGAACCTGCTGCTGCTGAGGAAACTGCTGCTGCGGCAGCCTCTGAGGACAGTCGCGCACCATATGCCCTGGCTGGTCACACCGAAAACAGATGATCGGAGCCGTGCACTGCCTGCCTGGGTGGGTCCCACCACACCGTGGACAAGGTCCTCGTGATCCACCCACTGATCCCTGGCGCTGCAAAGGAATCGGCTGCTGTACACTGCCCGATGAAGCCTGCCCCTGATCCTTGTGCTTCTTACGAAAACTCTTCTTCAAGAACTTCTTGACCTTCGAGCCGAAGGACGCAGATCCTGCTACCGACGCTGCCGGTGTCGGCACTCCCGAACCACCCGACGCATGCTGAAAGGAACCCTGCTGCTGGGTAACCGACTGATGGCTGCGACCTGACAAAGACTGTCCCTGGCTGATCGGTCCTCGGGTCCTCTGCATATCCATCTCCAAAGAAACCGCAACACGAGACGCTGTCTCTAGATCAGTGGCCCCATTCGCGATCAAATGGTGCCTCAGCTCCAGCCTCAAGCCCTGCACAAACTGCATGGTCCTCACTCTCTCATGCTCTATGATGTGAGGTGCATACCGACCCAGCTCGACAAATCGGGCCCTGTACTGCAACACGGACATGTCGCCCTGCACCAGCTCCAGAAACTCCCACATCCGCTGCGTAGCCACAATATCTGGACAGTACGTACGCTCGAAAGTACTAACGAAGTCATCCCACTTGATCTGCTCAAGTGGACGAAGCTAAAAAGACGTCTTCCACTCGGAAGACCACCACCTCCGAGCCGTACCCTGTAACTGGTTGTAGGCCAACACCACTCTGTCCTCGGCAGTACTCCTTGCAGAACTAAACACCCGCTCCATCTCATCAAGCCAATCACGGCCTGCATCAGGGTCTGCCTGGCCGCTGAAGTAAGGTGGATGGAACTGCAGAAAGTCCCTCACCGCTCGGCCTGGCCCACCCCTAGCAGACAAGCCCTCACCAGCCTCTCCGCTGAACTGCTGAGACATAAGCTGGTACATGCCACGGAAGAAATCCTCGGCCCCCGGAACCCTCGCAGTAGCCGCGGCCTCGGTAGCTCCCGGTGGCGCTCTGCTATGCTCCTCCTGGTCCCCCTGGACCCCCTGCTGGATCTCCTGACCTCCAGCCAACTGTCCTTGCTGAGAGCGAGAGCTCCTCCTCGGCGCCATGCACGCTCCTGAAGCAAAAGACAGAGAACACGAAAAACGGCAAGGTCAAAACAAACACGCGGTGCCCAATGCCAGCGTCACATGTACATCATTGCTGTGGACTAGTGGACCACTACAATTACCTATGATTCTCATGTAATTCCACAACCGCGCTCTGATACCAGCTGTAATGACCCGAGAATCCGATTACCAGGAAGGCCCGATAACCCGAGACTCGCACCGCCACCCACGAGTCCGAAGACTCGGAAGTGTTAGAAGGATGGTGTGGAAACTACACAAGCATCACAAGTAATTGTAGAAATTAAACAGTTATACTAATAAGCAGGAAATAAATTAACATTTTACATGGTCCACAATAGGAAAAATAACAACAACAGTAGTCCACAACTAGTACAGAGACAAGAAAAGAAAGTACAGCTACACGGGGCATACCCCGGCTCTGACCTCTGGCACTACCTCTGGGCACCCGCACCACGCTGCACTCCCGACGCGCTCCCCGAAGGTGGTGCCTCACCTGAAACACGGTGAAAAACACGCAGGGAATGAGTCTCGGAACAAGACTCAGTAGGGATTACTCGAACCCTACCTCGCAGACGAGAAACCACTACGCTAGCGGTAAGAGAGTACCTCGGAAAGGGAAGCATTATCCTCAACCGAACGAAGCCCTGCGGCACGTGAACCGGCAAACGTGTCGCAGTGAGAAGACCAAACTCAACGGTCAACCCGGCAACACCCGAAGGTCGAAAATGCCCAACTAACAGTCTGACACTCCGTACTCGACAGGAGTACCACCCACTAGAAGCACAGCCGGTAGCGTCCCCTGACGTCTTACACCGCGCCGCTGGTGAACCGCCTGACGTGGTAGCTCCTACCAAAGGCGCAAACAACGCACAAGTAACCACAAACAAGTGACTAGCTGGGGTCACGCCCGTCGACGTGGGTCCAACCGCCCCCAACCACGTGTGCTGTAATATCCCGGACCTTTCGGATCCTTCTTCGTGGGTCCTGGATCTGGTTTTCGGAGCGTCCAGCTCCGTTGTGTCCGAAATTTCGTTTCGGACATCTTTCGTGTTCGGATCGGCGCGATCCGGAGTTGTTTCGGAGGCCCGGAGGCATTCCGCGGCTTTTTCGCGTGTGTTTTCCGATTCCCAGTGTGTGTTTCGGCTTTTCCTTCGGAAGCTCGCTGCGGGCGAACCGGGCGGTTCCCCCAGGCACGAGTGGTACCGTTGCGATCGGTGCGTTCCGAGGATTCCGGAAATGTATTTTTCTATTTTTCAGTATTTTTTCGAAAATTCGGATTTTCTATAAAGCCTAATCCTTTTTCTTTTCTTTTTCCCTTTTTCTCTTTCTTCTTCCTCTTCCTCTCTCTCGCGACCGTGAGCCCCCTCTCTCTCCCTCACTCCCATTCGGACGCGACGAGCCCCTCTCCGGCTACAGACGGCGGCGGGGCGACGGCGCGGGCGTGTGGGCGGCGGTGAGATGATCTCGTGGGCGTGCGGCAAGCGTGGGGAGCGTGGGGAGTTCGTGAAGCTTCGAGCATTCTTCGTGATTCGTGATCGATTCGGCAGAGCATTTGCTCCATTGAGGTAGGGTGACGTTCCTTAGCCTCATGCCGATCTTTTCCGTGATTTATAGGCCGCTGGGAGGCCGAGAGGGGATCATTTGAGCGTTTTTGGGTTTTTCCATGATTTGGGGAGAGCTCGCCCGATCTAGGGATTCAACGCATGGATTCGTGTTTTGAGGGCCTAGAATCATGCTAGGGGTCCCCAGGGGTCTTCCCCTTTGTTTTCCCCCTCTCCTATGGAGGTATGGGGGCGTGGTTGGTTTTTTTGGGCGGTTCCACCATTTTCGGCCGCGGACTGAGAACGCGCTATACTCCAGTAGCGCATTCTTGAGTGTCGCGCTGCCCCGACCGAGCGCGTTCATCGGAGAAGATGAACAGTTTGGCGGTTCGTGTCGCGCTATGGGGTCCTAGCGCGATCATCATTGTCGCGCTAGGAGGACCTAGCGCGATGGTCCCTGTCGCGCTAGGGTTCCCTAGCGCGATAGTCCGTGTCGCGCTATGGGGCCATAGCGCGACATCCCTTGTTGCGCTAGGGGACCCTAGCGCGACATGCCCTGTCGCGCTAGGTATCCCTAGCGCTATTTGGTTCGTTGTTGGGTGTTTCCCTTTGGCTGTGTGTGCGTCCTGGGCACCCCGTGGAGTTCCGTGACCGTGTCTTTGGTGTCCGGAAGTCCCGTTTGCCTCGGTCAGGCGTTTGACCGTGGGCAGTGCGTCTGTTTCTTTTCCGACCGTGGTCACCGTGCGACGGAGCTAGTACGTGGGGTGATTCCCACACGTTGTCGGACTCGGACGTCGTTTTCCGTTGACTTGAGAGTCTACTCCTTTAGTGACCCTCCACTAGTCGTAGCCCACCAGTACGAGGTGCTGGTCTCACCTGGGAGTGGTGTACGGGCACCCACCTGTCGAGACGGTTTGTGGACCGGTTACCGTAGGCCCCTCGTCCCATCAGAGTCCAGTGCCAGGGGAAAACCGGTCAGAGGGCCAGACCTAGGACGCGTGGTCTGTGTGTGCACACGTGGTTGGGGACTGTGGACGCACGTCGACGGGCGTGACCCCAGCTAGTCACTTGTTTGTGGTTACTTGTACGGTGTTTGCGCCTCGGGTAGAATCTACCACGTCAGGCGGTTCACCTGCGGTGCGGTGTAAGACGTCAGGGGACGCTACCGGCTGTGCTTCTAGTGGGCGGTACTCCTGTCGAGTACGGAGTGACAGACTTTCAGTCGTGTGTTTCCGACCTGCGGGTTTTACGGTTTGACCGTTGGTTTCGGTCTTCTCGTACCGTGACACGTGTGTCGGTTTGTGTGCCGTAGGGTCTAGTTCTGTAGAGTACAGGGCTGTCCTTTCTGAGGTACTTTCCTACCGCTAGAGTAGTGGTTTCTCGTTTTTCGAGGTAGGGTTCGAGTGATCCCTACTGAGTCTTGTTCCGAGACTCATTCCCTGCGTGTTTTCACCGTGTTTCAGGTGAGACGCCACCTTCGGGGAGCGCGTCAGGAGCGCAGCGTGGTGCGGGTGCCCAGAGGTAGTGCCAGAGGTCAGAGCCGAGGGATGCCCCGTGTAGCTGTACTTTTCTTTCTTGTCACTGGGGATCCACGGTGACTCGATCGAGCGAGAACACGGAAACCCGAAACGCCTGGGGGTCACCCGGACCCACCAAGCCCACGGGCACGCTAATCGAGGTAAACGGAACCTTCGGACACCCAAAGACACGGTCACGGAACTTCACAGGGTGTCCAGGACACACACGGCCCAAGAGGAACACCAGTCGACAGGACAGATCGCGCTAGGGAACCCTAGCGTGACGAGGAAGAACGCGCTAGGACCCCCTAGCGCGACAGGGAAGATCGCGCTGGGACCCCCGAGCGCGACAAGACAGGTCGCGCTAGGGACCCCTAGCGCGACAAGGCAGATCGCGCTAGGGACCCCTAGCGCGACAAGGCAGATCGCCCTACTGTTCATCTTCTCCGATGAATGCGCCCCGTCGGGGCAGCGCGACCATCAAGAACGCGCTACTGGAGTATAGCGCGTTCTCAGTCCGCGTCCGAAAAACGGCGGAAACGCCTAAAAACTCCAACCACGCCCCCATACCTCCACCGGAGAGGGAGAAATCATGGGGAATGACCCATAAGGACCCTTAGCATGCTTCTAAGCCATCAAAACACGAAATAGCGGGCTAAAACCATATATCGGGCGAGCTCTCCCTAAATCATGGAAAACCCCAACCCGCTCAAACAAGCCTCTCTCGGCCTCCCCGCGGCCTACAAATCACGGAAACGAACGGCAAGAGGCTAAGGAACGTCAGCCTACCTCAATGGAGCGAATGCTCCGCCGGATCGTCCACAAACCACGAAGAACGCTTTTAGAACCTCGCCTCCCCACGCTTCCCACGCTTGCCGCACGCCCGCACGATCGTCTCGACGTCACCCACGTCCTTGCCGCGTGGCACCGCCGTCGTCTGCAGCCGAAACGGTGGTCGACGTGCTCGAACGGGAGAGAGGGAGAGAGAGGAGGGCGGCCACGGTTGGAGAAGGAAGGAGGAAGAAGAAGAAGAAAGAGAAAGAGGAAAAGAAAAAAGAAAAGAAATGGGAATATATAGAAAATCTGATTTTTCAAAAAAAATCAAAAAATAGAAAAATACATTTTCGGAATCCTCGGAACGCACCGATCGCAACGGTATCACTCGTGCCCGTGTGAACCGCCCGGTTCGCCCACAGCGAGCTTCCGAAGAAAAAGCCGAAACACACACCGGGAATCGGAAAACACACGCGGAAAAGCCGCGGAACGCCTCCGGGCCTCCGAAATGGCTCCGGATCTCGCCGATCCGAACACGAAAAATGTCCGAAATAAAATTTCGGACACAACAAAGCCGGACGCTCCAAAAACCAGATCTGGAACCCACGAAGAAGGATCCGAAAGGTCCGGGATATTACAGCTAGCGTAGTGGTTTCCCGTTTTACGAGTTAGGGTTCGAGTGATCCCTGCTGAGTCTTGTTCCGAGACTCATTCCCTGCGTATTTTTACCGTGTTTCAGGTGAGGCGCCGCCCCAGGGGAGTGCGTCTGGGGTTCAGCGTGGTGCGGGTGCCCAGAGGTAGTGCCCGAGGTCAGAGCCGGGGTATGCCCCGTGTAGCTGTACTTTCTTTTCTTGTCTCTGTACTAGTTGTGGACTACTGTTGTTGTTATTTTTATCTTGTGGACCATGTAAAATGTTAATTTATTTCTTGCTTAATATTATAACTATTTAATTTCTGCAATTACTTGTGATACTTGTGTAGTTTCCACACCACCCTTCTAACCCTTCCGAGTCTTCGGACTCGTGGGTGGCGGTGCGAGTCTCGGGTAATCGGGCCTTCCCGGTAATCAGATTCTCGGGTCGTTACAGCTGGTATCATAGCGCGGTTGTGGGATTATACAAGAATTATAAGTAATTGTAGTGGTCTACTAGTCCACAGCGATGACGTACAGATGACACTGGCATTGGGCATCGCACGTTTTCTTGACCTTGCCGTTCTCGTGTTTTCTGTCTTTTGCTTCAGCAGCGAGTATGACACCGAGGCGGAGCACTCGCTCTCAGCAGGGGCAGTCGGCTGGAGTTCAGGAGATCCAGCAGGGGGTCCAGAGGGAGCAGGAGGAGCATAGTCGAGCGCCACCAGCCGCCACCGAGGCAGTGGATACTGCTAGGCTTCCGAGGGCCGAAGATTTCTTTCGTGGCATGTACCAGCTTATGTCTCAACAGTTCGGCGGAGAGGCTGGTGAGGGCTCGTCAGCTAGGGGTGGGCCAGGCCGAGCAGTGAGGGACTTCTTGCAGTTCCATCCACCTTACTTCAGCGGCCAGCCAGACCCCGATGCGGCTCGTGATTGGCTTGACGAGATGGAGCGGGTGTTCAGTTCTGCGAAGAGTGATGCCGAGGACAGAGTGGTGTTGGCCTACAACCAGTTGTCGGGTACGGCTTGGAAGTGGTGGTCCTCCGAGTGGAAGACGTCCTTCCAGCTTCGTCCACTTGAGCAGGTCAAGTGGGACGATTTCGTCAGTGCTTTCGAGCATACATACTGTCCAGATTACGTTACTACGCAGCGGATGCGTGAGTTTCTGGAGCTGGTGCAGGGCGACATGTCCGTATTACAGTACATGGGCCGGTTTGTCGAGCTGAGTCGGTATGCACCTCACATCATGGAGCATGAGAGGGTGAAGACCGCGCAGTTCGTTCAGGGCTTGAGGCAGGAGCTGAGGCACCATTTGATCACGAACGGGGCCACTGATCTGGAGACAACGTCTCGTGTTGCAGCTTCCTTGGAGATGGATATGCAGAGGACCCGAGGACCGATCAGCCAGGGACAGTCTTTTTCAGGTCACAGCCAGCAGTCGGCTACCCAGCAGCAGGGTTCCTTCCAGCATGCGTCTGGTGGTTCGAGAGCGTCGACAGCGGCAGCATCGGTGACAGGGTCTGCGTCTTTTGGCTCGAAGGTCAAGAAGTTTTTCAAGAAAGGGTTCGGTAAGAAGAAGTCCAAGGATCAGGGGCAGGCTTCATCAGGCAGTGTATTGCAGCTGATTCCCTTGCAGCGTCAGGGATCAGTGGGTGGGTCGCGAGTGTCGTGTCCACGGTGTAGTGGGTTCCACCCAGGCAAGCAGTGCACGGCGCCGATCATCTGTTTTCGGTGTGACCAGCCAGGGCACATGGCGCGTTACTTGTAAGGTTTCGCACAGCACCTACGGGCGACGCAGCGGATAACAAAAATTTAATTTGCCCGATTCCGGTGTTATGGAAAGCTTAATCTGTGCTCTAATCGGTGTTTCTAATACCCTAATTACGGGTTGCGTGTTTCACCTTACGCGGAACGACGCTGTCTGTTAAGCCCGATGCAGAGAAACCGAGCAGCACAGCTGTACGGCCTCTAGAGCAGATCCACACGGACCCTTGCGCAGCGACGGTACCTCCCCGGCACGACCTTCCCCGACTCTATCACCTTCTGGAGAGAGAGAGAGCAAGAGGGAGAAAGGGGGAGGCTAATCCTCCTCTTAAGCTTATGTGCTTGCTTAAGCTTAAGAGGTTGGAAGAAGTGAAGGCTCGAATGAGCATCACGTAGGTGGCTATATATAGAGTCTAGGTTTATTAGAAAAGGGTTCTAAAAGACCGAAACTGTATATATGTCCTATCCACTATTATACATATGTATTAAGCTCCATTTACACTCCTTTCCAAAAGGAATTAAAAGGAATTAATACATACACTTGTATAATAATAATCCGTCACCCAAGAATCCATTGTGTGTGATCCTCTAGGCCCACAGTCACTCTAGTTTAAGGTCCATTAACTTCTAATTCTCAATTAGAAGTAAATTAAACGTATTCTTCACTTCTACTAGAGCCGAACAATAGTTTAATTTATTTCGAACCTTTGATCACGTTGGGTCAAACAAATCCGCGTGATCCTAGAGGACCCCGGGTTTAAACCAGCATGTCTGGTACCTGTAAGTCCACAGTTACCGCATCGATATAATCTCTCGCTCATTCTATGAGTCTGGTACGATCGAGGGTACAGTTTCTGTCAAACCCCATGATCGTGCCATTTTACTATGACCTCCTTAAAGTGTATGACGTCCGTCCTAAACGAACTCATACGACCCTGACCAGGGATTTAACGGAGCGTCAATGTCATGACCCATTAACTGTCTGATATATACCCGACAGTGAGTGATCCCTTCTTGACCATTAATGATCTTCACACGTATCCTGGAGTGGTTAATGACTCGGCAACTCATGACTTATGGTTAAAGTCACTTAGCTAAGTAATTAAACCATTCCAGTCCTCGTGTAAGATCTGATCAATGTCTCAGGTCAAAGGACCAACGATGCTGCTGTGACCGTTGGATCTTCAGTTGACATTAGGTATAATCAACCATCTGAAGATCCAATAGCGGATCAGTTCAGTGCACATCCTCCAAGGACATACACCTACACATATGTGTTGGTGTCCCGCACCAATAACCATGAGACTGGTCACTGACACATCATGTGTACTGGTTTAATAGGTAATCAAAGTCCCCGAGTGATTACCCTCCAACCAGGAACAGTTTAAGGTATGTGTACATGTAAAGTCAATCTCATGTTCGAGATCCCATCTCGAGCTGACTTTACAACCACATATCCTAGGGACAACGTAAAGTAACACAATCGTATATTTACGCTCAAACACCACTTTATTAATGAACAAGATCGTACAACTATTGGGCCTACCCGACCCGAAATTGGCCTGTAGCACACCAACACTAACATTACTATCCTCAGAGGCATCAGCCGCAGCAGCAGGTTCCCCAGATGCAGAGGCAGCAGCAGCAGCAGGGACAGTATCCGCCGCTACCCAGGTCAGCTAGCGTGGGAGGCAGGCAGAGAGCACGGGGCCAGATCACGCACGTGACCAAGGCAGAGGCAGTGGCGTCGCAGCTCGTGGAAGGTACCGTTCAGATTTTGGGTTGCGCGGCTCAGGTTTTTTTTGATTCTGGCACGTCTCATTCGTTTATTTCGGAGGATTTTACGCTGAGCGTCGAGGAGCCGGTGACCCAGTTGCCTTGTGATTTGGCAGTGTAACTGCCTTCGGGTGATTTCATAATCACTCCGTATTACTTCGATCAGGTTTCGGTTTGGATCGATGGGCGGAGTATGCCAGGCAGGTTGTATGCGTTGCAGCTTCGGGACTATGATGTGATTCTAGGCATAGATTGGCTCGAGACTCACGGAGCGGTGGTGGATTGTGGAATGAAGAGGGTCTACTTCCAGCATCCGAGTAAGCGGACCTTTTATTTCCAAGGTATCCGCGCGTTCCACCCCTTCTCGATTCCTCATCTCTGCGATTCGAGCCCGTCGATTACTTGATTCTGGTTGTCAGGGTTTTCTCGCGTCCGTGGTTGTGACCGAACGGATGGAGCCGAATGTCGATGACATTCCGGTGGTGTGCGAGTTTCCCGACGTTTTTCCTGAGGAGTTGCCTGGATTACCTCCCCAACGGGAGATCGATTTCGTGATCGAGGTTGTGCCTGGTACGGGACCTTTGGCGAAGGCTCCCTACCGTATGGCCCCCGCTGAGTTGAGGGAGTTGAGGGCGCAGTTGCAGGAGCTGTTGGCCAAGGGGTACATTCGTCCTAGCTTTTCCCCTTGGGGTGCGCCCGTGTTGTTTGTGAAGAAGAAGGACGGTAATCTGCGCCTGTGCATTGACTATCGGCAGTTGAATGAAGCTAGGACGAATATGAATCCTTAGATGAATATCTAAAGATCCATATATTCTATATATAAGTAATTCGAATCTTAATATATTATTTAGTTGCTCTTTTTATCTCTTTTTGTCTCAAAATATAATTTAGAAATACAAACTCTACTTACAGTCATTTGATAAGTCATCTCTTAATTTTTAGGATGAAATCTAATATTACGATAATCTCTCTTAAAATAAGAAAAAAATCTATTGTTTTAAAAAAATAACTTACAACGCTCCCGCACGAGTCATCTCCAAATAAGTCTAACAATTATCCGTTTAAATTGAATTCAAATTCACATTAATCAGATAATTATCTGATTAAAATATTTGATGAATAATTTAATCAAATAATTTGATTATTAATCAAATATAAATTTAGATATCATACTATCCGCTCTCATCAGTTTAGAAAAAAATAATGTATAAATATTGTGAGGAATACCACCAATACACCGTGGCAACCATTGCGGCCTTGGCATCACGTGTACAGCTAGAGCGTGCCGTGGCTCTGATCCGTCACCGTTACACACAGACACCACCTAGTATATATGTTTTGGTCGCCAACATCGGTGCAAAAAATAAACATATAACTAGAGAAAAGAGATGTAACCATGCGGTTATAATATGCTTTTCAAATTGGGTACGCACACCAGTGAAAGGAGAGACGCCCAGTCTTTGGAGCCGTGGATCAGACCAATGCGTCCGTCTACAAATGATGGCTCTTCACCGAATACACATGACGTCTGGCGTCAGTAACACAGAAGTGACAGGCAACGCAGGTGCCTATGGGAAGTGGGAGGCGACAAAATAGAATAAAAGGATCCAGTCCACACGTTTGCTATCCTTCCAACGACCGTGGTTTACATATATTTTCTAAACCTCAAGGCCCTCTTTGTTATTCGAACGTGGACGTGATGTTCAACTTCAAAAGGTCGAACACGTCGCCCGTGCTCAGATAATATCGATTGTGTGAGGGAGAGAGTGGACCCCCCTCGTTTCTCTCTCATCGAACCCGGCATCCAGCTGACAGTTCGATTACCAAACCGGCCCCAATAAATTAACTCAGTGACATGCTCATTTGTGTTTGTATGGTAAACCTCGATAAACTCGTCCGCAACATAACCATTAAATCATCTATCAAAGGATACAAATGTTATAGCATCGTGACCGGACTCAGTCGCCGAGCCACCCTCCCCTCTGGTCGCAGGGAGCCCCCTCCCTTGCGGAACGTCCGGTGGGGGGAGCTCCCACCGAGAACTCCCCCCACTCCTCCTCCTCTACAGGAGGCCTCCGTCAGGTGAGTCTTCAGGACTCTCCTAGATTTTGTCAGGGGGGGTTTCTAACCCCTTCTGGACCTGTTAGGGGAGCTCCTCCGATCTCCCCTGGAAACCCCGCTCCGCCCCCCACCTCCTCCCCCCTGAACCCCCTCCTCGCTCCGTCAGCCCTCCGCCCCCTCTCCCCGTCGGCCCTCCGCCCCTCTCCTGTCACCCCCCCGCCCCCCCACCTCCCTGCCTTTCCCCTCCCCCCCGTCGCTCCCCACCCCCACCCCCCCATCTGCCCCTCGCCACGCCCCCCCCACCCTTCTCTACCCGTCTTCCCGCCTCCCCCCCTCCTCTCTGCCGGCCGCCCCCCCCCCTCTCCCATCACCCATCCCCAGCCGCTCTCCCCCCCACTAGCCCCTCGTCCCTCACTCTTCTCCTTGCCCGATCACCTCACCTTCCCCCGTCACCCTCCCCTCCGATTTCCCCCTGCCTCCGTCCTCCGGCACCCCTCCCCCCCTCGCCTCGTCGTCCCCCCTTCCCCGCCTCCTTTCCTCTGGTCAGTCCCCCCCTGTCCGCTCCCCCCTCCGACTTCTCCCCCTTCCGTCCACACCCCCCCTGTCACCCTCCTTCCTCCTACCCCACCTTCCTGTTCTCCTGAGAACCCTTTTGAAAAATCGGCCCTTCCCCCACCCATCCCACTCTCCGGATCAGTCCCCCTCTCGGTGATGGGCGCTCCCCTGAGTATCGGACAGTTCATCCGTGATGTTGGTGATTTGTTCCTGCAATCGATTTCACAAGGGCTCGGAGAAACAGAACTTATTCCCCATGCACCCAACTGGATGCTGGTCACCCGAGCACCTTCCTCACACCGCTATCAGCAAAAACGGTTTGACAGTCTTGTGCTGCCCGACGAAGGAATCCGTCACTTTCAGAAGCGGTTGACTCTTCCTGGATGTCTTCAGGAGCTCCCAGTAAAGTTGGGCGTTCACGATCTCCTCTATCTGTGTCTGTATTTCGTGTGTCTCTGATGGGTTGTGGTCAATATGGGCCAGACATGGCCGTTCATGTACGATTCTGGGTCAAGTTTGATCATGTATTATGTTTACCGTTCGGTATGAATGAATATCGTACGTTGTCCAAAAAAAAATGACCGGACTGAGCCATCATCTGCCATTTGAAAGCAACATATGCCAGAGAAAGAGAAGATTATATCACTACTAATTAATGATCTGAAGTCTGATGAGTATAAGAACACATGAAAAGGCTATTCACAGATTATATCAAAATGTTTCCGGGAGAAAAAAGCTAGCCAAGAAAATACATGCAAAAGCTTTTTGCAGTTCACAGATGTCATAGCGTCGGAGAGATGTGGGTAGGGCTATCAATGAGCATGGCCGGCCCGATAGGTCGGCGAGTTGGGCCTAATTTTGGACCAGATCGTAAGCTCTTTTTTGACTCGTGAATTTTTAGTCGGGTCTAAAAGCCCGATCCGACTTAGCCCGCGGGTTGGGCTCGGGCTTTGAGTTCGACCCGCGGGTCGGTCCAACCCGTTCTCTTTTTTTATTCTCACTTTAAATTTTAAAAGCTATTTAGTTAAAATTATGACAATTTATTTAATTAGAAAAGTTTAAACTCTCTTTTCACACAAATTATGTAATTAATACCAAAATTTTAATTAATTTAGTGACATTATAAATTTTATATTATTAAATATATTATTTTATTATTTTATTATTTTTTAATTAAATTATTGGTCTGAGCCGGACTTTAATCGGACTTTAAAATTTTTAAATAATGTCAGGCCCGGCCCGACATAAGACGGACCCGAGCTGGACTTGGGCTTTAATATAGATAATTCAAACCCGAGCCGGACCGATCTAAATCCGGGTCTACCTATTGACAGCCCCAACTGTGGGTAAGACATTCAGATGTCTTTTAGAAGGAAAAAAATACCACCAAGAAAAGAAAACAGAAGGGTGTCAAATGAAACTTTGAAAACTAATAAAACTGAGTAGATGAGATTGGATCATAAATCAGATGAAAATATCGACTAATGCAGGAAAACGGGGGGAGAGAGAGGATAGGCCAACCTCAGGGGCAGCGAAAAAATCCTTTCATTTGGGTAGAAATGAAGCTTATCATGGGAGGGTGGGTGCAGCCCGATGAAGGAAAGCAAGGGGAGACGGTGGTCAGCCCCCATGGTGAAGGAAGGGGAACAGAGAAAGGGCCTATGGTGGTGACTGTGGTGGCGGCACCAGTCGTCGGAGGGGAATGGCTGGGATCACCGCCATGGGGGTGAGCCCACATGGCGGTGATCCCAGCTTTAGAAGAGATCGGCACGTTGGCCCCGCCTCCGCCTACGTCGCCTGGTACTCTCGCTGGAGGTGATCTGCTTCTCCCCAGTGCTCTTTCCGCTGGTGTGTCTCTCATTCCCAGTCATCTGTGTGTTGGCCCTTTGCTTTCGGTTCAGCGGCGATCAGCGTGGCGGGAACGACGGCGGGGGCTTCGTGAGTAGGTGCGAGGAGGGGGCGGCAGGGGTGCCGCAGGGCGAGGAGGGGCGGGGGTGTTATTGCTAGGCCTGTCAACGGATCCGGATATTATCCGGATCCGCTTCGAATTCTAATCCGTATTAACGGATAATATTCGAATTCATATTCATTTTTTTGAATACAGATAATATCTGAATTCGAATCGGAGCGGATACGGATATTATAATATTCATTTCGAAAAATATCCGTTCGTAATATTATATATCATATAATATATATTTTTAAATAATATATTATAAAATAAATAATATTATAGAGAAATTTAGATATTTTATAGTTGTATTTTAATTTAGAGTTTATTTTATATATTTTTGACATTTTATAATTATATTTTATATACTTTTAACATTTTATAATTGTATTTATATACTTATGAATTTGAATCGGATAATTCGAATTTTAAAACGGAGCGGATACGGATAGTCATATATTCGCTTCGTATCCGAATTCAAATCGGAGTGGATCAAAATCGGATAATTCGAATTTTAAAACGGAGTGGATACGCATAGTCATATATTCGCTTCGTATCCGCTCCGTTGACAGGTCTAACTGCTGCACCGGTATCTGGAGGATTAGATGAGACAAAGACATCGTATCCGAATCAAAAGTCATTTGAACCGGCGAAAAGACTACTTGAACCGGAGACGAAAAACTTATCAATTCTCTCATAATATATATTATAGATTTAGAGAAAAGTTTTTACATAGAGATCATCCTCTTATTCTTCTACCATCACAGATTTCTTTTCTTTTTTTTATCATTGTCGAATATCAAATAACCCTTTTAATTCAACTCCGGAGAAATTCCCAATCGACCTACTTTATCCAATTGCCCAGTTGGAGCCTGAGTCACAACTCATGAATCAGATCTCAGCTATGAACTGGGTAGAGGAAGCCCCGGTGTAAGGAGTCCAGGAGATATGGCAGCCAAAAGCCACGTAAGTGACGTGTGGAACTCCACGATCCAAACCCAGTGGGCATTCAATGCTGAATCAAGTTCCTTCAGGTCAGAGGATAATCATAAATAAGAACACGTCGCATTGCCGGGCATTTAGCGGATAACTATTTTTTTTTGTTTAGGGTATTTACAAATTCTGGGTAATTTTTCCAATATATTCTTCCTAAATAAGAAATTAATTTGTTTTGTAATCTCACAGCAATTCCATCATATGGGTGTTTATTCTGCTTATACATGAGAGTATTCCGGGTTTGGAGGTCCCGTCAAAGGGAATGAGTTTCCTGTAGAACTCACCACCCGCAGAGAACACTTGAACATTACCTCTCGTGAATCCAAGAGTTACTTAAATTCCTGCTATATATGGTACAGCCATAGGGATGGGATTTAAATCTATGACCCCCCCTCCCTAATTAAGAAGGGGAAGTGAGGTGCTAACAGAGAGGTAATTAAGGTCCACTGGCCTTGGGAGCGCAATGCTCTTCCCTTTGTTGAGTAGAAGAAATGGCCCGGTCAGACTATAGGAAAGTAGCAAATTGTCTCGTTAATGTTGAACAGTAAGTTGTGCTAGAACAGAAAATGGCCCGGTCAGGCATTAGTACAAACAAAAATATAATGTGAGGCATCTTCGTCTTAATTTTTTTTGTGGGACAACTCAATAATGTTATTATGAATTTAAGTTTCCATGTTTACAACCTTAATGCCCAGAATATTAATTTTGTGAGGATTACAATGTTTCTTATTTGATGGGTGGGGAATCTGGACTGTCATAATGTCCAAGAAACAGTGTAGTTTCTTATTTGATGACTTAATTTGAGTTTACAGGCTACAGCGCGCAATGCACTTCGTGTCAATTTTGGAGGATTTAACCGCTAACGGGGTGTTCGGTCGTAAGTTTTTTACTTTTTTATTAATTTTGGAGGATTTAACGCTAACGGGGTGTTCGGTCGTAATTTTTTACTTTTTTTTCTCAAAATAAAAGTCATAACTCACTTAATCACGTTTGATAAGACCGTCTCAATTTTTTAAGATGATATTTCATCCCGTTATAAATTCTCTAAAGTAAAAATAAATCTTTTCCTATTCTTTATAGAAAGGCACGACCTCGTGCCCACATATGTGTGCTCGCATAGGGATCCCCTCCCCTCTCCCTACTCTTCTCCTCGTGCAATGTCCACTGACCGGCCCTCTCTTCTCCCTCCTCCTCCTACTTCCAATGCGTCCGGTGCCTCACCACCATCCCACTGCTGGCCCTCCCCCCTCATCCTCCTCCTGCGAAGACCGCCCATCGCAAACTCTCCTCTCTCCCTCCTCCATCCTATGCTACTCTCGCCGCCCTGCTACTCCCGACGCCAGTCGCTGCATCTCTTTCTCCATCCTTTGATACTCCCATCGCCCCACTACTCCGACGCCAATAGCTGCACCTCCTTCCCCATCCTCTGCTACTCACGTTGGCCCGTCACCCGCCAACTGTTGCACCTTCTTCCCCATCCTCTGCAACTCCTGCCGCCCCGCTACTCCGGTGCCAGTCGCTACACCTCATTCCCATCTTTTGCTACTCCCGCCACCAGCCACTGCACCTCAATCTTCATCTCCGTGGATGGCAACCCCTCCTTCCCCATTCTCCTTCAACCCCTTCCCCCATCGGCCCCCAATGCCATTTGTGAGAGCTTTGCCAAGGCCCATGCCTACCTTGTTCTATGCATGTTGGTGAAGGTAATCCATTCCCCCCTTCTCCCTCCTTCTCCTCCTCCTTGTAGCGCCCCACTCCCTAGGATCGACGGCCTGAGCAACTTCGCATCGATGTATCACAAGATCACCTCAGAGTGGCCTCGTCACCGACTCACCCACTTATGTGTCGCCCTCCACCCCTCCCCTGCGCCCGCTAGGGGCTATGACGTTGGTGGGGGTGGTGATGGTCAACAACGTTGATCTGTCGATTTTAACTCGGTCATTGCCGCCAAATAAGTCTACATAAAATTTAAAAATTATGACACTTTTATTAAATAGATAATTTTTTATCAATTTTAAAATTTAAGTTAAAATTGACATATCATAATTTTTTAGATAAAATATTTTTAAAAAAAAGTACTCCTGAACACCCTATAAGAGTAGGGTTGCTTGGTTCATTTTCCATAGTACACGAGAACTCATGCCAGGGTCTTGCTAGTTTGCTAATTGCCTCCCATCAACCTAGTTCTTGTTCTTCAGTCAACCAATACTCTGCACCATCTGGTGTCTGTCTGAATCAGAGCCCAGCCTTTTGAGTCCTTCCCAAGACATATCACATCTGCCACCCAAGTAAGTTGTTTCCGGCTAGGTGGCCTTTAACGACATATATAACCGGTAACAGCAGTACTGTTCTTATGTGCAATACTTGTCACCTGTAAGGGTCCATAACAAACTGGCGGAGATATCAAGAGGTCGTGCTTTAATTTAGTTATGCTAGAGCTTCTGCCCAGGTACTACGTACGTACGCAATGATTGGGCATACCTTCTGAGTAGGGTAAATTCGGATCGGCCTAAATAAGGTCCGGTTGCACCGAGTCTAACTTGACTTGCGATCCACGAGATATCAAGAGGTCGTGCTTTAATTTAGTTATGCTAGAACTTCTGCCCGGGTACTATGTATGTACGCAAGGATTGGGCATACCTAAGATTAATTCGGATCGGTCTAAATAAGGCCCGGTTGCACCGAGCCCAACTCAACTTGCGATCCACAACGCGCCTAACGGGACTCGGTCCATGGTCGCAGCCCATAGTGAACGGCCTAGGACGACAGTCCTTAGATTCGACAACGGAAAAGGTCTTAATCCGGGCGGAAGGACCACCGGATAGGCCTCCAAAGATCGACTGTTACCCCCCATACGATGCGGGTAACAACTCCACTAAGGGCGAGCACGCCCCCACTAGCACCATAAGAGCCGCCCAGGAATGGGCCGACCCCGGGATAATCACTCCTCAACGGAAAACTCCCGCCATAACTGCGGGGAACGTTATCTCACGACGACGTACACCCTTCCCTGTTAAGGGATCGACCATCTCCACCAGGAGAACTCTCTATAAAAGGGAACCCGATGGAGGACAACCCACGGCGAATCTCACCAATAAAACGCCTACAGATAAGCTAACTAGAGAGCTACACGTCTTGCTGCTGAGAGGCCACGACTGCTCATTCCCTGAGAAGAGAATCCCCTCCTGAACGACCTTATCACCCAGCGGGCACTCTCCGAGTGACCACTGGGGCCGACGAGCACTCGTCTAGAGGGTCTACACGTCTCTCAGATCTTTTACAGCGGCCTCCCTCTCCACTTTCTCTCATACTTTTCTCTATTCATTACTAGAGCCGTTACTGACTTAAGCATCGGAGGGTTGTCCCATGAGATAGCGCCCAGAACTCCTTCTGAAGCTCTTCCTTCTGGTGATTGCAGACTTCCACGGGTGACGGACGATCTCCCTCAACAAATAAATAGAAAAATATAATATGTGACATAGGAACCAGATTTCAATCGCTACACCTTATAGACATAACTTGTATATGTTAATCTGTTATCAGCTAGAATGCTTCTCCGTTTGAGCTTAGCATATATGGAAGCTCGGGCCACACCGTTGGTACCATATCTTTGACAAGAAAAGCTGAACCCCAGGTTGAAATGACCACCTCCAAATAGGCAAATCGAAAACTAGCTAGGTGGTCTCTCTGATTAAGGGCAAAGGATGGGTATGATGATCTCCCTGAAACTTCGTGGAGTTGTTGTGGCCAATGAGCCGTAGGTCAATTGACATTTATCTTCTTTTTCTGGCATCTTGCCACTCTTTTTTTTTTTTTGCGCGGCAGGTACGAATGTTGACTGTTAATGGTCAACAAGAAACGAAAGTTGCCGGAAAAACCGGGGCCTCCGCTTCCGGACTCTCGCCAACGTCATCCCCTCATATCATGTTGAATCCACAAAATCGCGGCGTTGAGATACAAGGGTCCAGGGTCATAAGCATATGAACCACAACTAATTTAACCAATACGGGACTATTGTCCAAGGGGGACTATGCCAAAATATTTCAACACAAACCATAAGAACACAGAGATTTACGTGGTTCGGAGGCGATGTGTATTCCTACATCCACGGCCGCACTGAGATCTCTTATTTCGCACATACTGTCACGATTACAAGGGATGTTGCCTTTATATATAAGGAGCCTAGGGTAATCGTCCTGGGTGAAATTACAATAATACCTCCTAAAATTTTCGCGAAAGGACAGGGATAACCTACCAATATCCGGATCAGACTTCACACTCCAACAGAGCCGACATCGCCGACTTCGTCGAGGCCGTATACACCAGGATGGAGGGGCCCTTCGACGAGCTGCTGGGGAAGCTCAAGCGGGAAGAGGGGGAGGGAGAGCCGCCGGTGAGGGGGATCATCTCCGACACCTACCTGACGTGGGCGGTGGCGGTGGGCGAAAGCAGGAAGATCCCCGTCTACTCCCTGTTCACCATGTCGGCGTCCTACTTCTCGGTGCTCTACCATCTTCACCTCATCTCTTCCCACGGCCAGCTGCTTCCCCTCACCTTATCCGGTAAGGAACTATTTGACAAATCGCATTTTGCATCTGCATGGATTTCTAGAGATGTATAGCGCGTGCTTCTAGGTACGTACTGGCATTCTGTTCAGATCAACTCTTTTTCTCGGTGCTGCTCGATCTATTATTTTATGTTTTCTGTTCTTGAAAACACTTAGGGTAAGTTTGCTAACCGAGCAACTGTGGGAGCTGACACAGTGAAGTCTCCTCTCCATCCTTCTCACTCTCGTGGGAAAAGGGCTTCTGTATGAGCGAAAGTTGCTCGATGGAATGTTACCCGTTTTCCACCATTCAGATTGTCGGTGTTCGCTGAAATCCTCGGATTCCTTGTGTTTGGATTGCTGTGAAGTGTTGGAATCTCTGGCTTCCTTCTCTTTGGATTGACCTAAAGAAGTGCTAAAATCTAAAATTAAGGGTCCGTTTGTTTCGGATCATTAAGGAATTCTAATCATTATAGTCTCTTGTATAATTTCATCCCAACTAAATGATCCAAAGTTATCTCGACTTTTGTGCTAGATGAATTTTTTAAAATATAAAGATAAAGACACAAAAATAGGAGTGTTAAATAATCTACAAAAGCTCCTCTCATGAAATTTCGAGGTAGATTTTGAGATCTAAAATCTCTGACACTGACATTTGTTCAAAGTAGGGATTTTTCAAAAAAATCTACTTGAATAATTCCAACCAAAGGGGCCCTAAGATCTATTATTTTATGGAGGAATCCCTTATTTTACGCCAATCTAAATGACTTTTAAGTCGTTAGAAAATATTTGGACTGTGCAGCTAAAACCGACAAAGAGTGGGGGTTTAGGGGGTTCACTCAATTTTATCTAGTTTATGTGGGCATTTGGACCTCAACATTCTTGGTACTTCTCCTCGGACAAAAGCTCTATGAAACCTGATAGCCTCTGCTATGTCCTAGTTTCATCATGGCTTGCTTTTCTTATCAACAGAGAAGAAAAAGCAGAGAGACCATGGTCCTCAGACACATCCCAGGGCACCTTCATTTCTTTGTTCTGCAATTTCCACAGTTCATACTAAAAGTGGATGCTACCCACTATTTACTTCTTGGTCTGTGGGCTATCCAATGGAAGATGTTCTGCAAACGGACGTTATTTCTTGTGGATGTAATTCTCGTTCATGGAAACTGCATCTATGGGAATGTGGCAATGGCATCGTAATATTCTCTATATAACTTGTGTCCAAGGGTTTATCACCATGATTCTCATACATAACTTCATCTTGCACTGCACATATATGGTTGCAACAACATAGCGACTTCCATCAAAGCAGGAGCCTTGCTGCAGCGTGACTATGAATGGGGTAAAGCAAAACAGGGGAAGGTCCTATGTGCTTTCTGATTATTGTCCCCTCCCACGTATGCTTACAGAGAAACGAGACGAGAGCTTGGACTTCATCCCTGGTATGACTCCTGTGAAGATGGCGGACATCCATTCCATCTGCAGCACTCTCGAGAAGCCTCTTAGAAGATCGCTAGAGGGCTTCTCATGGGTGAACAAGGCGCAATGTCTGCTCTTCACGACGTTCTACGAGCTCGAACCATGAGTCCAGGACGCACCCTGGAGGAGGAGCTCCCCCTTCCCGTCCAGCCCAGTGCTGCGACCGTGAACGACGGCTGCGATGCCGCTAGCTACTATAGTAATTGTCTGGACTCCCAGCCGGGGAGGTCCGTTCTTTACGTCTCCTTGGGCAGCATCCTCTCCGTCTCCGCTGAGCAGATGGACGAGATAGCGAGGGGGCTGCGCGCCAGCAAAGTCCGCTTCCTGTGGGTGGCCCGCCGGGACACCTCGCGCAAGCAGGAGCTGGACGGCGGCATGGGGGTCGTGGTGCCGTGGTGCGACCAGCTGAAGGTACTGTGCCATCCCTCCGTTGGCGGCTTCCTGACGCACTGCGGCTGGAACTCGATCGTCGAACCCGTGTACACCGGAGTGGAAGATAGTGTTGTCCCGGCTTCCTGACGCACTGCCATATCCTCTGTCTCACTCGTAGATAATGTTGTCACTGAGTTAAACATGGATTTTCATCAAATAAGTTCTCCTCCAAGAGTGAACATATATTCTGTCGTAGATGTCATGTCATCCAAATCCCTAGCATAATCAGCATCTATATATCCCATGATTAAAACACTAATGTCATGACCTGTACCAAATTGAAATCTATGATATGATGTTTCTTTCAAATATCTCTCCTTTCATAATCTTCTAATGCGCTTTATCTAGATTAACCATAAACTTGCTAATCACACTTACTGTATGACCAAGATCTGATCGGACATATATCATGTCACCATAAGACAAGGTAATGCTCTTTACCTAGATTAACTATAAACTTGCTAATCACACTTACTGCATGACCAAAATCTGATCTGGCACATATCATGTCATACATAAGACAACGTACTGCATTTGCATGAAAAAAATTTAGCATCACCTTCACTTCAACTTATGTCTATGGAGACTGAGAAACAAAAAGTTTGAAGTGACAGGTCAAATGTGTACTTAATGGTTTGGCATTGTTCATGCTAAATCTCTCCAACATCTTTTGAATGTATCTCTTCTGTGAGACCCAAAGCTTCTAAACTGTCCTATCTCGAGAGATCTCATGATTAACATCATCCATGCTCTTTGCAACAATCAACATATATTTCCACGTAAAACATCAAAAAATACATGTACTTTATGCAAGATTTTTGAAATAAACATAGTAGTCATACTCACAACAAGTGTACCCAGTCCTTCTGGTTGCTTATGAAAATCTGTTCCTCAAGTTCTCTGTGCTAAAAACTATTTTGACATCCAATTGTTTCACCTCCAAACAACTGGGTTAGTGTCATCTTTCTATCAGATTGTCCTGCATTTTTCCTGAGTATAGATCGATGTCTCATCAAACATAACATCTACACTAACTCTCACCTTCTTATCTTCTAGATTCTAGAACTTGAATCTCTCCACTCCCTTCTTGTACCCAATAAAGATACATATCATAGATTTTGGGTCCAACTTAGATCATTGTTCACTTTGGATATGTACATATGATGGACATCCAAAGATTTTTCATGTCTGTGTAGGATATTTTTTCTCCTCCTCCTCAATAATTTTCCCATCTAACTTTGTCGAAGATGACATGTTAATCAAATAACATGCTATATTTACTGCTTCAGTCCAGAAGGACTTGGGCAAGCTAGCCTGTAACCTCATGCATCTTGCTCTCTCAGGCAATGTCTAGTTCATTCGTTCTGTTACCCATTCTGTTGTGGGATCCCGTGAGTTGTAAACAACCTTTCAATCTCTTCATTTTTGTAAAATCCCATGAACTCACTTGCTGTATATTCAGTACCATTGTCAGACTTTAAACATCTCACCTATTTACCAGTCTTCTTTTCAACTCTAGCCTTCCACTACTTGAAATTTGTGAACACTTCTGACTTCTGCTTCATAAAATACACATACTTTCTGTGACGACCCGAGAATCCGATTACCGGGAAGGCCCGATAACCCGAGACTCGCACCGCCGCCCACGAGCCGGGAGGGCTCGGAAGGGCTAAAAGGAGTGTGGAGGCACAAAGAAATAGGAAATAAAGCAGGACAACTCAACAAATAACAGAAATAAATAAACAACTACAACAGAGTCCAGTCCAACAGAAAGTACAGTCTAAAGCAGTAAAGCGTACCACATGCCAAGTGAACACTCGGCCCGGCAAGCTGGCAACAGAGAACCTCCGCTCCGCACCCTCGAACCACGAGGAAGAACCGCTACACCTGAAAAGCAGGGAATGAGTCTCCAAAACAGAGACTCAGCAGGGATCCCGCGGAACCCCAACCGGAAACAACGGCGGTAGCGGAAAGGAAGCTACAACTACAGCAGGAACAGCAACCCGGTAGCCGGTCAAAACTCGGCACTACAGCTACTCCTACTGCCAGAAGGCAGACCTCGATCACGCAGTCGAAGCTACCAAACTACGCTAGTACCACCTACCGAAGTAAAAACACACGGCAACCACGCCGTAGAGGCCTGTCCCCCGGACAGCCAACCTGGACACGCTGTCCAAGGTGCAACCCCGACCATCCGATCGCGGGTACCGCACCACAAGACGGAACCTCGGTAAAGCCACTAGCGCTAATCTCACAGCGCAAGAACCGACACACGCGCCAAGATGAAACAATCGAACTCACCGGTCAACACGACCAAAAACCCGAAGGTCAAAGACACAGAGACTGATAGTCTGACACTCCGTACTCGACAGGAGTACCACCCACTAGAAGCACAGCCGGTAGCGTCCCCTGACGTCTTACACCGCACCGCAGGTGAACCGCCTGACGTGGTAGGTCCTACCCGAGACGCGAACACCGTACAAGTAACCACAACAAGTGACTAGCTGGGGTCACGCCCGTCGACGTGTGTCCACAGTCCCCAACCATGTGTGCACACACAGACCACGCGTCCTAGGTCTGGCCCTCTGACTGGTTTTCCCCCACAGCCGGACTCTGGCTACGACGAGGGGCCCGACGGAAACCAGTCTAACCGTCCTCAGGGTAAGCCCGTACACCACTCCCTGGTGCGACCAGCACACGCGTACTGGTAGGCTACGACTAGTGGAGGGTCACTGAAGGAGTAGACTCTCAACTCAACGGAAAACAACGTCCGAATCCGACGACGTACGGGGACCACCCCACGTACCGGCCCCGTCGCACGGTGACCACAGTCGGAGAAGAAACGGGACTCACAGTCCACGGCCACGCACGCACCGTGCGCGAGAGTCGAGAAAACTCGAGTGGCGCTAAGCCACTGGACTCTAGGCAGTCCACCAGACGCACTACACCCAACGGTCCTTGAGTCACAAGACTCGGGGTCAAGACCGTTGCACGCAACAGCACCAAGCCGTCAATCTAGTCCAATCTCTAGGTCTAAAACCACGGTAGCACAAGTACCGAGACAACACACAAGTCGCCAAGACCACTCCCTCGGGAAGGGAACGCAAGGGACAAAGGCCACTCACACGGGCCACACGGAAAACACAGAAGCACGATTCCCAGGGCAACACACAAGCCGCCACGACGATTTCCCATCTTGAAGCAAGCGGGAAACCTCCAGCCCTAGGCCGGACAACTGGACTCACAGTCCAAGGCCAAACACATGGCCCACACGGGAATCGCCTTCCACAGAAACCCACGGCATGCGGGGGAGACCCCTCCGCACACACGCCGACACACGGTGACTCGATCGAGCGTAACACAAGAGCCCGGAACACGTGGGGTCACCCGGACCCATCACACCTATGGGCACGATAATCGAGGAAACACGGTCCCTCCCGACACCCCAGAAACGTGGACACAGAACCCACGGGGTGTCCAGGATACTCACAAGGCCGGAGGTCGACCACTGGGTCCCAACCGGGTCGACCGGAGACCAACACAATGCGAACGGACGCTAAAAGGTCACCCGGACCCTTAAGCGCACGGACACGTAAAACGAGGTAAACGGAACCTCCAGACACCCCAAAACACGGTCACGGAACTCCACTAGGTGTCCAAGGCACACACGGCCTAAGGGGAGAACGATCAGCCGCAGACCGCCCGCCCCGGGCAGCCCGGCTGGTCCCTCCAAGAACGCGCTACATGTGCATAGCGCGTTCAGCCAGAACGCGCTATACGCGCCTAGCGCGTTCAACACGAACGCGCTACATGACCATAGCGCGACCAGGCCAGGTCGCGCTATGATCCTATAGCGCGACAACCAGAATGCGCTGGGGCCGTAAGGCGCGACCCAAACCGCCTTACTGTTCATCTTCTCCGATGAACGCGCCCTATCGGGGCAGCGCGACATTCAAGAACGCGCTACTGGAGTATAGCGCGTTCTCAGTCCGCACCCGGAAACGGTGGAAATCGCGGGAAAAGCCATGCCACGCCCCGTTCACCCCCAGGTGAAGGGGAAACAAAAGGGGAAACCTTCCCCAAGCCCCTAGGCATGCATCTAAACCCCTGGATCGCCCAAAAACACCATAAAACGGGAGATCCGGCTCACACCCCAAAAACACACATTTTGCCCAAAACGCCCCGTTTAGCCCGCTCGGCTCACCACGGCCTACGAAACTCGCGGGAAAGGAAGTACACGGGCTGAGGGTCCATCACCCTACTTCCACCGAAGATTACGCGCACCGTGGACGCCGATCCACGAAGAAAACGCCGTTGAAGCCTCGCCGTTCCACGAACTCACGGCCGAGCTTCTACGCGCCTCCACCGCCTCGATCCTCATCCATCCTCGCCCGCGCCTCGCCCGCGCCGTCCCCGCCTCGCCCATGCTCCGCCCCGTCGGCCGCCGGAGAGAGAGGGAGAGAGGAGAGAGCGTGAGAAGAGAGAGGGAGAGAAATGAGAAATGAGAGGGGGAGAGAGAGAAAAAGCTATTTATAGGAAAATCCGGAAAATCGGAAAAATCCCGAAAAATAGAAAATTACACCATCGCGATCCTCGGAGCGCACCGATCGCAACGGTACCACTCGCGCCCTGGTGAACGGCCCGGTTCACCCGCAACGAGGTTCCGAAGGGAAAGCCGAAACCCACGCCGGGAATCGGAAAACACACGCGGAAAAAGCCGCGGAACGCCTCCGGGCCTCCGAAACGACTCCGGATCGCGCCGATCCGAACACGAAAGACGTCCGAAACGAAATTTCGGACACAACGGAGCTGGACACTCCGAGAAACCAGATCCGGGACCCACGAAGAAGGATCCGAAAAAAAAACCGGGACATTACACTTTCCAAGAGTAATCATCAATGAAGCTCACAAAGTACACTGGAGCTCCCAATGATGGGGTTGACATCGGTCCCCATCCTATGTGTAGAAGTCTTAAATTCTACTCTGCACTACTTTCTCAGTACATAATATTTGTAGAAATGAATCTTGCATGATTTCACCTCTAGTAGCAACTTCCTCTTGTGGAGTTCTATCATACCTCTCTCACTCATATGTCCTAGTCGCATATGCCAAAGAGTGGTATCCTCAATACTACTCTCTGCTAAAGATGATATAGTGGCGTTACCCACAACTATACTCCCAATCAACTTGTACAAGTTGTTCTCAATCTGTTTCCCCTTTATAACAATCAGAGTACCTTTAATGACCTTGAACAAACTACTATCTAGGGTTGCTGACAGACCGAGTCCAGACTTGTCCAGATAACCAAAAGATATTAGATTCTTCTTCAATTTTAAAACACGTCTGACATCTCCTAGTGTCCTAATGACATCATCATACATCCGAATTTTGATGTTCCCAATATCTATCACTTGCAGGGGTGATCATCAACAAGCACAACTGCTCCACCCTCATAACTTCTGTAGGAATTAAACCATTCCCTGAGCGAACAATAATGGAACAAACATTCAAAATCCATAGTCAAAGATGTAAGAAAGGGATCATTAGTTGATAATGCTACTAAAAATTCTACATCATTTACTAGCACTTCCATGTCACCAGTTCTATCTACTGTTACACTTGCTGAATCAACCAAGACTATTCTCTTCCCCTCTATTTTTTTTTGTTTCAGCAAAGGACATTCTCTATTGTAGTGTCCCTTCCGATGGCATTTGTAGCACTGTGCCTTCTTAGACTTTGATTTGGACCCTCCCCTATTCTTAGCCTGATTTATATCTTTTGATCTATCACGACCTTTGTCCCTGACCACCAGACCCTCGGAATGAGATTCATCCCTTTTACACCTCCTTGTCTCATTGGACCTGAGGACGGTTGTAACCTCCTCAAACGACAAAGTCTCCTTGTCATACATCAAAGTTGTGATCATGTTGTCATAGAAAACAGGTAAAGAGCATAACATCATGATGACTTTATCCTCATCATCAAAATTGACCTTGAGTTGTGACAGATCACTGACGATCTAATTAAACTTGTTGATGTGTTAAATTAGATCTCCTCCTTCGGCCATCCAAAGGTTGTACAACTCCTTCTTCAGGAATAGCTTGTTAGTGACGCTCATGGCCGTGTACAACGTCTCTAGCCTTTTTCATAATCCCTTTGTTGTCTTCTTTGTCATCACATCATACAGGATTGAGTCTACAAAACATATTCGGATTGTACTGAAAGTTATCTGCTCCAGCTCCTCCTAATCCTCCTGGTTCATCTTGTTAGGCTTTTCTCCTGTTGAAGTCATGTTGACTCTATGTTGAACCAATAAATCCTTCACTCTCATTTGCCATAAGCTGAAATTGCTCTTACCATGGAACTTGTCGAACTCGACCTTCATCAGTTCACTCATCTTTGATGTAGTATTGTAGATCCGTACAGAACTTGGCGCTCTAATGCCAATCTGTTGAGCACCACCGACAACAGAAACCTTACCATCCGCATCCATATTAGAAAATGATATTGACGGATCACTTATACAAGCAACATAAATGCTTAGAAGAACTTATTAGGGAAAAAAGATGCTTAGAAGAAGCAAGAAGGAAGAAGAAGATGGGAGAGAGACAATACACTGAGATTTGCATGGTTAAGTTATCCAGATGTCTCCCACCGTCTACGAAACCTGCATCAACTTCCTCCTTTGTACTATCACCAAGAACAAATGTACAGTTGTTGCAGTCTATCTCTGAGACTGATCACCTTTCCAAGAATTAAATCAGGTTAGGCTTTCCCTGTCCCCAATACATCATATATATAGGAACTCTAGGCACTACCTGACAAATATTCCTAATAAACAAGGAATATTCTTCCAATTATTGCCCCGCCAATAATTGGTTACATAAATGTACTTTTTTACTGGACTCAGAACTATACAAAAACACCATACGCATCACCTAGGATGCATGGTCCACTCCTCTGCTGGGCCCCACAGTTTGTACCATCCAAAACTCACTTAGACGTTGTATAGTCTAAGTCATCAACTTTGACATTGGATTGTCTAACTCCATTCAGCATCAACTTAGACGCTATATCATCTAAGTTCTCCATTTAGACGAAGTTCTGTCTAAGTATGTTCCATCTAAGTCACAAGTAGCCCTTGTTACTTAAACGATGTATCGTCTAATTTTACCTTGCCACTTCCATCCACAGTTTTTATCTACCTTGCATTGTCTAAGTCTGGCACTTAGATGATGCTTCACCTAACTTGCCGAGACTTCGTCTATCCTAGACTAATTCAGTAGCTGGAGCGGCGAATGTCTTAAACCCAGGAAGACTCAAATCGACCCCAAATAAAGGACTGGTGTTTCAAAGCCTGTTAAGGCCAGTCAACTCGAATAAGCCACCTTAGCTGGGCTTATTTGCTTATCAAAGACGGCCTAAGGTGTTGAGTGGAGAGGGATCCACTATTATAAGCATATTATATTTTAGTCCATTTTTAATATGACTATTCTCACACATCCTCTCACAGCTTGTAGGTCAATTGTAGGCTCTGTCACATAGATTATCACAAGCACGGGGTGCATCTCAAATTATAACCATGGGCTCTGATACCATATTAAAGTTTGTTAGGTTGGATCATCCAACTTAAAATCTTAAGGGGTTGAGTGGAGAGAGATCTATTATTATAAACATATTATCTTTTAGTATGTTTTCAATACGACTATTCTTACATAGGGCTTGTCGACATAAAAGAGAGTTAGGCATGCATGCATCATTGAGCGAACTCATTAACTGCATAGTGGGGAGAGTTTGCAATACACTATTTCACACATGGTTGCCTAACTTACACCCTACTGGTGCGAGTATGGTCGACCCGTACCATACCTGACCACGTCGAGTCGACGAGTCACCGACACAATATGATTAGATGAAAGTGGCGGATGTGGTGGTGGAGGGTGAAGGAAGGTCGGCGAAGGAGGAAGAGGCGTGGTGGTGCTACTGCTGCTCTGCGTCACCACGGAGGAGGGTAAAGGAGAGGGAGGCCAGCAAAGGAGGGTGAAGGAGGGAGGGGCGGCAGTGGGGAGGCGAAGGCACAGTTGCAGCGGACAACGGCCATCGTTATTGTAGCTGTTGTCGGCCCGATGATGGTGGCCGAGGGGGAGGTCAACATAGGAACGGGAGGTTGACAAAGAGCGTGGATGGGGGGAGGGAGGAGGGCAAAAATTGAGGTAAAAGTAAAGAACATCTTTACTATTCTTCCAAGAATCAATAACAAAAAAAACCTCCAGTCACGTCCACCATCACCACAATGGAATGTCGTCAGATCTAGAGCGAAGAGCAAGGAGGATGAGAGAGGGATCAGAACGGGGGTGGATTTCATGCAAACCTGTTGCATGACCCTAAGGGGCCAGATATAGCCGTAGGTGACATCCCATGTGAAGAACCTATAGGCGTCTTCGGAATCGGCACGGGGGGCAATAACAAGCAGCGTAGTGGCATAGCAGCAGGTCAGAAGTGACTCACGGTGGATGGTGAGCGCCGCCGTTCGCCTCCCATCTTGTGTTGCCTTCTCCATCTCCACCTAGTACCTCAACTGTGGCTAGGCCCTACAATAGCGGGCAAATGCAACAGTGAAGATGAGAAAGAGCGAGGGGGGAGAAGGGGGGAGGCGAGGAGGCAAGGGAGGTTGAAGTAAAAAAAAAAAAACAAGTTGGGTGAGATTTGTGGTTGCACACTCCGTGCCATATCGTAGTGTACTGTCGGTGCACTGGGCCACCCCAAACCCACAGTACGAACAATAATTCCCCCCACCTCATCGCCGATGTCGCCCCCCCCCCCCCACCGTCTCCCTCCCTCTCCCCCCAATTGATCATTGGCGCCCCTCCCCCTCTCCCCCCACCTCATCGCCGATGCCTTCCCCACCCCTGTCGTCTCCCTCACTCTCCCCCCAACTTATCATCGGCGGCCCTTGTGATGACCCAGAGCTCCGGATATCGATATACCGATAACATCGATACACCGATACCAAGAACTGGGGAAGCCACCCAAGAGGATGATGAGGTCCCTGAAGGGTTAATTGGGACCGCAGACGCGCAATGTTAGTTAGGACGGCAATTAATAAATAAGTACGGAAGTAATTTAAAATATCAGAGTGGTAAAATAAATATAATAGTCCAGATTTACAGATAAAAAGGGGTCCACTGCACAACTACACGGGGCATACCCCGGCTCAAAAGAATAAAAAGACAAACCGACAACAGCTGGCACTCTAACGACGGACGGCACAACCACGAGAAGGATCAGCGGACGACTGGGGTGGCTCACCTGAAAGAAGGGAGGGTGAGTCACAGCCAGACTCAGTAGGGGTCATGCGGATCCCTACCTCACTCTAAACAGACAAGCAGGCAGATATAAAAGCAATTAGAGCATGCATTTAAATAATAAACAGGCAGATGCACAATTTAATAAATGACAATGACAGGAAATAAATCTAGAATAAACTATCACTAACCAAGTGAAGTGAGAGACGGAACAACCCACTAGAAGAACAAGACCATACGCGTCCCCTGACGACTTACACTGCGTCTCAGCAACTCGCAAGTCTGGATCTCGACAAGCGAGAGGCGTAACAGGACCAAACCAAGTACTAGTCAGAGTGACACTCGTCAGTGCCAGTCCAAGTCTCCGACCACGTGTGCACACACTGACTCCTGCCTAGAGCCAGACCTCTAGCTAGTTCCCCCCCCCCCCCCCCGTTGGATGCAACGGTAACCGCAGGGGCCCACGGTAACTAGCTTACAAACCGTTCCTCGGGAACACCCCTCCACCTCTCTCGGGTGGGACGACACGCTCGATCGCTGGGTTACGACTAGTGGTTCCATCACAAGGAAAGAGAAAGTAATTCCATCGGGATCTAATAATAAGCCATCGTTCATGAAACAACTTAAACATGGCATATAAATAATATGGAATGCATTAGAAATAGACCATGCATGCTTTTAAAAACTAAAGTGATGTAACGGTCTAGCACCACCGCGTCACAGAGTGTGACGATCGAGGAAGGGGGCGTCACAAGGACTGTGACGGTCGAGGAAGGGTGCGTCACAGGGGCTGTGACGTGCCCCAGGTGGGCCGTCAGGGCCACCGAGGGTTAAGAAGGGGCCACGGGTCTCTACACTGTGACGCACCTAGAGGGGCGCGTCACAAGGCTCTGACGGTCGCCCGATAAACCGTCAGGCCAACCGCCTTAACAAGGTCAACGGTCAAACAGGTCAAGTAACGGTCATGTGACGGTCCATCAGATGACCGCCACACCAAGTGTGACGCCCCCACTGTGGGCCGTCACACGCACGTAACGCACACCCCAAGGGCCGTTACAGTGTGACGGCCTCTAAGAGGACCGTCACACAAGCTGAGGGCTTAAACCGATACGTTCAAAACCAAACCCCCTCCCGGTCGAGCCGGATCGACGGGGGAACGTGGAAGAACAGTAAAACCTGCCAAACCACGACATTCTACAACTAATCCATGCATCAAAACATAAAAATAATGCCCATGGAGTGGTTTTCAAGAATTTAGCCTAAATTACACTAACATGGAATTCTTCATGAAAATTGAAGAAAACGACGTCGGATGGGCGTGCATGCTATGCCAATGCGATCCTAACGAGGCAAGGATTACATCCACCAACCTCAATCGCGGCAAAAATCGGATTTGGGCCGCATGCAAGCGAGGGGTCGCCGCGGCTCCTCTCGCCCCGTCTCACCTCCACGTCCCACGAACCGCGACGAGGTCAGCGCCTACGCGTTCCTCGCGACGAACCGATTCCAACGGCATCTCCCGGCCTCGATCCGCGGCCGTCCAGACCGAAACCGAGAGAGTGGGAGAGGAGAGATCGTGAGAGGGAGAGAGAGAAAGAGGGAGAACGAGTGAGGGAGAGAGAGAATTCGAAGGGGGAGAGAGAGAGATAAAAATTTTATAAAAATATATATATATTTTTTGAAAATTAACTCAAATTACATTTTAACCCCCAAAGAACCGAAATCGTATAAATGCCCATACAATTCTAATAAACCTTTATCTAAATCAATTAATTACCAGAAAATAGCCTAAAAATCCGTAAAAATAGGCGAAATTCACAGAATAAAATCTAGATCCGAACCACTAAGGATTCGCTTAAGACACGGGTCTTACAGTCCCTCCCCCCTAAAAGGAATTTCTTCCCCGAAATTAAACGAAAGGACAAGGAGGAAACTGGAAGAAGATCACACATAACGGCAGGAATAAACAAACGAAAGGAACAGAAACGGATACCTTGGAAATAGAAGGCTGGTTTTCCACGTGACATAAAATAGACGCGTTTGTATCTACAGTCAACCACGACACCATACAATTCTAGCCATTCCATGCCTAGAATAGCGTCATATTCGGCCAATTGCAATGCATAAAGCTTCACAGGCATCTGCCAATTGCTGACGACAATAGGGGAATCTTCCAGGCACAGTGGAGTGGACATGAAATCTCCAGAGGGTAACTCAACGAGCAATGCATAGGGCACTTCGGTCATCGACTCCTCAATGCGAGCAAGAAAATCCTCGGACACAAAAGAATGAGTAGCGCCAGAATCGAAAAGAACATGAGCTGGACGACCGAAAATCGAAACCGTACCTTCTACCAGATTAGCTGCCACAGCTTCTGCACGAGTGATGTGAGTGACCCTGCCTCTCGAAGGACGGTCGGCTGCAGAAGACTGCTGGGAAGAAACTGGAGCATGTAGGTAAGACGGCTGAGGTTGAGTCGCGGAGGAAGATGAAACTGGGGCTGCTGCGGCTGGGTAACTTGCGAGAACTGCACTGGTTTTGACTTCAGCGGACAGTCTCGAACCACATGACCCGGCTGATCACAGCGATAACAGACGATTGGAAAGGAACACGGCACGCCTGGATGACTGCCACCACACCTCGAACACAGACGTTGCTGACCACCTGAAAACTCTTGACGCGGTCGAACAGAAGGAACGGACAGCTGACTCGGATCGGAAGGCGCCGAATGCTCAAACTTCCTCTTCGACTTCTTATTCTTGAATTGCCGAAAATGGGAGTCAGGAGAAGAAGAAACACCGCTGACAGCAGGAACGGCAGAAGGAACTCCTGGGACAGACGGCTGGTAAGTCGGCAGAAACTGCTCGGTCGGCTGCATCATTCTTGCCTGAGAAAGCCCTCGAGTCCTCGCCATTTCCATCTCCACTGCAACAGCTGCCTGGTACGCCGAGTCCAACTCAGACACTCGGGTAGCGAACAATGCCGGGCTCAATTCTGCTTTCAGTCCGCACAGAAACTACTGAGTCTTCATAGCTTCATCAGCAAATATATGGGGCGCGTACCTACCCAATTCGATGAACTTATCTCGGTACTGCAACACAGTCATGTCACCTTGCGTCAGCTCCAGAAACTGATACATCTTTGCTAAGTTAAGGCAGGCTGGAGCGTAAGCACGCTCGAAAGCAGCAACGAACTCTGCCCATGTGATTTGCCGAAGCGGACGAGAATGGAAGGCAACCTCCCACTCTGTAGTCCACCACGTGCGTGCGGTACCTTGAAGCTGATAAGTAGCCAACATGACTTTCTCATCATCCGCGCACTCCATCGATTGGAACACGCACTTAGTGGCATCAAGCCACGATCTAGCTGCCTCCGGATCTGATTGACCCTCGAAAGTCGGTGGGTGGAACAGCAGGAATTCCTTTAACGCTCTACCACGGCCACCGGGCACTTCTTCACGCGGAGCAGGGTTGACAGAAGCTGGCACAGCTGGGGCAGAGGAAGTACCACTCTCCTCCCGAGGAGCCCGAGCCTTCTTCCATCCACGAGGTAACATCTTGCATCTAGGAAACACACGATAACGGAAAACCATCAGTAATCACAAGAAACATCCTAAGCCAGCAATAGACGACTTAGTGGACTTGCTCTAGACCAGCACAAGTTCCAATTCCTAATACAAATCCCCAACACAGCTCTGATACCAACTGTGATGACCCAGAGCTCCGGATACCGATATACCGATAACATCGATACACCGATACCAAGAACTGGGGAAGCCACCCAAGAGGCTGATGAGGCCCCTGAAGGGTAAATGGAGTTTGCTGAGGAGTTGCATAACGAATTGGGACCGCAGGCGCGCAATGTTAGTTAGGACGGCAATTAAAAAATAAGTGCGGAAGTAATTTAAAATATCAGAGTGATAAAATAAATACAATAGTCCAGATTTATAGATAAAAAAGGGTCCACTGCACAACTACACGGGGCATGCCCCGGCTCAAAAGAACAAAAAGATAAACTGACAACAGCTGGCACTCTAACGACGGTCGGCACAACCACGAGAAGGACCAGCAGATGACTGGGGCGGCTCACCTGAAAGAAGGGAGGGTGAGTCACAGCCAGACTCAGTAGGGGTCACGCGGATCCCTACCTCACTCTAAACAGACAAGCAGGCATATATAAAAGTAATTAGAGCATGCATTTAAATAATAAACAGGCAGATGCACACTTTAATAAATGACAACGACAGGAAATAAATCTAGAATAAACTATCACTAACCAAGTGAAGTGAGAGACGGAATAACCCACTAGAAGAATAAGACCAGACGCGTCCCCTGACGACTTACACTGCGTCTCGGCAACTCGCAAATCTGGATCTCGACAAGCAAGAGGCGTAACAGGACCAAACCAAGTACTAGTCAGAGCGACACTCGTCAGTGCCAGTCCAAGTTTCCGACCACGTGTGCACACACTGACTCCTGCCTAGAGCCAGGCCTCTAGCTAGTTCCCCCCCCCCCCCCCCCCCCCCGTTGGACGCAACGGTAACTGCAGGGGCCCACGGTAACTAGCTTACAAACCGTTCCTCGGGAACACCCCTCCACCTCTCCCGGGTGGGACGACACGCTCGGTCGCTGGGTTACGACTAGTGGTTCCATCACAAGGAAAGAGAAAGTAATTCCATCGGGATCTAATAATAAGCCATCGTTCATGAAACAACTTAAATATGACATATAAATAATATGGAATGCATTAGAAATAGACCATGCATGCTTTTAAAAACTAAAGGGATGTAACGATCTGGCACCACCGCGTCACAGAGTGTGACGGTCGAAGAAGGGGGCGTCACAAGGACTGTGACGGTCGAGGAAGGGTGCGTCACAAGGGTTGTGACGCGCCCCAGGTGGGCCGTCAGGGCCTCCGAGGGTTAAGAAGGGGCCACAGGTCTCTACACTGTGACGCACCTAGAGGGGCGCGTCACAAGGCTCTGACGGTCGCCCGATAAACCGTCAGGCCAACCGCCTTAACAAGGTCAACGGTCAAACAGGTCAAGTAACGGTCATGTGACGGTCCATCAGATGACCGCCACACCAAGTGTGACGCCCCCACTGTGGGCCGTCACACGCACGTAACGCACACCCCAAGGGCCGTTACAGTGTGACGGCCTCTAAGAGGACCGTCACACAAGCTGAGGGCTTAAACCGATACGTTCAAAACCAAACCCCCTCCCGGTCGAGCCGGATCGACGGGGGAACGTGGAAGAACAGTAAAACCTGCCAAACCACGACATTCTACAACTAATCCATGCATCAAAACATAAAAATAATGCCCATGGAGTGGTTTTCAAGAATTTAGCCTAAATTACACTAACATGGAATTCTTCATGAAAATTAAAGAAAACGACGTCGGATGGGCGTGCATGCTATGCCAATGCGATCCTAACGAGGCAAGGATTACATCCACCTACCTCAATCGCGGCAAAAATCGGATTTGGGCCGCATGCAAGCGAGGGGTCGCCGCGGCTCCTCTCGCCCCGTCTCACCTCCACGTCCCACGAACCGCGACGAGGTCAGCGCCTACGCGTTCCTCGCGACGAACCGATTCCAACGGCATCTCCCGGCCTCGATCCGCGGCCGTCCAGACCGAAACCGAGAGAGTGGGAGAGGAGAGATCGTGAGAGGGAGAGAGAGAAAGAGGGAGAACGAGTGAGGGAGAGAGAGAATTCGAAGGGGGAGAGAGAGAGATAAAAATTTTATAAAAATATATATATATTTTTTGAAAATTAACTCAAATTACATTTTAACCCCCAAAGAACCGAAATCGTATAAATGCCCATACAATTCTAATAAACCTTTATCTAAATCAATTAATTACCAGAAAATAGCCTAAAAATCCGTAAAAATAGGCGAAATTCACAGAATAAAATCTAGATCCGAACCACTAAGGATTCGCTTAAGACACGGGTCTTACAGTCCCTCCCCCCTAAAAGGAATTTCTTCCCCGAAATTAAACGAAAGGACAAGGAGGAAACTGGAAGAAGATCACACATAACGGCAGGAATAAACAAACGAAAGGAACAGAAACGGATACCTTGGAAATAGAAGGCTGGTTTTCCACGTGACATAAAATAGACGCGTTTGTATCTACAGTCAACCACGGCACCATACAATTCTAGCCATTCCATGCCTAGAATAGCGTCATATTCGGCCAATTGCAATGCATAAAGCTTCACAGGCATCTGCCAATTGCTGACGACAATAGGGGAATCTTCCAGGCACAGTGGAGTGGACATGAAATCTCCAGAGGGTAACTCAACGAGCAATGCATAGGGCACTTCGGTCATCGACTCCTCAATGCGAGCAAGAAAATCCTCGGACACAAAAGAATGAGTAGCGCCAGAATCGAAAAGAACATGAGCTGGACGACCGAAAATCGAAACCGTACCTTCTACCAGATTAGCTGCCACAGCTTCTGCACGAGTGATGTGAGTGACCCTGCCTCTCGAAGGACGGTCGGCTGCAGAAGACTGCTGGGAAGAAACTGGAGCATGTAGGTAAGACGGCTGAGGTTGAGTCGCGGAGGAAGATGAAACTGGGGCTGCTGCGGCTGGGTAACTTGCGAGAACTGCACTGGTTTTGACTTCAGCGGACAGTCTCGAACCACATGACCCGGCTGATCACAGCGATAACAGACGATTGGAAAGGAACACGGCACGCCTGGATGACTGCCACCACACCTCGAACACAGACGTTGCTGACCACCTGAAAACTCTTGACGCGGTCGAACAGAAGGAACGGACAGCTGACTCGGATCGGAAGGCGCCGAATGCTCAAACTTCCTCTTCGACTTCTTATTCTTGAATTGCCGAAAATGGGAGTCAGGAGAAAAAGAAACACCGCTGACAGCAGGAACGGCAGAAGGAACTCCTGGGACAGACGGCTGGTAAGTCGGCAGAAACTGCTCGGTCGGCTGCATCATTCTTGCCTGAGAAAGCCCTCGAGTCCTCGCCATTTCCATCTCCACTGCAACAGCTGCCTGGTACGCCGAGTCCAACTCAGACACTCGGGTAGCGAACAATGCCAGGCTCAATTCTGCTTTCAGTCCGCACAGAAACTACTGAGTCTTCATAGCTTCATCAGCAAATATATGGGGCGCGTACCTACCCAATTCGATGAACTTATCTCGGTACTGCAACACAGTCATGTCACCTTGCGTCAGCTCCAGAAACTGATACATCTTTGCTAAGTTAAGGCAGGCTGGAGCGTAAGCACGCTCGAAAGCAGCAACGAACTCTGCCCAGGTGATTTGCCGAAGCGGACGAGAATGGAAGGCAACCTCCCACTCTGTAGTCCACCACGTGCGTGCGGTACCTTGAAGCTGATAAGTAGCCAACATGACTTTCTCATCATCCGCGCACTCCATCGATTGGAACACGCACTTAGTGGCATCAAGCCACGATCTAGCTGCCTCCGGATCTGATTGACCCTCGAAAGTCGGTGGGTGGAACAGCAGGAATTCCTTTAACGCTCTACCACGGCCACCGGGCACTTCTTCACGCGGAGCAGGGTTGACAGAAGCTGGCACAGCTGGGGCAGAGGAAGTACCACTCTCCTCCCGAGGAGCCCGAGCCTTCTTCCATCCACGAGGTAACATCTTGCATCTAGGAAACACACGATAACGGAAAACCATCAGTAATCACAAGAAACATCCTAAGCCAGCAATAGACGACTTAGTGGACTTGCTCTAGACCAGCACAAGTTCCAATTCCTAATACAAATCCCCAACACAGCTCTGATACCAACTGTGATGACCCAGAGCTCCGGATACCGATATACCGATAACATCGATACACCGATACCAAGAACTGGGGAAGCCACCCAAGAGGCTGATGAGGCCCCTGAAGGGTAAATGGAGTTTGCTGAGGAGTTGCATAACGAATTGGGACCGCAGGCGCGCAATGTTAGTTAGGACGGCAATTAAAAAATAAGTGCGGAAGTAATTTAAAATATCAGAGTGATAAAATAAATACAATAGTCCAGATTTATAGATAAAAAAGGGTCCACTGCACAACTACACGGGGCATGCCCCGGCTCAAAAGAACAAAAAGATAAACTGACAACAGCTGGCACTCTAACGACGGTCGGCACAACCACGAGAAGGACCAGCAGATGACTGGGGCGGCTCACCTGAAAGAAGGGAGGGTGAGTCACAGCCAGACTCAGTAGGGGTCACGCGGATCCCTACCTCACTCTAAACAGACAAGCAGGCATATATAAAAGTAATTAGAGCATGCATTTAAATAATAAACAGGCAGATGCACACTTTAATAAATGACAACGACAGGAAATAAATCTAGAATAAACTATCACTAACCAAGTGAAGTGAGAGACGGAACAACCCACTAGAAGAATAAGACCAGACGCGTCCCCTGACGACTTACACTGCGTCTCGGCAACTCGCAAATCTGGATCTCGACAAGCAAGAGGCGTAACAGGACCAAACCAAGTACTAGTCAGAGCGACACTCGTCAGTGCCAGTCCAAGTTTCCGACCACGTGTGCACACACTGACTCCTGCCTAGAGCCAGGCCTCTAGCTAGTTCCCCCCCCCCCCCTCGTTGGACGCAACGGTAACTGCAGGGGCCCACGGTAACTAGCTTACAAACCGTTCCTCGGGAACACCCCTCCACCTCTCCCGGGTGGGACGACACGCTCGGTCGCTGGGTTACGACTAGTGGTTCCATCACAAGGAAAGAGAAAGTAATTCCATCGGGATCTAATAATAAGCAATCGTTCATGAAACAACTTAAATATGACATATAAATAATATGGAATGCATTAGAAATAGACCATGCATGCTTTTAAAAACTAAAGGGATGTAACGATCTGGCACCACCGCGTCACAGAGTGTGACGGTCAAAGAAGGGGGCGTCACAAGGACTGTGACGGTCGAGGAAGGGTGCGTCACAAGGGTTGTGACGCGCCCCAGGTGGGCCGTCAGGGCCTCCGAGGGTTAAGAAGGGGCCACAGGTCTCTACACTGTGACGCACCTAGAGGGGCGCGTCACAAGGCTCTGACGGTCGCCCGATAAACCGTCAGACCAACCGCCTTAACAAGGTCAACGGTCAAACAGGTCAAGTAACGGTCATGTGATGGTCCATCAGATGACCGCCACACCAAGTGTGACGCCCCCACTGTGGGCCGTCACACGCACGTAACGCACACCACAAGGGCCGTTACAGTGTGACGGCCTCTGAGAGGACCATCACACAAGCTGGGGGCTTAAACCGATACGTTCAAAACCAAACCCCCTCCCGGTCGAGCCGGATCGACGGGGGAACGTGGAAGAACAATAAAACCTGCCAAACCACGACATTCTACAACTAATCCATGCATCAAAACATAAAAACAATGCCCATGGAGTGGTTTTCAAGAATTTAGCCTAAATTACACTAACATGGAATTCTTCATGGAAATTGAAGAAAACGACGTCGGATGGGCATGCATGCTATGCCAATGCGATCCTAACGAGGCAAGGATTCCATTCCCCTACTTCAATCGCGGCGAAAATCGGATTTGGGCCGCATGCAAGCGAGGGGTCGCCGCGGCTCCTCTCGCCCCGTCTCACCTCCACGTCCCACAAACCGCGACGAGGTCAGCGCCTACGCGTTCCTCGCGACGAACCGATTCCAACGACACCTCCAACGCCTCGATCCGGACCGAAACCGAGAGGGTGGGAGAGGAGAGATCGTGAGAGGGAGAGAGAGAAAGAGGGAGAACGAGTGAGGGAGAGAGAGAATTAGATGGGGGAGAGAGAGAGATAAAAATTTTATAAATATATATATATATTTGAAAATTAACTCAAATTACATTTTAACCCCCAAAGAATCGAAATCGTATAAATGCCCATACAATTCTAATAAACCTTTAACTAAATCAATTAATTACCAGAAAATAGCCTAAAAATCCGTAAAAATAGGCGAAATTCACAGAATAAAATCTAGATCCGAACCACTAAGGATCCGCTTAAGACACGGGTCTTACACCCCTCCCCCTCTCCCCCCACCTCATCGCTGGTGCCCCCTCCCCTGCCATCTGAACCTCCCTCTCCCCCCACCTCATCGCCGACACCCTCCCTACTGCTTCGCCCCCCACCCCTCACCGTCGGCTCCTCACAGAGGCCCCCACCTCACCCCCGATGCCCCCTCCCCCGCCATCTCCCTTCCTCTCCCCTGCACCCTCTTTCTATAGCTTTGTGTGTGTGTGTGCGCGCGCGCGCGCGCGCGCGCGTGTGTGTGTGTGTGTGTGTGTGTGTGTGTGTGTGTGTGTGTGTGTGTGTGTGTGTGTGTGTGTGTGAGAGAGAGAGAGAGAGAGAGAGAGAGAGAGAGAGAGAGAGAGGAGGGAATGTAGGAGGTCCCTCTCCCACCTCCGGTGACCACTCTCCCCTTCCCACCTCCATCCCTCGACCCCACCCTCCTGCCACCTCTGACTAATCCTTTCTCCACACATCTCAATCTTCCGATCTGCGCCGTCCCCCACCTCCACTGCCACCTCTGGCCAAGCCCCCCTCCCCCTCTCGACCCCCACTCCCCCTGCACAGACGCCCCCCCCTCCCCCTCCTTGCTACACATGCCACCCTCCCACACACACATCTGGTGAGCCCCCTCCCCTCTCTGTAGCTCCGCCCCCACCCCCCCCCCCCACCACCACCGACTAGGGTTTCATATGAGAGATAGAGATAGAGATAGAGAGAGAGAGAGAGAGAGGATAACCTAGGTTATTTTTATATTTTATTTTTTTATTAGCTGAAGATAGATTAGGTATTTTACTCTTTAACTCACACTTAACTCGGGTTAAACACGTGAGTTACGGCGAGGGTACAATCCTGACATTATTCATATTTGGAAGATATTCACGATAATAGGTCTAAATTAGAGATATATTTGATAAAATCCATATATATACAAATGTTAACACCCCCCTCTCTCTGCACTTAAATGAGTTCCCTCGGTTGGTGCATTGGGATGATCTCCTCTGCTGTTACACGGTGTTGACTACTTATACTCCCTTCATTGTGTCGTGTCCGAATGCCACGGGATGGGAAATGCTTGGACTCATCAAATGTATGTGTGATCCTCGAAGCCCTGTTTTGCTCCCCTCAGAATTATGGGAATCATGCCACCAGTTGACTAAACCCAACATTCCTTATGACTTACCGACAGAGCAAAAGAAATTGCCGCATGCCACAACTTTCTAGCGCATGCACCCACCGAGAGGCACAGACCATGCGGGTTACACGATGATTGACGAATATTGCACAGACCATCAAGTCGCTTGGCTGCTTTGGTTCCGATGACTTTGCGGATTCTTGTTCTTATGCCTCAAGGACCATTATTGGGGCTGATGGCTTGATTGGTAGACCCTGTGCTTGCCTCAGCACGGGGTAGGTGGGAGCTCCCACCTACTCTCGGAATCTGCACCGCCTCAGGCGGTGGATACCTCGTCGGGCTTCCCCGGTGGCCTCCTCCTCCGATGTCACTTTCGACGGTTCGTCGGGCGGGGGGAGCTCCCGCCGGGAACTCCCCCCGCTCCATCTCCTCCATCTCCTCCCGACCGCCAGGTGAGTACCCCGTTTATTTCCCCACCCCCCTTCCTCGCCGCCGTGGCTTCCCTTCCCACCGAACCCCCCCTCTGCCATCCTCCTCCCCCCTCCTCTACGTCGCCCTGAGCTCCACCCTCCTCCGCCTCCCCTCTCCCCTCCCCGCCGGCCCCCGCTCTCCCGTCCTCACCCCCCGCCTCCTCCCGGACTTCCCCCCATCCTCTCTCTGCCGACCATCCCCCTACCTCTGCCCCCCCGATCCCCTCCTCTTCCCCATCGGCCCGCCGCCCCCCGCCTCTGCCCCCCGACACCGCCCCCCATTCCCGTCGGCCCAGCCCCCCATCACCGCCCCCTCTTCTCGTCGGCCATCAGCCCCCCCTCATCCCGTCGCCCCCCATCTCCCTGTTGTTCCCCTCTCCCCGCCGATCGCCGCCCCCTTTCCCCCTCCCACCCGCCTCCTCCTCCCTGCTCCCATTCCCAGCCCTGCCTGCGGCCTCCCCTCCCCACGTTCCTCCGGCGACCGTTTTTCTCCCCCTGCCTCATCTCCTACCACTGTCGTTTCTCCCCTCCTCTACCCTCCCCCACCCGTGTATCGTCCCCCCCCTCTCATCACTTCGGTCCCGTGCCAGGTGCGTTTCGCCGGGACCTTTTGGTCCTTTTGACAGGCGAGTTCTCCGAACTCATCATGCCTAGGCGAGATCCTCAGGGACTCCACTGTAATCTTCCCTTTGTCCCCCCTGTTCAGTCTCCCTTCAAGTCTCTCAGTTCATACTACTTCTGATGCAAAGTCCTCTATGAAGGCTCCCCCTTCTCTATCCCCAAACCCCAACTGCCGTCTCGTTTTAGAAGCACACTGCTCCTTACCAAACTCTCTCGATCGGGCGGTTTCTGCGCTACTGGCATGTCGGATTCGTCCTCGGCGACAGTCGTATACTGTGGAGTTCTGCAAGATTTGGGTCGGCATCCCCTCAAAGCTGCTAAAGCATTTCGAGCTCGGCCCTCGACCCTAAGGAAGCTCGGAGATCCGACGCTTATCCTCAGTGCATCCACCCAGATGCCTGCTACCCGAGTGTTCCCCCACATCTGCCGACTGATCGTGTTGTTCGACCTCTCTGCACCCCTCAAGCGGTTACCCCTCATCACCAAGAAGAGGGTTTTCATGGTTCATACAAACCTCAGGAGCGATATTTCGATTGCTACAATTTATGTTGTTTCTGCTACTGTGCTGGGTTGGCTGGCAGTAAGGGTTCGGGTATGGTTGCCTTGTATGGGTTGCGTTTCAAAGACTTCTTTGTACTTTGGTTACTGTATGAAATGAAATGTGTAATATCCCGGACCTTTCGGATCCTTCTCCATGGGTCCCGGATCTGGTTTCTCGGAGTGTCCGACTCCATTGTGTCCAAAATTTTGTTTCAGGCATCTTTCGTATTCGGATAGGCGCGATCCGGAGTTGTTTCGGAGGCCCGGAATCGTTCCGCGATTTTTTCGCACGTATTTTCCGATTACCGGTGTGTGTTTCGGTAATTCCTTCGGAACCTCGCTGCGGGTGAACCGGGTCGTTCACCTGGGCATGGGTGGTACCGTTGCGATCGGTGCGTTCCGAGGATCCCGGAAATGTAATTTTTTATTTTTCAATATTTTCTGGAATTTCTGGATTTTCTATAAATACTCTCATTTCTCTCTCTCTCCCCACCCTCTTCTTCCTTCTCTTCTCCCCACCGTGACCACTGCCCCTCCCTCCCTCTTTCTCTCTCGTTCGGCCGCGGTGACGTCCCCTTCCGGCTGCAGACGGTGCGGGGCGACGGCGTGACGACGTGGGCGACGGCGAGGTGATCGTGGCGGCGTAAAGCTTGTGGGGAACCGTGAAGGGACGAGGGTTTTTAAAGCATTCTTATTGATCTCGGTAACGATTCGGCGGAGCATTCGCTCCATTGAGATAGGGTGACGTTCCCTAGCTCCCCGTCGTTCATTTCCGTGATTTATAGGCCGAGGGGAGGCCGAGAGGGGCTTGATTAAGCGGGTTTGGGGTTTTCCATGATTTGGGGAGAGCTCGCCCGATCTATGGATTTAGCCCGCGATTTCACATTTTGGTGGCCTAGTAGCATGCTAGGGGTCCCCAGGGGTCTTCCCCTTTGATTTCCCCCTCTCCGGTGGAGGCATGGGGGCGTGGTTGGGTTTTTTGGGCTTTCCCCGCCGTTTCGCCGTCGGGCGGGTGTGGCGGTCACTGGAAGGACCGCCACACTGTGTGACGTGCCTGGGCGGGTGCGTCATAGCCCTTGTTTAGCCAACTGGGGTCTGGGAGTGTGACGGTCCCACGATAGACCGCCACAGGCGTGTGACGCGCCTGGGTTGGGCCGTCAGAGCGTCCCGACCGTTGGCATCCAACCGTTGGTTTGACCATTGGGGGTCAAGGCGTGTGACGCACCAGGGCTGGCGCATCACAGCCTTGTGACGGCCCAGCGTGGGTGCGTCAGGGTTATTCGACCCCCAGGCAATGTGACGCTCCAGGGCTGGACTGTTACATGTGTGTGACGCTCCAGATGTGGACCGTCACATGCTGTGACGCACCGAGTGGCACGCGTCACAGCTTGCCTTTATTTTTCCCTGTGACGCACCTGCATAGGCACGTCACAGTCTGTAACGCACCAGGGCATGTGCGTTACACTCTGTTTTATACTGGGAGTGTGACGGCCTGCGTTGGACCGTCAGGGTCCTGTGACGGTCCAACCTAAGACCGTCAGGCGTCTGTGACGGTCCCGCCTAGACCGTCAGAGTCCTGTGACGCGTCTAGGGTAGACCGTCAGGCACTGGGTTGCCCCGGGTGGTTTGCAACCCCGTGTCTGTTCCGACCGTGGTCACCGTGCGACGATGCCAGTACGTGGGGTGGTGCCCGTACGTCGTCGGATGCGGACGTGGTTTTCCGTTGACTTGAGAGTCTACTCCTTCAGTGACCCTCCACTAGTCGTAGTCCACCAGTACGCGGTGCTGGTCTGACCAAGGAGTGGTGTACGGGCCGACCCTTAGAGACTGTTTTGAGACTGGTTTCCGTCGGGCCCCACGTCTGTAGCCAGAGTCCGGCTAAGGGGAAAACCAGTCAGAGGGCCAGACCAGGGACGCACGGTCTGTGTGTGTACACGTGGTTGGGGGTAGTTGGACACACGTTGACGAGCGTGACCCCAGCTAGTCACTTGTTTGTGGTACTTGTTCGGTGTTCGTACCTCTGGTAGACGCTATCACGTCAGGCAGTTCACCTGCGGTGCGGTGTAAGTCGTCAGGGGACGCTACCGGCTGTGCTTCTAGTGGGAGGTACTCATGTCGGGTCGGGAGTGTCAGACTGTCAGTCGTACGACTTCGACCTTCGGGTTTCTGCCGTGTTGGCCGTTGTGTTCTGGTTATTTCGCCGTGGCACGTGTGTCGGTTTTCGTGCCGTAAGAACGGTACTTTGTAGATGGCAGGGTTTCCCTTTTTGAGGTACTCGCTTACTGCTGGCGTAGCGGTTTCTCCGTTTGCGAGGTAGGGTTCGAGTGATCCCTACTGAGTCTTGTTCCGAGACTCATTCCCTACGTATTTTCACTGTGTTTCAGGTGAGGCGAGGCTTCAGAGGAGTTCGTCTGAGGCTCAGCGCGGTTCAGGTGCCCAGCGTTAGTGCCAGAGGTCAGAGCCGGGGTATGCCCCGTGTAGCTGTACTTTCTTTTCTTGTCTCTATACTAGTTGTGGACTACTGTTGTTATTTTATTGTTATTTTGTGGACCATGTAAAATGTTAATTCATTTCCTATTTATTTATATAACTGTTTAATTCTGTAATTATTTGTGATACTTGTGTAGTTTCCACACCATCCTTCTAACCCTTCCGAGTCTTCGGACTCGTGGGTGGCGGTGCGAGTCTCGGGTTATCGGACCTTCCCGATAATCGGATTCTCGGGTCGTTACAAAATGACTCACTTGTTTACAAAAAAAAAAAGGTACTGTGGGCATCTTATATCTGAGTAATACTTGTTGTCTCCCTTCGTTGCAGTTTACTCCCCATTGGGCTTCCGACTGCCCCCTTCCCATGTTTCAAATCTTTCACCCCCTTCTGTCTTAGGCACCGTTTGGGAAGTAACTCAGCGAAGATTCCAATCATTGAAATCCCCGACAGAATTTGATCGCTACTGAATGTCACATGGTTAGCTTAGGCTTTTGTGCTCCTTTAAAATTTAAAGGAGAGAGATACAGAGACATCAACGCGTTAACTCCTCGCCTTCACAAAAGCGGGTGTGAGTTGGATTATGAACATTTGTCATTATGAGAAATCCGTGAGCTATCAGACATGTGTACTATAATAAGATTATCAATAATCTTCCATAAGTTGTTGCGTTTTCAAACGCTACCTTAAGCTACTTAGCCTCCACCCCCTTCGCCTAAAATCCTATTAATTTATAGCCCTATATTTCTAGTTGTATTTTTCTCTCTCTAGTATCGCTCCCCTTGGTCCATCTAGTTGGTTCCCCGTGCTCTGGTGCTCAGAGGCCGATTTCGGTATGAGATATGCTTGTGTTGACGTGTTTGCCCGTGGAAGTGTTCGTTAGTAGTTGGATATCTCGTATTGATGTGCTTACTTCGTGTCTCCGTTTGGTTGCATGTCGTCCCATATATTCTCTCATCTATCTTTGTTGTCAAGTTTTTGATTTCAAGTGTTTATTAATGATGGAAGCCCGCTCTATTAAGAAGCGGTTTAGTCTTCTCCCTTCATGTCCATAGTTGGAGTTATGTGTTCTCTCTCTAATTATATCTTTGACTACACTTTGATAGGGAGTTAATTTTTTCCTGAGTTAACTCGGGAAGCTTAGGTTACCCCTTTTTTAACCCAATTTTGGTTTATAAGTTCAACCAAGTTAACTAATCTCACCTCTTTACGTGGGTTAGAAAATCCAGAGTTAATCCAGAGTTAACCCAATTCTAATCGAGTTATGAAATCGAGTCAATCGAATCGATGAAAGCGATGACCTAAGGCTAAAAGTAAGCTAACCTTGAGATAACTCCGAATTAAAACTAGGCTTGGGGTTTTGGTTTGAGCCATCTATGACTTTGGATCTCTCTTCAGGTGAATGTGGCTAGTGTACACCTCCTTGCTTGTACATCTTTGTGGGTTAACGGAAGTATCTATTTTCATGTCAAAAAAAGGAGACTTTAACACGACGAGGAGGAAGGAGAACGAGAGATAACTGCGACGTTGAGGTTCTCGACTTTGCAGAGGGGGACCTTGTCCTCCTTGATCTCACCCGGCTTCTGGGGGACCACGATGTGGTCCTTCGCGCATTTTAGGCCGTCCAATCCCTTCGTGCTCGGCAGCCTCCTGTGCACTGTGCAGGTGAGCCACTGACACACGTGAGAAAACTGAATACGGACTTTTCCGGCAGGCAAAACAGTGAATCTTATTTTTATATTACTACACCGTTTGGTAACACCCTTTGGCGTTGATTTTGGAGTGTAATAGGCTTTAATGGTTATCAAATGGAGCGATGGGCATGGACTTTTGAGCTCTTAAAAAAAAGTCGGAGGAGGGAAGTGCAGAGTGTAGACACATAACTTCCCTCATCCGCTAATCCTCAAAAGCAAAAGTAAAGTGAATTTGTGAGATTTTAAATTATTACAAATCCTTCGTTTCTCTACTATTTGTACGGTTAGTGAATTATGTGAAAAATAAAAAACTAACTACAATTTTCAAACGCAGCCTTAAGTAAACTTCAAATCCAAAGCCGTGTACCCTTTTTTCTGTCGTCCTTACTGGATCAGGTGGTAACCTCTCTTATATATCTCTTTTTTAGTTAGATCTCGTTTGAAAATTCAATAAGATTATGATTTTTTAATTTTTTGAGAGATTATGAAAAGTAGAGTCTTTTTAACTTATCTGATATGACATTTAAATATTTGATAAAATTTTAAATATGTGAAAATTCGTAGGTCATGATGACCCATTAATTATCAAACGATGCTTAAGACCCGTTTGATTGCCAACGCAAGTGAACATGGATTTCGAGGTAAAATCTCCGGATCACCTTAATTTTTATCAAATTTTCACAGTAATCCTCCACTTTCACACATAGAAGATTTTATAGAGGAGAGAGAGCTCAGGCACAAAAGTGCCGAGTTCTCCAAATCTCTCGAAGCAAGTTCAGACTTGCTTCTAGAGATTATAAATGATGAAAAATCTTCACTATTCTACGCACAAGTACGGATGATGAATTTTGCTAAAAGTTACAAAGGCCATCTCCGTTCCAAACGGGCCTAAATCTGCTTCCTCTCTCAGCAAGATTCTGTAAAAGATAAGGTGGGAGGTACTGGGGGGAGGCAAGTCTGTTTAAGTCAGTGGCAGTACTCACTTGTGAATCCGCCCACCGCCTCCACTGCCGTGCCCTCCCCACCCCAACCCCCCAAACGCCCCTCCCCTCCCCAACCCGGCCGCCATCAACGCCTCCCCCCCGACCCACGCCGCCACCGCCATGCACCCTCTGCAGCTCGTAGTGGCGCTGCCGTACCCGGGGCGCGGCCACGTCAACCCGATGATGAACCTGTGCGAGCTCCTCCTCGACAGGGCCGGCGGCCGCCTCTTCATCACCTTCGTCGTCACCGAGGAGTGGCTGGGCCTGCTCGGCCCGGCGGCGGCCTCGCCTCGCTACCGGGGCCTCCGCTTCCGGACTCTCCCCAACGTCATCCCCCCCGAGCTCAACCGGGGAGCCGACTTCTCCGGTTTCTTCGAAGCCGTCTTCACCAGGATGGAGGGCCCCTTCGAGGAGCTGCTGGGGCGGCTCCAGAGGGAGGAGGGGGAGCAGCCGGTCAGGGGGATCATCTCCGACACCTACCTGCCTTGGGCTGTGGCGGTGGGCAACCGCAGGAAGATCCCCGTCTATTCCTTGGCCACCATGTCGGCGGCCTTCTTCTCGGTTCTCTACCATCTTCACCTCATCCCCTCCGACGGCCGCCCGCTGCACCTCACCTTATCCGGTACGGACCTTTTCCACAAGACACATTTTCCAGCTACATGGTCTTTCTCATACTGGTTTATATACTGATTTGCCCTTGCCAACATTGAAGAGATTATAATTAGGGGTGGGCATTATTCGGGTTCAACCCGAAAATCAAATCGAACCGAACGATTTGGTTCGGTTTGATTTGAGTTGAAATTTAAAAAATTTTGGTTTGGGTTCAAACCGAACCGTATTAAAAAATTTAGTTTAGTTTGATTTTGAAGTTCAATAAATCGAACAAAATCAAACCGAATCGAAGAACCCGAATTTAAGAATATTTTTATCAAATTAATATAAATGTATATGTAATTATAAATCCGAATTTAAAAAGTCCAATTCCTGCCATTCTAATAAGGTTTCTGACTTTATGAAATAGGTTTCAAATCACCTTCTATTCTAATATAACCGAAATTCTTAATTATTTTATGTGAAAATATTATGGAGCTTGTTCTTACAAGTTACAACTTTGTATGTTATTTTTTAATATTTACTTTATTTGATAGAAATTCTTTTACCCTACCTTTCTCTAATGTTGTTTGAATCCAATCTAATTTATAAAATGGGAGATGAATATGGTTCAAACCGAACCAAACCGAATTAATTCGGTTTGGTTTGGTTTGGTTTCAAACTAGTTTGGTTTGGTTTGATTCAGGTTGAAGCCTTAATTCGGTTCGATTTGGTTTGAGAAAAATTCTCTTCAAATCAAACCAAACCAAACCGTACCCACCCCTAATTATAATAGACCCTTGCCATCATTGCCGTGAGCCTAACTTTGATGGGAGGATATCCCATTTTTAACTGTGAGGGTAACATTTGGGAAGGCACGGTACCGTGGTCTTATTTGACAACTAAATGAGTCATAGATCATGATTTAAGAATTTTCGTCCATTTAAAGTTCTATCAAATATTTAAATATCACATCATACTATTTAAAAATTATAATCTAAATTTTTAGAAAGAGATAGAGTGAAAAGATTTCATTTTTTATAATCTTCTAAAAACTCCTTTTCATCTGATTATTCTCACTTTAACGGTCGTACAATATAAAAGATTATGAAAAAAATCATAATTTTATTGAGTTTAATCTCCCTCAAATAGTCACATAGGTTCTTAACTTCAGTGAAGATGATATTTCAAAGAAAGAGAGAGAATCTAACACAAAAGACACTTCGACTCATAATCTCTCCAACTTCAGAGTTACTTTCAAAGATTTTAAATGACGAAGAATCTCACTTCTCTTGCACAGTTGTACAGTGTGTGTATTATTTAGAGAATGAAAAAGTTACGTGCCTTGTCAAGAAGTGATTCTGACAACTCACTAATCCCCCCCCCACCCCCCCCCCCCCCCCCAAGAAGTTACGGTGAGAGTATAACCTTAACATTACTCCTGTTTCGTAGGCATTAATGATAATAGGTATAAATCAGAGATATATTTGATAAAATTAATATTTAGAGAAATATATATACATTTTTTTAACAAACTTGTACACCCCCTCTCTCTGCACTTAAACGAGTTCCAGTGGTAGAATGGACATCATTCCCTTTTTGCAAAGGGGGAGAGCTCCCGGGCTCAATTTTAGGTTTCCCCCCTCTTTATTGGATCCAGGTGGTAACCTCTCCTCTTATCTTTTTTAGCAAATCTGCTTCCTCTCTCAGCAAGATTCTATAAAGCCAAGGGGGGAGGCAAGTCTGTTTAAGTCAGTGGCAGTACTCACTTGTGAATCCGCCCACCGCCTCCACTGCCGTGCCCTCCCCACCCCAACCCCCCAAACGCCCCTCCCCTCCCCAACCCGGCCGCCATCAACGCCTCCCCCCCGCCCCACGCCGCCACCGCCATGCACCCTCTGCAGCACGTAGTGTCGCTGCCGTACCCGGGGCGCGGCCACGTCAACCCGATGATGAACCTGTGCGAGCTCCTCCTCGCCAGGGCCGGCGGCCGCCTCCTCATCACCTTCGTCGTCACCGAGGAGTGGCTGGGCCTGCTCGGCCCGGCGGCGGCCTCGCCCCGCCACCGGGGCCTCCGCTTCCGGACTCTCCCCAACGTCATCCCCTCCGAGCTCAACCGGGGAGCCGACTTCTCCGGTTTCCTCGAGGCCGTCTTCACCAGGATGGAGGGCCCCTTCGAGGAGCTGCTGGGGCGGCTCCAGAGGGAGGAGGGGGAGCAGCCGGTCAGGGGGATCATCTCCGACATCTACCTGCCGTGGGCTGTGGCGGTGGGCAACCGCAGGAAGATCCCCGTCTATTCCTTGTTCACCATGTCGGCGACCTTCTTCTCGGTTCTCTACCATCTCCACCTCATCCCCTCCGACGGCCGCCCGCTGCACCTCACCTTATCCGGTACGGACCTTTTCCACAAGACACATTTTGCATCTACATAGACTTCTAGACGGATAGAATGTTCTGCTAGTTTTGTCAATTTGCTAAAAAGAAGAACCTTTTATGCATCCTTTCTCACAAAGTCATTCCCATTTAAATTGATCAGCCATATTTGTTGAAATATCTTCGGTGATCCTTCTTGAAAAAAACTTGAAATTTAACATATAAAATATAATTAGATGAAAAATTACAGATTCATCATTCTTACACTTCGTTTATAGACATATTATGAATATTGTGGAAAAAAATACGGAATAGTCTTTTTACACAATTTTTATGTGTGATCTTTTTGCACAATATTGATGTTTTTAACCATGTGTGCAAGTACAAATGCAAGAATGATGAATTTTTTATTCTCATTGCAACATGATTTACATGCAAAAATCCCAAAAAACTTGGAACAAAAGTAATTATGAAGTGTTCTTCTCATATTTGAAAAGCGTTCACTTGAGGGGGGAAAAAATTCTGATCTTGGGAACACTCGTAAAAACAGCAAATGGAGAACAGGTTCTTATTTCTTTGAATGAAAAGTGAGGAGAGCCTTGAAGAATGGGAGCTAAAGATAGCCCGAGTTTTTTTTTCTCAGTCCTTCTCCATTGTTTTATGTTCTGTAATCTTGAGAACACTCCGGTGAAACCTGCCATGGCGAAGTCTCCTCTCCATTTCTTCTCACATGGGGGTTAGTAATAAATGATCAATAACTTACATTCCCGGCCCCCATGGTAAGACAGAAAAGAGTTAGATCACGTTTGCTCTTCCTAGAAGACTTTCTATGAGTCTGATAGAAGCTAGGCAGAATGCCGTTCAGAATCTTGTGCAGGTGACTCTACTACAATGCTGGTTCCAATACCCTTTTCGTAGATTTTTCTGTCCAAAGGTTTCGTTCAGGTCCCTCTCCATGTCGGTTGGATCTTATCATTATGAGGATTATTCAATGCCCCTTTGATAGAGGGCTAGATAAAATGAGAGTTATCCCTCTGAGATTAGTTTGTCTCTGAGTTTAGTCTCATTTATTTTGATAGCTAATGAGTTATCTTTTTATGACAAATGAGGGTTAACTCTATCTCACCTCTTTGGGTGGAACAATCTATCCGGATTAAATGAGAGTTATGTCTGAATTTGACCCGATTAACTGTTTTGACCTATCAAACTAAAAAGAGATAAATTATGGGTTATCTCTGGAAAAAATGGGGGATAACCCCCGATCAAAGTGAGGCCATGAGTGTTAGAGAATACTCCCGTATTGAAAACGGGTTAAAAATACAATGTGATTATAATTGTGGTGTCCTCTCTACTCAACACTTTAAGATTTTGAGTTGGATGGTCTAATTCAATAAAATTTAATAGGGTATCAAAACTTATGTTATGATCTGGGCCGCACACTCTGTGTTTGTCATGGTCCGCCTAAAAGTCGGCCTGCACATGAAGGGACGTGTTAGAGAATCAGTTCCGTATTGAAAACGGGTTAAAAATATAATGTGATTATAATTGTGGTACCCTCTTTGAGTTGGATGGCCCAATCCAATAAAATTTAAATATAACGGGTTAAAAATATAATGTGATTATAATTGTGGTGTCCTCTTTGAGTTGGATGGCCCAATCCAATAAAATTTAAATGTATCGTGTAGTCCCCCCAGGCTCTACTTAACGTCTAGCCTTCCTTCTCAAGGGCTTATGCTCACCGTGGTTCCTACAACAGTTTATGTTATGCAGCAAATGGCCGAAACAAACGCTTGGACTTGTTGCAGGTGACTTCCATCAAAGCAGGGGACACATTTCTGGTTCCCACAACAGTTTATGTTATGCAGCAAATGGGCGAAACAAACGATTCGACTTGTTGTTGCAGGTGAATTCCATCAAAGCAGGGGACACATTTCTGGTTCCCACAACAGTTTATGTTGAGCAGCAAATGGGCGAAACAAACGCTTGGACTTGTTGTTGCAGGTGAATTCCATCAAAGCAGGGGACACATTTCTGAACCTGATGATTGTTTCCTCCTGTGTTTTCTTACAGAGAAACGAGATGAGAGCTTGGACTTCGTCCCTGGTATCACTTCTCTGAAGATGGCAGACATCTACCATGTCTGCTGCCTCGAGAAACCTTTAAAAATAGCGCTAGAGGGTTTTTCATGGGTGAACAAAGCGCAATGTCTGCTCTTCACATCGTTCTACGAGCTTGAACCACGAGTCATGGACGCACTGAAGGTGGCATTCCCGTTTCCCATTTACCCGGTTGGTCCCTCCATTCCCTACATGGCGCTCCAAGATGAGCCCACAACGCCCGTGGACAATGGTTGCGACGCCGACAGTGACGCCGACAGTTACTACAGCTGGCTGGACTCCCAGCCAAGGAGTTCCGTGCTGTATGTCTCTTTGGGCAGCTTCCTGTCGGTCGCCGGCGAGCAGATGGACGAGATAGCGACGGGGGTGCGCGCCAGCGGAGTCCGATTCCTGTGGGTGGCGCGCCGAGACACCTCGCGCGTGCAGGAGTTGAGCGGCGGCATGGGCCTCGTGGTGCCGTGGAGCGACCAGCTGGAGGTCCTGTGCCATCCCTCCGTCGGCGGCTTCCTGACGCACTGCGGGTGGAACTCGACCCTCGAAGCCGTGTACGCCGGAGTGCCGATGCTCACGTTCCCCATCTTCTGGGACCAGCCGCCGGACAGCCGGCTCATCGTGGACGAATGGAAGATAGGGCTGAGCCTGAAGGGGGAGATAGTGGGAGGAGGTGTTGTGGGCAGAGAGGAGATCGCGAGGGCTGTGAAGAGGTTGATGGACTTGGAGGGGGACGAGAGCAAGGCGCTGCGGAGGAGGGCGGGGGAGCTCAAGGAAGCCTGCCGGCGGGCGACGCAAGCTGGTGGGTCGTCCACCCTCAGCGTTGATGCCTTCGTTGCAGACATTGTGAGCGGAAACGAAGGGAAGGTTAGGCACGCATGATGTATCACCGTTTGTCAGGTTACGAACTCCCTTTTTGGATCTTTGCGTATGCGTATATATCAGGGTTTTGCCGTCTGTCCGTCCTGGTTCACGGCCTGTGACGGGTAGGATCGGTCCGGTCTCACTCCATCTCATTATGTTAAAATAAAAAAAGATTATATATATATATATAATATAAAATAATAGAATAAAATAGAAAAAATACACTTTATACATATAATATAATATAATATTAAAATAATGAAGTATCTCGATGACGACTTACGACTCGGTGTCATGTCTATCGTCTGAGTCGGGTCGTGCGGGTCGAGATGACTCGCATCGGGATGGCAAATCTTGATATATATATATATATATATATATATATATATATATATATATTCTAAATATCAATTTTGTCAAATATATTCTTAATTTAGATCTTTTATCTAAGATTTATCGTCTCGATTGTCCCGGTCACGGCCTGAGATGGTACGGTACCGTACCGCTCTGTTTTGATCTATCTTATCAAATGTCAAAATAAAAAGTCTTTATATATATATAATATATATATAATAATACAACAAAATTCTTACCTCTGTGGGTTAGGTGATTTGTGCATTTCGTTTTAGACGTCTTTGGTTTGAATATGTTGAACGTCTTTAAGATTTTGAATTTTTTATATAAAAATCTTATAAAGAAATTAAAATAACACATGTAATTGGTGAGTTTTGAACTTAAATCACCCCTTGAATCAATGAAGGTATTTAATAATCTTATCTATAAAATATTTTATATTTAAATATAATATTAAATATATGGAGCATTTCTGTCATGACTCACGACCCGGGCATCTAGTCCATCACCTGGGCTAGGTTGTGTTGGTCGAGTTGTCTCGGACTGGGATTGCAAACTCTGCTCTTATCTTGAATACTCTTCATTTAGTTCTAAATATTATAGTTATATCCTTCGAGTTTAATGTCGTCCATACAAGTCAAATATTTCGTAAAATATTTCATATATTGACATTAGGTGTAATAAAATACTTAAAATATCCTTAGAGAGAGAGAGAGTGAGAGAATTACACGCAACCCCTCCCTAGCCATCTCCCTCCACGTCATCTTTGGTGCCCCTCCCCCTCTCCCCCCACGTCATCGTTGGTGTCGCCCCCTCCTCAATCATCTCCCACTCTCTCCCCCCACGTCATCGTCCGTGTCCCTCCCCCTCTCCGCCCACCTCATTGTCTGTGTTGCCCCCTCTCTTGCCATCTCCCTCCCTCTCCCCCCAATTCATTGTCGATACCCCTCCCTCTCTCCCCCCACCTCACCGTTGGCGCCTTATCCCCTGTTGTCTTAGCCTCCCTCTCCTCTCACCTCACCGCCAACATCCTCTCTATTGCTCCACCCCCACCCCCTTGCCACCACTGGCCAAGTCCCCACCTCATTGTCACCACATACACACACATATAGATAGAGAGAGAGAGGGCGACCACCCCTCCCACCTCCGGTTAATCTAGAGTTAACTCAATTCTAATCGAGTTATGGAATCGAGTCAATCGAATCAATGAAAGCGATGACCTAAGACTAAAAGTAGGTTAACCTTGAGATAACTCCTAATTAAAATTAGGCTTGGGGTTTTGGTTTGAGTCATCTATGACTTTGGATCTCTCTTTATGTGAATGTGGCTAGTGTACATCTCCTTGCTCGTACATCTTTGTGGGTTAACGGAAGTATCTACTTTCATGTCAAAAAAAGAGACTTTAACACGACGAGGAAGAAGGAGAACGAGAGACAACTGCGACATTGACGTTCTCGACTTTGTAGAGGAGGACCTTCTCCTCCTTGATCTCACCCGTCTTCTGCGGGCCCAGGATGTGGTCCTTGGCGCATTTTAGGCCGTCCAATCCCTTCGTGCTTGGCAGCCTCCTGTGCAGGTGAGCCACGGACACACGTGAGAAAACTTAATACGGACTTTTCCGGCAGGTCAAACAGTAAATCTTATTATTATATTACTAAGTAAACTTCATATTCAAAACCTTATACCCGTTTTTTGTCGTCCTTATTGGATCCAGGTGGTAACCTCTCTGCTATCTTTTTTTTTTTGAAAATTCTCCTCTATCTTTTTTAGTAAATCTGCTTCCTCTCTCGGCAAGATTCTATAAAAGCAAAGGGGGAGGCAAGCCTGGCACCGTTTGTTTCGGATGATGGCCAAAGATTTTTTTTAAAAATCACCTCGACTTTGACACTCCGATAAAAGTCTTGTTGTCAGATATATTTCTGACAAGTTACATTATATTTGGCGGTGACGGATAGTGTCGACCATACACGCTTTTAAATAATCTTATAACCCGTGTTTAACATGTTAACTTTATCTTCAAATATTCTCGTCGCCTGTGCCAAATATGTAAATTACGTCTATAATTTATTATTAAATGTCTAATCTTTTTTTAATCTATCGAAATGTTCGGTTAGAATCGCGAAAAATTGGATTTGAAGAGTTTTTCAAAAAAATGCATTATCTCACCGATTGAGTGTATCTCTCTCTTATTTGAAAATCTTTTCAAATGTGCAAACCTAGACGGGTCAACTGTGTTTGGTAACAATTACGTGCTGTTAGAGATTTCAAATGATTAAAATTCACATTCTCTCTTCGAATATCCTAAACAAACGGGCCCTTAACGAGTTGCAGTACTCACTTGCGAATCCGCCCACCGCCTCCACTGCCGTGCCCCCCCCCCCAACCCCCAAAACGCCCCTCCCCAACCCGGCCGCCATCAACCCCTCCCCACGCCGCCACCGCCATGCACCCTCTGCAGCACGTAGTGGCGCTGCCGTACCCGGGGCGCGGCCACGTCAACCCGATGATGAACGTGTGCGAGCTCCTCCTCGACAGGGCCGGCGGCCGCCTCCTCATCACCTTCGTCGTCACCGAGGAGTGGCTGGGCCTGCTCGGCCCGGCGGCGGCCTCTCCCCGCCACCGGGGCCTCCGCTTCCGGACTCTCCCCAACGTCATCCCCTCCGAGCTCAACCGGGGAGCCGACTTCTCCGGTTTCTTCGAAGCCGTCTTCACCAGGATGGAGGGCCCCTTCGAGGAGCTGCTGGGGCGGCTCCAGAGGGAGGAGGGGGAGCAGCCGGTCAGGGGGATCATCTCCGACACCGAGCTGCCGTGGGCTGTGGCGGTGGGCAATCGCAGGAAGATCCCCGTCTATTCCTTGTTCACCATGTCGGCGACCTTCTTCTCGGTTCTCTACCATCTTCACCTCATCCCCTCCGACGGCCGCCCGCTGCACCTCACCTTATCCGGTACGGGCCTTTTCCACGAGATACATTTTGCATCTCCATAGACTTCTAGACGGATAGAATGTTCTGCTAGTTTTGTCGATTTGCTAAAAAGAAGAGCCTTTTATGCATCCTTTCTCACAAAGTCATTCCCATTTAAACTGATCAGCCATATTTGTTGAAATATCTTCGGTGATCCTTCTTGAAAAAACTTGAAATTTAACACATAAAACATCATTAGATGAAAAATTACAGATTTATCATTCTTACATTTCTATTTATATACATATTATGAAAAATGCTAATATTGTGGAAAAAATTACAGAATAGTCTTTTTACACAATTTTTATGTGTGATCTTTTTTGCACAATATTGATGTTTTTAACCATGTGTGCAAGTACAAATGCAAGAATGATGAATTTTTTATTCTCATTGCAACATGATTTACATGCAAAAATCCCAAAAAACTTTGAACAAAAGTAATTATGAAGTGTTCTTCTCATATTTGAAAAGCGATCACTTGAGGGGGAACAAAAAAATCTGATCTTGGGAACACTCGTAAAAATAGCAAAGGGAGAACATGTTCTTATTTCTTTGAATGAAAAGTGAGAAGAGACTTGAAGAATGGGAAACCTGCCATGGCGAAGTCTCCTCTCCATTTCTTCTCACATCGGGGTTGGTAATAAATGATCAATAACTTACATTCCCTGCCCCCATGGTAAGACAGAAAAGAGTTAGATCACGTTTGTTCTTCCTAGTAGACTTTCTATGAGTATGATAGAAGCTAGGCAGAATGTGGTTCAGAATCTTGTACAGGTGACTCTACTACAATGCTGGTTCCAATCCCCTTTTCTTAGATTTTTCTGTCCAAAGGTTTCGTTCAGGTCTCTCTCCATGTCGGTTGGATCTTATCATTATGAGGATTATTTGATAGAGGGCTAGATAAAATGAGAGTTATCTCTCTTAGATTAGTTTGTCTCTGAGTTTAGTCTCATTTATTTTGATAGCTAATGAGTTATCTTTTTAAGACAAATGAGGGTTAACTCTATCTCACCTCTTGGGGTGGAACAATCTATCCGAATTAAATGAGAGTTATCTCTCAATTTGACCCGATTAACTTTTTTGACCTATCAAACTAAAAAGAGATAAATTATTGGTTATCTTTGGAAAAAATGGGGGATAACCCCCGATCAAAGTGAGGCAATGAGTGTTTTAGAGATTAGTCCCGTATTGAAAATGGGTTAAAAATATAATGTGATTATAATTGTGGCGTCCTCTCTACTCAATACTTTAAGATTTTGAGTTGGATAGTCTAATCCAATAAATTTTAATATGATATGAAAACTTATGTTATGATCTGGGCCGCACACTCTGTGTTTGTCATGGTCCGCCTAAAAGTCGGCCGGCACATGAAGGGACGTGTTAGAGAATCAGTTCCGTATTGAAAACGGGTTAAAAATATAATGTGATTATAATTGTGGTACCCTCTTTCAGTTGGATGGCCCAATCCAATAAAATTTAAATATAACGGGTTAAAAATATAATGTGATTATAATTGTGGTGTCCTCTTTGAGTTGGATGGCCCCATCCAATAAAATTTGAATGTATAGTGTAGTCCCCCCAGACTGTACTTAACGTCTAACCTTCCTTCTCAAGGGCTTATGCTCACCGTGGTTCCCACAACAGTTTATGTTATGGAGCAAATGGCCGAAACAAACGCTTGGACTTGTTGCAGGTGACTTCCATCAAAGCAGGGGACACATTTCTGGTTCCCACAACAGTTTATGTTATGCAGCAAATGGGCGAAACAAACAATTCGACTTGTTTTTGCAGGTGAATTCCATCAAAGCAGGGGACACATTTCTGGTTCCCACAACAGTTTATGTTAAGCAGCAAATGGGCGAAACAAACGCTTGGACTTGTTGTTGCAGGTGAATTCCATCAAAGCAGGGGACACATTTCTGAACCTGATGATTGTTTCCTCCTGTGTTTTCTTACAGAGAAACGAGATGAGAGCTTGGACTTCATCCCTGGTATCACTTCTCTGAAGATGGCAGACATCTACCATGTCTGCTGCCTCGAGAAACCTTTAAAAATAGCGCTAGAGGGTTTTTCATGGGTGAACAAAGCGCAATGTCTGCTCTTCACATCGTTCTACGAGCTTGAACCACGAGTCATGGACGCACTGAAGGTGGCATTCCCGTTTCCCATTTACCCGGTTGGTCCCTCCATTCCCTACATGGCGCTCCAAGATGAGCCCACAACGCCCGTGGACAATGGTTGCGACGCCGACAGTGACGCCGACAGTTACTACAGCTGGCTGGACTCCCAGCCAAGGAGTTCCGTGCTGTATGTCTCTTTGGGCAGCTTCCTGTCGGTCGCCGGCGAGCAGATGGACGAGATAGCGACGGGGGTGCGCGCCAGCGGAGTCCGATTCCTGTGGGTGGCGCGCCGAGACACCTCGCGCGTGCAGGAGTTGAGCGGCGGCATGGGCCTCGTGGTGCCGTGGAGCGACCAGCTGGAGGTCCTGTGCCATCCCTCCGTCGGCGGCTTCCTGACGCACTGCGGGTGGAACTCGACCCTCGAAGCCGTGTACGCCGGAGTGCCGATGCTCACGTTCCCCATCTTCTGGGACCAGCCGCCGGACAGCCGGCTCATCGTGGACGAATGGAAGATAGGGCTGAGCCTGAAGGGGGAGATAGTGGGAGGAGGTGTTGTGGGCAGAGAGGAGATCGCGAGGGCTGTGAAGAGGTTGATGGACTTGGAGGGGGACGAGAGCAAGGCGCTGCGGAGGAGGGCGGGGGAGCTCAAGGAAGCCTGCCGGCGGGCGACGCAAGCTGGTGGGTCGTCCACCCTCAGCCTTGATGCCTTCATTGCAGACATTGTGAGCGGAAACGAAGGGAAGGTTAGGCACGCATGATGTATCACCGTTTGTCAGGTTATGAACTCTTTTTTTAGTGTACAACCGTTTGGTGTAATAAAATATTTAAAGTAAAATATTTAAAATACCCGTAGAGAGAGAGAGTGAGAGAGAACTACAAGCGGCCCCTCTCTAGTCATCTCCCTCTCTTTCCCCTCTCCCTCTCCCCATCATCGTTGCTGTCTCTCCCTCCTCATTCATCTCCCTCTCTCCCCCCATGTCATCGTCGGTGTCTCTCCCCCTCTCCGCCCATCTCATTGCCGATGATGTCCCCTCTCTTGCCATCTCCCTCCCTCTCCCACCAACTCATTGTCAACGCCCCTCCCCCTCTCCCCCCACCTCACCATTGGCACCCTATCCCCGGTTGTCTTAGCCTCCCTCTCCCCCCTTCTCACTGCCAACGCCCTCCCTACTGCTCCACCCCCACCTCTCACTACTAGCTCCTCACAGAGGGCCTCACCTCACCGTCGGTGCTCTCTCTCTCTCTCTATCGCACATACACCCACACACACAGAGAGAGAGAGAGAGAGAGAGAGGGTGACCACCCCGCCCACCTCTAGTTAAGCCCCCACCCCCTTGCCACCACTGGCCAAGTCCCCACCCCTCTGTCACAACACACACACACACACACACGCAAAGAGAGAGAGAAGGCCACCACCCCTCCCACCTTCAGTTAAGCCCCCATTGGCCAAGTCTCCACCCCTCTGTCACCTCCGGCCAAGTACCCCCACCCTCTTCATCTGCAAATCCGTGTTGCCTCCCATCTCCACTACCACCTTCGGCCATCACCACTCTCCCTCCCACTGAGCAAGCCCCCACCTCCCGTGCCACCTCTGGCCAAGTCCCCCCACCCTCCCAATCTATAGATTTGCGTCGCCCCCCACCTCCACTGCCATCTTCAGCCACCACCACTCCCCCTCCCACCTCCAGCTAAGCCCCCACCCCCTGCCGCCTCCGGTCAATCCCCCACCCCCTCTCTCTGCATCTCCCTACCCCAACCTCTCTTTAAGTGGGTGTCTTTTTTGTTGGGCGGGGGGGGGGGGGGGGTTGTATGAAAATCATTGGTAAAAGTTAATTTGTAAAAAAATCATTCTTAGAAATGTATTAGCAGGTATATCATTGTGTAAATCTAAATTATGTAAAAATGTCATATTTATTTGTATGTATATCATTTTTTTTATCAACAACTTACAAAAAAATCACGTTTAAATGATATTTATGTATTATTTGAATTAACCTAGTGATACGTCTGTTAATATATTTTTAGAAATGATTTTTTTATAAATTCACCTCTAATAATGATTTTCATACAAAAATTCCTTTTTTTTTTTACAAGCGTGGTTCGAAGACATTTGAATTGCAAAAGTCTGTCATTTGCATCAAATCTGTTAAGGTATTACAAGAAATCTCCAACATTGATCAAGGTAATAATGTTTGATAATTTGGAGAGGAAAAATGTAGACAAATATAGTTTGACAAGAAGCCTTTAGAGTAGCTAAAGATGTCACGATGCGATTTACGGCCGATGGTGATGGTGGTAGACCACAATTGCAATGAGAATAGAACCTGTAGAGGCAGAAACTTGGTTTCTATATTACGTGTCCCACTTTTCTATTTGTTTGTTGTGGAAGTCGTCTGGCACCCGTGAAAATCTGTAAACACTAGAAGTAAATAGTGTCAGAAGGAGTCCTGAGCATTACTTTAGAGGACAACCCTCCGATGCTTAAGTCAGTAACAGTTTTAAGAAAGGAACAGAGAAGAACAGATGAGGGGGAGAGATGGAGGTCATAGTAGGAGATCTGAGATGAGTGCTCATCGTTTCCAGTGGCTACTCGGAGAGTGCTCGCTGGATGGTAAGGTCGTGCATGAGAGATTCTCTCTCTAGACGTAGACGGGTGTGACCTCTCCTTCCCTGTAGTAACTCTATTCTCTGTATGTAGCTCTTGGCAGGTAATCAACCGTACCTCTTCTCCTCTGTCCCAGTTTCTTGTATAGGGGGTCGTCCTGGTGTCGAAGGCCACTCCCTTAGCAGGGAAAGACGTAAGTGGTGGAGTAACGTCTCCCGCGATTGGGGCGGGAGTTTCCCATTGAGGGATGATTATCTCGGGGTCGGCCGGTCTCTGGGCGAGTCTCGCGGCGCTCTTGGGACGTGCTCGCCCATTATGGGGTCGGGGCCGACGTCGTGGGGGTAACGGTCGGTCGCAGAAGGGTCATCCGGCGGTCATTATGCCTGGGCCGAAGCCCTTCCCACGCTGTAGAATCCGATGCTGAGTCGTAGTGGGTCGTGCCTTGATGGGCCGCGGCTGTCGGGCGCCCTTGGGCGCGTTGTAGATCGTGAGTCGAATTGGGCTCGTTGGTGATGGGCATGTTATGGGCCGAGCCAGATCTACCCTCCTCACTAGCCCCCTACTCTCAATTGTCGAGCATTTTGCAGGGAACTGAGAGTCGAGCATGAGAGGGTTAGTTTGAGGGTGACCTCATCGTACCGTTGGGACCGGTGGTCCCAGTCGTATGCTTGGCACGCAAGGTGCCCCTAGCGGTGGCAGGCGTCACTCTTGTAATCATGATGCGGGTCCTGTTGTCTGGGAGCGCGAGCTTCGAATGGGCGTATGTGCTTGACGATCATATCATGACAGTGATAGGCGTCCTTTCCCACAGACGGCACTAATGAACACGTACAAATTTGGGGTGTCTCCTTTGAGGTATTATACCTGCTACGCTCGGGGACGGCTTGGATTTTGTCCATTTTTACCGATAAAAGGGCCTTCAAATGAGAAGGCTTGGGTCTTGCTTATAAGCACATGCCCATCTTTATAGTTTCTAATATGGGATCTTTTTAGCCCCCTTCTTAGGCCTCTACATTAGCCCCCCAGCAAAGGTGGACTTTGTGTTTATTGGGCCGAGATTTCCACAGACGGCGCCAAGAAGTGTAGAGGCAGTAATCTGGTTTGTATGTCACGTACCCCACTTCTCTATTTGTTTGTTGTGGAAGTCGTCTGGCACCCGTCGAAGCCTGCAAACACCATAAACAAAGGGCGTCGGAAGGAGCCCTGGGCGTTACCCCAGGGGACAACCGTCTGATGCTTAAGTCAGCAACGACTTTAAGAAAGGAATAGAGAAGAGCAGATGAGGGGGAGAGATGGAGGTCGTAGTAGGAGATCTGAGAGACGTGTAGATCCTCCGGACGAGTGCTCGCCGCTTCCAGTGGCCACTCGAGGAGTGCTCGCTAGGTGGTAAGATCGTGCAGGAGGGATTCTCTCTCTGGACGTAGACGGGTGTGGCCTCTCCTTCCCTGTAGTTGCTCTATTCTCTGTATATAGTTCTTGGCAAGAAATCTACCGTACCTTTTCTCCTCTGTCCCAGTTCCTTTTATAGGGGGTCATCCTAGTGTCGAATGCCACTCCCTTAACAGGGAAGGGCGTAAGTGGTGGAGTAACGTCTCCCGTGATTGGGGCCGGAGTTTCCCATTGAGGGGTGATTACCCCGGGGTTGACCGGTCTCTGGGCGAGTCTCGCGGCGCTTGTGGGGCGTGCTCGCCCGTTATGGGGTCAGGGCCGACGTCGTGGAGGTAAAAGTCGGTCGCCAGAGGGTCATCCGACGATCATTTCGCCTGGGTTGAAGCCCTTCCCACGCTGTAGAATCTGATGCCGAGTTGTAGTGGGCCGTGCCTTGATGGGCCACGACTGTCGGGCGCCCTTGGGCGCGTTGTATTTCGTGAGTCGAATTGGGCTTATTGGTGATGAGTCGATTATGGGCCGAGCCAGATCTACCCTCCTCAGAACCTATAGTTATGATAAGAATACGATGATAAAGAGAATTTGTAATATATGAATTAAAAGTATAACTCAAAACTGATAAATGTTTTCATGTGTTTATAGGATATTTTATTAAACTTTCTAAACATAAGGATGTCTGACTACTTCTAATATGAAGTAAAATAAGTGTTTGCCTTCCAATTGATTGGACCTTCACATAGAGTTAAGATGTGTCCAAAGGTGGATCTTCTCTTGTCAAGATTTACATCATAATTTGAGTCAACAAACCCAACAAGAACTTCATTGTCTGTGCTCTGTTGAAATAACAGACTAACATTTGATGTACCATTTAGATAACGTAAAATCCACTTGATTGCATCTCAATGCTTCTTTTCTAGATTTTTTATGTACCTACTAACTATACTCACACCCTGTGACAAATCAGGCCAAGTGGACGTCGTAGCATATATTAGACAACCAAACACACTTACACACGACACCTTAAGTATCTGCTGACATTCTTCTTCTGACATTATTGCAATGACAACCTAAAATGTTGAGCTAAAGGAGTATTCATTGACTTGGCCTGTTCCATCTCGAAGTTGGCCAAAATTTTCTGAATGTATCTCTTCTGAGAAAGTCATAACTTGTCATTATGATGATCACGATAGATCTCCATGTCTAAAATCTTCTTTGTATTTCTTAGGTCTTTCATTTCAAATTATGAGCTAAGCTCTTGGTTTAGCTTAGAAATTTTATTCATATGTTTGCAAGTTATTAGCATATCATCAATGTAGAGCATCAATAATAAAATAGAACTTGAGGAGGGTAAAATCGGTATGGCTCATATAAGGCCCATTACGTTGGGCCTACTTCAGCTAGAGATCTACGATGCGCATAACAGGCCCCTGACGATCGCGGTCCACAACGGATGACCCGGGGAGCACAGTCCTCGGATTCGCCAGGTCACAAAGGGCATCGGCCCAAGCACAACAGACGCCAGACGACCCTCCGGCGACCGACCGTTACCTCCTACGACGTCGGCCTCAACTCCACTAAAGGCGAGCACGCCTTACAGGCACCGTAAGACTCGCTTGAGAACCGTCTGACTCTGGAGGAACGGACCCCCAACGGCAAACTCCCCACGATCACGGAGAAGCGTTACCCCACTACTTGCGCCCTTCCCTACTAAGGGATAAGCCCTCGCCGCTAGGACAACCCCTATAAATGGACCTTCGTCTGCAAGGGAGAGATGGATCTATACACACACACTGAAGACATGAGAATACAGATCTACAGACACGGCAAGAGAGTCTCCGATTGCGAAGCCTCGAGGTTGAGTTCTGGCTGTCTTTCGAGCACCCTTGCCGTCCAGCGAGCGCTCTCTGAGCGTTCACTGGATACGGCGAGCACTCCTGTGAAAGATCAACCATCCCTCCAAACTCGCTCAATCGCCTTTCGACTCTCTCGCTCTCCTCTGCTTCTCCTTAATCTTCCTCCTCAAAGTCTCTGACTTAACCATCGGAGGGTTGTCCCCTGGGATAACGCCTAGGGCTCCTTCTGACGCTGTTTCCCTAGTGATTGCAGGCTTCCACGGGTGACTGGATGATCCTTCCCCAACAAATAAATTTTAAAAGTGTTGTACGAGGCCTAGGAACCATAATTCCACCTCTACAGAACTATATGAGAAAATTTTGAAATAGACACAACTATCATACCTGCTCCTTGAGTAGCCTTGATTGACCATGAAGGTATCAAACCTTTCCACTGTCTTAGAACTTTCTTCAACCCGTATAGAGATCTTCTCAGTTTGCACACCATCTTTTCTTTGCCTGGTTTCACGAACCCATCTAGTGACAACATATAGATCTCCTCCTCAAGATTGTCATGAAGAAAGACAGTCTTGACATTAAGATACTCCAATTCCATGTCATACATAGCCACCATAGCAAGTAAGCCCTGAATATAATAATGTTTCACCACCAGTGAAAATATCTCATCAAAGTCTATTTTTTTCTCTGTACATAGCCTTTCACAACAAGTCTTGTCTTGTATATGCCTAGTTCCTTGTCAGATGAAGGTTCCTTCTTCTTATACACCCACTTGCAGCCGATTGCTTTATTGCCATTGGGAAGTGCAGCCAATTCTCAAGTTTGATTCTTCTTAAGAGAATCCATCTCTTTTTGCATAGCATTCAATCACAAATCTCTATTCTTGTAGTAGCGTCCTGAAAAGAAGAGGGGTCAGAAAAAATAATAAGAAAGCCATAAGCCATTGTATCTTGGAGCCTTAATGGTAACTTAGTCTCTCTTCTGCCTCTCCTTTTTGCACATGGAGTAAGGCTCTTCTTTTGGTTGTATAACTGATTCATCCTCTTGTGAAGATTCCCCCTGAATGGTGTAAACATCACCAGTGTCTTTTTCAGTAGACTCCACCTGAATTGAGGTACTGGGTCTAACTTCATCTTGGACCTACTACTGAACTTTCTTCAACATAGGTACTTTATCAAACACTACATCTCTGTTGAGCTCTCCCTTCTGGGTGACAGGGTTCCATAGCTTGTAACCCGTCACTCCAACTTGTATCTCATATAGATGCACTTATTGGACTTAGTGCCAAGCTTAGTCCTTTCATCATCTTACAACAAAACATAAATAGGACAACAAAAAAGATGGATGTCACAATAATCAACATGCTTACCAATCTAGACCTCCTGTTGTGTCTTGAGTTACAACACTATAGAAGGAGACATATTCACCAAGTAACATGCAGTGTTAATAACCTCGACCCAAACCTATTCAGTCTTTCTGTTACCCCACTTTGCTGAGCTTTGCCTAGGATAGTGAAATGTAAATCAATACCTTTCTTCTATCACAAATCCTCAAATTCCTTTGAGGTGAACTTCCCACCATTGTCTGTTCATAGACACTTGAGTTGTTTACGTGTCTACTTTTCAACTCTGACTTTCTACTCTTTGAATTTCTCAGACCTTTGACTTGTGTTTCAAGAAACACACCCAAATCTTTTTGGAGAAGTCATCTATGAAGGTGGCAAAGTATTTGGCTCCTCCAAAGGATGCAACTCGGGGTGACCCCCACACAACTGAATGTACATACTTAAGAATATGTTTACTTTTTATGGTGGAAGTGACAAACTTCACCCTGCACTACCTACCAAGTACACAAGTTTTACAAGACTAAATACCTTTGAGTAATTTCCTACTATGCAACTCTTACAACCCTCTCTCACTCATGTGACTGAGCCTAACATGTCACATCAATGTAACATCTTCATCAAAGGAAGTAGAAAATGTTGCATCACCTGTAATTGTCTTCCCAATCAAGCTGTATAAAGATCCAGTCTTTTTTAACTTCATAACCACTATGACACTTTTTTTTACTCTTGAGTCTCATTTGACAATAGAGTAGTTTGGACATCTTCCATATTTAATGTATCTTTGCCATATAAGATGGTAGTCACTAGATGGTCACAGGACTTGGCCATAGAAGACATAAGGAGGAGAGACCTTCGTCCACTTCCTCCACCTTCACCTCCATACTACGTAACTTAGAGATCAATTTATTAAACACATTCATATGGTTCACCAAATCACCACCTTCTGGCATTGGCAAACTGTATAAGTGCTTCTTAACATGAAACTTGTTGGTGAGTGACTTTGACATGTAGAGCTCTTCAAACTTCATTCATAGGTCATATATTGTTTCTACATATGCAACATTATACGTGATCTCATCTGCGAAATATAACTTACTAGTATCGATTGCTTTGAGATCCCAATCTACCCATTTATTCGCATCTTGAATGTCAAATATAAATCTTTATGTTTTAACACGTCAACATTAAATGCTTCGGACACTTTAGCACTCTGTATTTTCGAAAAGAACTAAATCTGACAGTATTAAAAAGTAAGGGACTCCTGTTATGCTTGAATCGGGGAAAACTAAAACTCGTGCACTACAAGATATACTAATTAATTATCCCTACGAACAAATATTAAGGTGATGTTTGATATCGGGATAATTTTTGAGGAGAATAGGTGTAAGTCATTCTAAGATAATTTATGTCTAGTCTTATTCTCATATATGTTTGATACACAAGGGGTAAAATGGGATTAGAAAAATGGGGATAAGTCATTCCAACCTTGTTGGAATGACTTATCCCTATTTTTAACTCTAAAATCGGGGTTAACCTTATTTCCCTTAACCCGACTTATCCCTCACCCGTTTTAACCGTATCAAATAGCTGCGCTTTGATAGAGGGTTAGATAAATGGAGGGATATCCTCCTTAGATTAGTATGTCCATCCACTTACTTCCATTTACTTTGATAAAAGGGATGGGTTAAATTGTTCAACCTATTTAGATGGGTCACACTATCCAGATTAGATGAGGGTTATCTCTCAATCTAACCTGAATATTTATATCCCTCTATCAAACAAAAAAAAAAAACTGGGGGTTATCCCCGGGACAAGTGGGGGATAACCCCCTATCAAAGCGTAGGTATATAGAATGGGATATCTCCGCTTTAACCCCGTACCAAACGGAAAAGCATATGAGTGTAGTCGATAGTAGACGCTGAGAATACGTAGGAAGCTGGTACGTACTGTGGAGGGAACATCTCTTTCCCTGCCAAAGCCCTCCGTTGACCCCATCTAGTGACCGCCTGTATCTTCGCTGCCGGTAGGAAATGCTGGACGAGATCAAGTGGTGGAATCCCAGATCAAAGCCGATGTCCGGGTTCCAAGGCTGTCCCTGTCTGCTAGAACTTCTGGGCTACGGTGCAGTGCAAAGAGCATGAGATATCCATAGCCTGGCGCAGGGGAATTCGTGCGGTTCAAGTCTACTAGCGACCGAGAAGCTTAGAGGTGCGGGGGTCTTCCATTGTTCTTCCTCCTCCTGCGCCCTCTTTTTGTAGAGAGAGAGAGAGAGAGAGAGAGAGAGAGAGATGGGGGAAAGAGAGCAGATATAACATCTAGGAGCCGATCAGGGAGGAGGAGGAAGTGAGAGATAAGAGATAGTGACCAGGCGGGTGGGGGGGAGAGACAGAAAAAGAGAGGAGGCTGGGTGAGAGATTGGAGAAAGAGAGCCGCTTTAGCAAGTAAGAGTCCATCATCAGAGGAGGAAGAGGAGGAGGAGGAGACGGAACTGAGAGAGAGTGAAGAGGTCTTGAGGTGGTTGGAAGGGATAGATGAGGGAGGAGGACGAGGAGGAGCTTAACTGGTTCTCGCGATGGGAGGAGGAGCTCCCTTCTCCGGAGGAGCTCACCCCCCTCTCCCAGACCCTGATTACCCCCGACCTCGCCCTCGCCTTCGACATCCCCACCACCCTCACGGACCCCTCCGCCACCATCTCCATCCATCACCGGGACGACGACCCATCTCTACCGCCGCCTACCCGCCACCCCCCGCCCCTGCAGCCGGACTTTGAGCTGCCGGAGACGAGGGGGGGCACCGCCCCGGAGAACGAGCCCGCCCGCACCCTGAAGCGGCCGAGGCTGGTGTGGACGCCGCAGCTCCACAAGCGGTTCGTGGACGCGGTGGGGCAGCTAGGCATCAAGAACGCCGTGCCCAAGACCATCATGCAGCTGATGAATGTGGAGGGCCTCACCCGCGAGAACGTCGCCAGCCACCTCCAGAAGTACCGCCTCTACATCAAGCGGGTGCAGCAGGGCCCCCCGGCAGGCGCCGGCGCCGGGTCACTCTCCGCGGCCGACGCCGCCGCGGACTACCTATTTGCCAGCACGCCGGTGCCTCACCACTTCCTTGGTGGCCCCGGGCCCCCTCGCGGCGGTGGGGCTCCGGACCAATTCATGCCGTTTGGGTCAGTTGCGTCCCTCCAGCACCACCACCGCCAGAGCATGGCAGCAGTTGCCGCCGCCGCCGCAGCACACCCACAACAGCAGCAGTATTACCCACAGGGGCACATGGGTCACCTGGCGAGGCAGCAGCAGCAGCAGCCAGGAAATCAGAGGGGCGTGGGTCATGCACTTTATTTGGATCCGGACTCAGAAGAAGAGGAAGAAGAAAGAAAGGTGCTGACACTTTTTCCTACAGGTGACGATTGAACCATGCTCCCTGGTTGTGTAGTGTTGTGTTCTTTCTTTATGGAATGGGAAGAGGCTGGCGTTGAGCACTTGCAACACAGTTTATAGGATCTGTAGAGGCGAGAAAATAGTCTCTCGAATCTTGTATCACACTTTTAATATTTGTTTGTTGGGGAAGATCGTCCTGCCACCCATGGAAGTCTACAAACACTAAAAGAAAAGAGTCCTGGGCGTCACCCCAGGGGACAACCCTCCGATGTTTAAATTAGAACCTTGTTGCGTGGGGATCAAGGGAGGATGAAGGAGAGAGAGAGAGATGAGAGCCGATTGATCAAGCATGGAGTGGGGATTGGACTTCCGGAGGAGTGCTCGTCACGCCCAGCGGGTGCTCGGAGAGTGCTCGCTAAGCTGAAAGAGTACTCGGAAGCGGGCCGGGGCTCTCCTCTGCAGAAGGCGCTCTCTGTAGCTGTTGTCGTAGTATGCATGTGTGGCTATCTCACCGCGTGTCTGTGTGTCTGTCCTCTTGTGTGTGGTCGAAGGTCGTTTTATAGAGGTTGTCCTGGCGGTGTAAGCTTATCCCTTAACAGGGAAGGGTGTGAGTCGTGGGATGATGTCTCCCCATGATCGTGGGGAGTTTCCTATTAAGCATCCGTTCCTCCGGAGTCGGACGATCTTTAGGCGAGTCTTACGGCACTCGTGGGACGTGTTCGCCTTTACTGGAGTCGAGGCCGATGATGGCGGGAGTAACGTTCGGTTGTCAAAGGACCATCCGGCGTCCGATATGCCTGGGTCGATGCTCCTCGTGGGCTGGCGAATCCGATGACCAATCCTATTGGGCCGCCTGGCGTGGGCCGTGGCTGTCGGGACTCGGGAGTCCGTTATGCACGTCGCGGACCTTGGGCCGACACGGGCCTAGCATCAACGGGCCGCGCATGGGCCGTATGAATTTTACCCTCCTCACTAGCCCTCCACTCTCAGACGCCGAGCACTTTCGGGGTCTGAGAGGCAGTCCCGGTGGGCCCGTTGAGGGGGAGGTTCTAGGAGGATCTCCTCGTATCAACAGGGTAGGTTGGCCCTGTCACCTACTCTGCTTTTTGGCGCGCAAGGCACCTTTGCTCGAGATGTCAGGCGGCGTCGCTATCATCATGACGCAACCGTTTTCGTCTGGGAGCGCGGGTGCGAACGGTTGCCTGGGCTCGGCGGCCGTACCTGGCGGTGTTGAGCGCCCCTTTTCCCCTCGTGCCGCCTCGAAGTGGTCGATTCGCCTTTGAAGCTTATAAGTACTGACACAGGGATATCGAGGAAACCCTATTCGCTTCTCTTGTATTCGTCGTGGGTGTTGGGTGCTTCCTCGTCGTCCTCCTCCTGCCCTGGTGAGGATTCTTTCATCTTTCTCTGTCCCTGGACCAATGGCACCTCGTAGGAGGATCCTTCGTATCGGCCCTACGTCTTCTGCCGAAGAGGAGGAAGTCAGTCGTGTCGGAGTCTCGAGCACTTCGGGTGTTGGCCCCAGTCGTCCTCGCTCTCCGCCCTTAGTTGCTTATAGGGTGGTCCACGTCCTTCGTGAGGCCTTTCAGATCCCTGCCGACTACGATATTATTTTCCCAACTTCTGACGATTGTCTAGGGGGTCGTATTCCGGGTAGCATTACTATGGTGTCGAAACTCCGACACGACTGACTTCTATCTCCCCGTGCATCCTTTCATAGAGTCGGTCCTCCGTTACTATGGTAGGTACCCAGGGGATCTTTCCCCTAATTCTTCGCGCATTCTGTGCAGTTTTGTGCACGTTTGTAACCAAACTTCGGTTACACCCAACGTCTTACTCTTCTGGCAGTTCTATAGCCTTCAGCGTTGTCCGACTGAGGCGTCATATTTTTACCTTTGGGCCAGGAAGGACAGGACCATTATCCATGTCTCTTCTCTTGTCTGCATCACGAAGGTAGGAGGTAACGGCCACCCAAGTGACTGGAGTTTCGCCGCGATTTTCTACCCTCCTAGGGCTGACAGATTACCTACTCCGACTGTTGAGGAGGCCAGGGCGATTAAGGCCCTTCTTCGTCACCCCCCCAGGGATGCCGATACAAGGCTGACCCCGGCGGTACTCCGGGAGTTGGGGTTGAGCCCCCCATTGTCTCATGGTACTACCTTCGTTGTTTCTTTTGCTTTTCTGTCTTCTGTTGGAATGACCTTCTTATGTTGCATTGCAGGGGCGCTAGAATCGGCAGAGCTGCGGTTCGAGACAGTCGAGCTGCCAGTGAACGTTCCTCGCTCCCTTGATCACATAGAACCTGGTGCCGACCTGGTTTCTGTTGCTGTTTCCCGGGAGGCGGTTGTCTTCGAGCCTGGGCGCTTACCATATCCTCTCCCGGCGGCGATTCCGGTGGAGTGCTCGCGCCCCACTCCTACGTCGCCGTCAGCTGTGCCCGCGCCCAGCGCCGGTTCGAGTACTCGAGTGGCAAGCCAGGGGGTCGCCTCCGGGAGTTCTTCAAGCACGCTCGTCGAAACTCCTCCGATGGTGATGGAGCAATGCCGTCGGGTGGATCTTTCTACGGTGGCAGTGCAAGATCGCCAGCGACGCCAGGGGAAGAGAAGGAGGACTACTGTCGAAGCTCGCGGACGAACACTACCTCCTCCCCGATCTGCGACTCCTTCGGCCCCTGAACCAGTCGAGGTGCCGGCTCCAGAGCCATCTCCCCCGGTTTGCCCGTTGCAGACGGGGGCTGCCCTGCCGATCGTTGCCGGGGGGTCACTTGATAAGGGCAAGGCGCCGTGCCTTGGCACAACCATCGACTTTACGTCGCCTGAAGACACTCCGGGGGTCATCTCCGGCCAGCGCGTGGCCTATGTCCTGATGGACAAGGGCTTGCGGTTGCCTGACCGTACTGGAGTCTTCACCCCCGAGGCTCACGAGGAGTTGTACAACCTGGCGGCCAAGAACTTGTGCTCGGTCGCTAGGGCCTTCGGCTTGTGGGGGTACCACTTCCAAGGGATCGCCCACCAGTTGACCGCCAGTGACGCGGTGCAGACGAAGCTGGAGGCCCAACTCCACAGGCTCGTGGGCGAGCACACCAAGCTCCAGGAACTCCTGGAGTCCCAGGGGCGCACCTTGGCGGAGGTGGATCGTGATCAGGACGCTTTCCAGGTCCAAATCCGGACGCTGGAGGGGTCCCTTCGTGAGGCGGCTGAACGGGCCGACGCAGCTGATGCCCGGGTGGCTGAGCCGAGGACTTCGGTGGCTGAGACCGAGGAGAGGGCCCATGTGGCTTGAGGCCCGGGCTGACAGGCTGAAGGCAGCGATGGCCACGATTGGCGTGGAGGCTGTGGAGTGCTTCCGATCGTCCTCGGAGTACAAGGACGAGCTGAACGCTGCCGCTGTTGAAGTCTATGGTTCGGCGAGGGACCTTGGCTTCCAGGAGGGATGGTCGGCCGCCCTCCAAGCTGCTGCTGACAGCCTGGGCGTCCCGGTGCCTACCCTGTCACCTCCACTAACACCATTTGAGCCCGCGGCCAGCCAGGGCAAGGAGGAGCTAGGCGAGGAGGGGCCGAGCACGGCGGAACACGCTATTGGGGCCGAGCACTCGGCGGAGAGAGAGTTGGTCGACTTGACTGACAATGCTCTGGTTCCTGCGGCCGCTCCTGACGATGTGCCCGAGGCTCAGGACCAGGCACCAGCTTACGCCACCGAGGGGGCGAGCACTTGAGGGAGTGCTCGCCATTCCTTATATCTTTGTCTTTCTTTCCCTTCTTTTTGCTATTGGGGTATGTCCGAGCAGACGTAGCCCCTTCCTTGTATACTTTTTGTTTCATAATGAAGACTTGCCTTTTCTTCGCAAATTTTGAGTGTCTAGAGTGTTCTGTATTTGCCACGTAGCCTTCATGCTTTCTTTTCCCTGCTTTAAATCTTTCTTGGGATATGAATCGGCGGCCGAAGTCTCATTGGGGGATGCGAGAAGGCGCGATCTTCGGGATCCCATAGCTTCGATTTTCGCCAAGGCGTGAAGGCGTGAAGACCCTTTTGCCCTTTCTGGGAATTTTGTCCCCTTCCTATAAATGGAGACCATGTGGAGAACCCTAAGGGCATCCTGAGTTCCCTTGGCAGTCGAAAACACGCTCGAGAGGATGTCGTCAGAGAAATCAGATTCTTCGTCGGAGGAGGCTCCCCTCAAGCGGTTGTGCTTCCGGAAGGAAGCCCTGCCGTCGCCGGACTAGATATCGGGGGAAGGCAGCAGTGGCGACGTTTCAGAGGAATACAAGGAGGGGTACCTGCAAGGGTGGCGGGACGTCTTGGCGAAGGTGAAACGCATGTTTTGTAACAACGGGGTGTTGAGCCTCCAACCCGACAGGTTCCGTCCCAAAGAGGACGAGTAACCGCTTGTACCCTCTTCCCCCTATCAATAAAACTTCTTTTTCTGCAACCTTTCTTCGCATGATGGATGCTTAATCTTTGTGTGATGTGGTTGCCGTTAATGGATCCATACCTTCCCTCGATGTGTGAGTCAAATGGAGGATACCATCCGTCGCAGGTAGGAGTTCCCTTTACGGAGTGGAGTTCTTCCCCTATAAGTAGCAGAGTTTGTCGATGGTTCTAAGGCATCGTGTGCCTTCATCTCTCTGTCTTTGTCGCTGTCATGTCTCAGCAGTCTCCCAAGTCCATAGTGGAAGGGGAGCCCCCAAAGGTCCCCGGTGCTCCTGCTGTCGTCGCGGTAGAGATGAACGTTGCTCCTGTGGGGCAGGTGGTGGGAGCTTCAGCGACTCCGGCTCCGTCGGTGATCGTTGGGCCAACGGACGGTGTCACCGCTAAGTCTGCTCTGGCTCCAACGTCTTCCCACGAACCACTCGATCTGAGCAGCGATTTTGAGCAGGGTCGGATGGCTGGTTATATTGATGGTTTCAATGTCGCCATGGCCTTAGTGTACCCAACTCACTTCCCCGGTGGCCCGTGCTGGCCAAGCGGATACGCTAACCTTGACTAAGGGCTCTTGTATCAACAATAAAAGCATGAACCTTTTTGTTGTGCTATGTGTGTGATTTTGATGACAACAAAATTTTATATACGTGTGAGATGAGAATGATTGTGAAAGTTGTGGAATCATGCTTGTATGAATGCATATTTGCATGTGTGAATGCCTTGTACTGAATGAGAATAGATGTGGAAACATAATTGCATGGCAAGTTTAATTTGTCTTGAAGGTCGGAAATTCATGTTCATTTTACCTTGTTAAATGTGTGTGTGTGTTTCAGTGTTCATTTAGGGATACAAGAAGGTCCCTTGTTCATACCAATGCCTCTCTTGATATCGATGGTCTACACATCTTACATTCCAAGCAGACTGCATTTGATCTGTGTGCTCATGTCTTTGATTTTCCTCTTGGTGTGAATGCCCCGTGTATTGAAAGTGTGTTGAAAGCTTAAAATCTTCACATGTTAGAATGGATCCTACTCAGAGGATTCTTCATGCTAATTGAACGATTGAGCTCCCATGCTCTTGCTCATGCCTTTATATTTGACATCAAAACAAAAGCTTGTGACTTATGTCTTTATGGAAACATTTCTTGATGCAATGTGCATTTGGATGGTTCTCAAGTTATGGAGTTTTTTTGAGTTCTTAACTTTTACACCTATGGTAACTTGATGTTCTTGTGATTTTGTAGGTCCAAGGATGGTTTTTAAACCTTCACATATTTAGTGGATCGTGGTAACATCTAACCATTTTTTAATACCTGAAATGATGGAGGTTTAGATAGGTTTTTGACCCTAACAGGCAGGGGTCGACCCTCACTGCCCTTGGCACAGTCCAAGGGTGGCAGAAGGCAAGGAGTGTAGGGGTCGACCCACAGCAAGGGTCGACCCATAGGGTCAACCCCCCTGTCCCTGCTTGCTATTTGGCAGTCCTGAGCTGCAGAAATCTCAGGGGTCGACCCATAGGGTCGACCCTTTCCGGACGGGGGTTTCGAAAACTCCTAAAACCTATTGAAAACCCTTGGAAACCTTACCAAATTATCCCCAAAAGGTTCCTAGACTTATGAGGGTGTTTTTAACACATTTTAGAAGGGGTATATGGGTCAAATGGTCACTCCTTGCTATATATATATGTTTACTCCGAATTTGAGAAAGAAAACTCTAATGTGCTTATGTTTTCTATCTTGTAGGAGAAGAAATGGAAGAAGGAAAGAAGGAGCTCAAGAGAGGAGGATTTGATCTACTTCAAGTGATTTTTGGAGCTCGTGGAAGAAGAGAAAGTGAAGCGGATTGAAGAGGAACGTGATGACGCTGAAATCGCGACCATCCGACTACGAACCAAGAAGAACCGGAACATTCCAAGAAGGGGGAGCTTTATACTTGATAGATCTTCTTTGTCTCAATCTTTAGAATTTACCTTGGGATCATTGTATCTATTTGTGCACACTCTTTTAATTTTTGAAAGAATATTCTGTGCGGGTGCTCGGAGATTTGATCTTCGAGTGGTTGTGTTGACTCTTGTGCGTCGTTTTGTGCGGAGCATCTTCGCGTGTGGTTTGGGGTTCTTCCCCGTGTGTGTTTGGGAGTTATCTCCCGTGTGTGTGCAGTGTCGTCATGCGTGTGTTGTGGAGCGTGTCTCCGTGTGTGTGGGGATTTATCCCCGTGCTATTTTAACAACAGTGAAGCCTCATTCAATTGAGTGAGGGGTGGACGTAGGGGGCCCGGTGTGGTCCCGAACCACCTTAAAAATCTCTGTGCCTCGTGGTTTGCTTGTGGTTTGCAATTCCTCTATTTTAGCTCTTCGCTATTTGTGGTCTCGGCACAGCGTTCCATTCACTCACATATTCACATCAATTCTAGTCACACGCCGGTGAGTGTTGAGTGCGTAATTCAACTTGCTATATCTCGTTAATTGTTTGTCTAGTCTTATAGAAGTTAATTGCTCAACTGTGTATCGATCTTCTATATTGGTCTTAATTATTTGGAAATTAGTTTTTTGTGGCCCAATCAATTCACCCCCCCTCTTGATTGCCGTTGCCCCGGACCCAACAATTGGTATGAGAGCCTCGGCTCTATTTGTTTTGAGCTCTCACGATCTATAGAGTGATCCTAGTCAACAGTAGTCTCGAGTAATATGGCTGAAAGTAGTCTGACTACCCTTCCTTCATGTTTTGATGGTCACGATTACATTTCTTGGAGAAATAAAATGTGTGCTTATCTTGGAGTTTATGAGGCTGAAATGTGGAAAACTATCTATGAAGGTCCATATAACCTCCCTCCAAAAGAAAACAAATGGAATGAAAAACACATCAAGAAAAATGTGATAAATGTTAGTGTATTAAATTTTCTGAAGAATAGTATAGAATCTGATGTACTTTCACTATTTTCAATGTGTAGGTCTGCAAGAGACCTTGGGGACGAGTTGGCGTGCAAATATGAGGAAAACGTGATGGATGCATGCATGGTGGCTCAACGAGAAAGCAATGATGAGGTAAATTCTGACTCTGAAGAACTTTCAATTGAGGAATGGCAATTAGCATGCGCTGACCTGTATGACAAAAATAAGAAACTCAAGTCTGAAAATAAAGCATTGAAAAAGAAAATTGAAGACATTGTGCATGCTAATCCTTGTGAAAACTGCAAAACATTGGAGTCACAAATTGAAGATCTAGAGTACAAAACTGAACTTCTGGAATCCAAATCAAGATTGCTTGAAGAAGAGATTTCTGACATGCGTGAAGAATATGCTTTGCTTGAAAAATCTGATAACTCTCTTACATTAGAAGAAGAATGTTATGAATTGCGTGAGTAGAATAAATTCTTGTTGTGTAAAATTTCTTTGCTCGAGAAAAATGAAGAATGTCTTAAGAACAAGCTATCTTCCTTATCTGATGATAAGAAAATGTTTGAAAAACTGCTTGACACTGAAATTGAGAGCAAGAGCATCATGACTGAAATTGAAGAACTTAAAAAGAAAAATAGTGCCATGTTCATTCAAATTTCTCTACTAGAAAGCAGTTTGAAAGGTTTTGATAAACTTGAAAAAGAAAATTCATTGTTGAAGTGTGAGAACGAACGGTTGCTTGAAAAGAGTTCAAAGCTTGATGAAACTGAAAAAGTCCTTGAAAAGCTAACTGAAAAACTGAGCTCTATAAATGCTGAACACAAGGAAGTCTTGGAGGAAAATGCAAACTTCAAAACAATGAATTGTCTGTTAAATGATAAAGTGTGTGCATGCGAAGAAGAAATGACAAGTGTCGAATTGCATATTTTTGCACTAAAAGAAGAGGTGCAAAGATTAAAAGATGACTTGTCAAGATTTGTAAAAGGGAAAGAAACCTTGGACAAAATGCTGGGTGTCAAAGTGAATTTTCAAAAAGAGGGTTAGGATATAACCCTGTCAATAAAAAGTCATTTGAATATAAATTGAAAACCTCATTTGTTCATGCTTCCGATATACCCTGCACTTCCAAAGCACCTCCTCCTATTGCACAAATCAAAATTTCTGAAAAGAACCTTGAGAAGAAGAAAAATGTTAACACAAAGTCCACAATACCAAATAGATTTCAAAAAGTTCAAGGTGGACGAAAAATGAAAACTATTGTTGAATGCTTTTATTGTGGTATGTATGGCCATGTTATGGATGATTGTAATGTCATAAAGAAATATGACCAACATGCATGCGAAGATAAATCTCTTTTCAAAAGATAAAGAAATGTTTCTTGCTTTTACTGTGGATTGCATGGTCACATCATGGCAAATTGCTTTTCAAAGAAACATGATGACTTGCATGCTATTTTTTTTTAATGTGAAGTCTGTCTATCAAAACAAATTTAATGTTGAGCACGCCATGTATGGAAAAAGAGTTGCATCTAATAGAAGAAATTTATTTGGAAAGACCACCCACTTTTGTTGCTTCTATTGTGGAAAACGAGGTCACATGATGAAATATTGTTGGTTAAAGAAAAATCATGATTTTCATGCTTCTAAGATGAATGCAAGGTTCAGTTTTGTTAAATCCACAACGTTTGTGAATAGCAAAAACTATTTTGTGAGAACTCATGAATATATAAAGAAGCCCTATGCTAGAGTTGCTTTTCCTCATTGCTTTTATTGTGGAAACTAAGGACATGTTCTTGAAGATTACAAAATCATGAAAAATGATGACATGAAGGTAATGAAAATGAGGAAGAATTTGTTTGGCAAAAATGCTACTAACCTCCAGGGACCCAAGAAGACTTAGGTACCTAAATCTGTCGTGTGAGTTAGTTTTCATGCAGGTGTGCCTTGAGGTAAATAGAGATTAAAAGGGGTTCCAATAAAAATGAACAAGGCACACTCTTTTGGTAAAACTCCTACCTTACTTTTCTTTATTGTCAAACTTGGTGATTTTGATGTTTTCTCTCTGTTACTCTGCTTTATTTTAATTGTAATTCTTTACAAGCCATACAAGGTTTCGTTGAATGAATATTTGGTATATCAAATGGTGATATGTGAAATGACATATTAAGTCTGTCAGGAAACTATCACTAAGCGTGAGGTGATCTTCGGATTTCTCCGCCTTGTACCAAAATTCAGAAATTGAAATGTTTGGCTTACGAGGAAACATTTATTCTGAATGAAATCAATCTGCCTTTGATTTGCAATGCTTTCAAATTGTATCTGAAAATTTTTCTGTTCAAGGAAAAAATTTATGAACTATAGAATTCCTCACTCTGCTGCAATATTGTTTTTGAATGATCATAGTTAAAAATTTGGGTTCTGAAGAATATGGTTTTCATGAAGAAGCTTGAAACAAAAGTTCATGGTTCAGTTTCGTTAATATTCATCTCTTGCATTTAATGGTTTCTCGATTAGCCTGTATATAGTCTGCAGATTTTGTGAATAAGATCGAATGTTCATATGCACTGAAAATTACATAAAAAGTCATTGGTATTTCTGTATATCATTCACATCTTCTTCATATGCTAAATCATGCATAACTTTTTCTGAATCATCTCATGCATATTTTGACTCGTGTGGTTGCATATCACCTTGCATGAATGTCTTCCTGAATCTTTACATGTTTGCACGTACTTAGCTTATAAAACCATTTCTTGAACAATTCTAAGGCCTTACACTCCTTCATAAATAAATCTTGCACTGATTCAATCTAGGTGTATTACATGCCATATATTAAAGGGGGAGAAGACTGATATGGTGAGTGCATATATTCAGGGGGAGAATTCTCATGTCTCTAGCATAATTCACAGTATATACTTGAAACAAAACCCCCACATATTGAAAAACTTGTGTTTAATGTCTTTTAACTATAAAGATATTAGAAATTCGTTCTAACACTTACATGATACTGGAAGTTCTACATGATCATCAGGAGTAATCGTGAGGAAAAAGTTGCCTGCCCCTACAAATTGTGAATAAGTGGAAAGTGAATCCTAGTAACCATGAATCCCCACTAAAACAAATGAGGGAACTTGAGTGAAACGGTGAAACAAATTCCACAAGAAAAATACAATGAGTGATGGATCCAAGTAACCGGGAATCCTCATTGAGACACATGAAGAGACTCGCGTCAAACGGTGAAGTCCATTTTAAAAACAAAGGAAAGGGGCTGTGTGAAGCTACCGATAGTCGAGAATCTAAAATGAAATTGTAGAGTGAAAAGACATCGGTTAGTGTTATTTGAAATTTTTGTATATCTTTATGTTTAAGATTCATTGCACACTTTTGAGCACATGTCCTTCACGGAGTTCTTGTTTTGGGCATATATTGTGAATTTGTCTATATACATGATTAAATGAACTCTTTGTACATGCACAGTTTCTTTAGTTTTGGCTCGTGCTATACTTCTAGCCTTTGAATCTATTACAAAGCCTTCTTATCCCACTCCCTAAGGGAGATCTATCTTATCTATATGTGTATTGCATGTCTATAAAGAATGCTTGCATTTCATTCCCTTGCATGATCATAACTTGCATTTATTCCCCCAAGCCTAGCTTTTGTTGTTGACAAAGGGGGAGAGATCTGTGTGCTTAAAACTATGAATATGCATGAAATTTTGATCCATGAAGTTCTTCTATACTGCATGATCTTTTGAATGTTGAGTTGGAAACTCTGAGTGGAAAATTTAATGTGCATATCTCTCATACTTGATGTTTTATCTTCAACAAGTGGTGTTTCGGTTCCTAACAATTGATATCAGTCATTGCTCTTATGATGTATGGAATAATGTGAAGAACAATGTGATCGTTTCTTGTGATGTGTGGCTCTGGTCCTTGAATCTGGTTCATGTGTTAAATTCAAACTGTCATGTGATCTTATGGTTCTGAAACTGAATGCTCTGTTTCTTGCAAAATGCCCCACTTTTTTATTATGTCAAAGGGGGAGAAGAATCATTTGTCATAAAGTTTTGTCATCATCCGAAAGGGAGAGATTGTTGTGTTATGTGTGTGATTTTGATGACAACAAAACTTTATGTATGTGTGAGATGAGAATGATTATGAAAGTTGTGGAAACATGCTTGCATGAATGCATATCTGCATGGGTGTGAATGCCTTGTACTGAATGAGAATAGATGTGGAAACATAATTGCATAGCAAGTTTAATTTGTCTTGAAGGTCGGAAATTCATGTTCATTTTACCTTGTTAAATGTGTGTGCATTTCAGTGTTCATTTAGGGATACAAGAAGGTCCCTTGTTCATACCAATGCCTCTCTTGATATCGATGGTCTACACAAATTACATTCCAAGCAGACTGCATTTGATCTGTGTGCTCATGTCTTTGATTTTCCTCTTGGTGTGAATGCCCCTCGTGTGTTGAAAGAGTGTTGAAAGCTTAAAATCTTCACATGTTAGAATGGATCCTACTTATAGGATTCTTCATGCTAAATTGAATGATTGAGCTCTTGCTCATGCCTTTGTATTTGGCATCAAAACAAAAGCTTGTGACTTATGTCTTATGGAAACATTTCTTGATGCAATGTACATTTGGATGGTTGCCAAGTTATGGAGTTTTTTTAAGAAGAATCAAGTTTAGGAGTTCTTAACTTTTACACCTACGGTAACTTGATATTCTTGTGATTTTGCAGGTTCAAGGATGATTTTTAAACCTTCACATATTTAGTGGATCATGGTAACATCTAACCATTTTTTAATACTTGAAATGATGGAGGTTTAGATAGGTTTTTGACCTTAACAGGCAGGGGTCGACCCTATGGGTCGACCCTCACTGCCCTTGGCACGGTCCAAGGGTGGCAGAAGGCAAGGAGTGCAGGGGTCGACCCATAGGGCTGTTTGGCAGTCCTGAGCTGCAGAAATCTCAGGGGTCGACCCTTTCCGGACGGGGGTTTCGAAAACTCCTAAAATCCATTGAAAACCCTTGGAAACTTTACCAAATTGCCCTCAAAGGTTCCTAGACTTATGAGGGTGTTTTTAACACATTTTAGAAGAGGTACATGGGTCACATGGTCACTCCTTGATGTATATATATGTTTACTCCGAATTTGGGAAAGAAAATCCTAATGTGCTTATGTTTTCTATCTTGTAGGAGAAGAAAGGGAAGAAGGAAAGAAGGAGCTCAAGAGAGGAGGATTTGATCTACTTCAAGTGATTTTTGGAGCTCGTGGAAGAAGAGAAAGTGAAGCGGATTGAAGAGAGGAATGTGAGGACGCTGAAATCGCGACCATCCGACTACGAACCAAGAAGAACCAGAACATTCCAAGAAGGGGGAGCTTTATACTTGATAGATCTTCTGTCTTAGTCTTTATAATTTACCTTGGGGTCATTGTATCTATTTGTGCACACTCTTTTAATTTCTGAAGGAATATTTTGTGTGGGTGTTCAGAGATTTGATCTCCGAATGCTTGTGTTGACGCTTGTGTGTCGTTTTGTGGGGAGCATCTTCGCGTGTGGTTTGGGGTTGTTCCCCGTGTGTGTGCAGGTGTCGTCCTGTGTGTGTTGTGGAGTGTGTCTCCGTGTGTGTGGGGATTTATCCCCGTGCTATTTTAACAGCAGTAAAGCCTCACTCAATTGAGTGAGGGATGGACGTAGGGAGCCCGGTGTGGTCCCGAACCACCTTAAAAATCTCTGTGCCTCGTGGTTTGCTTGTGATTTGCAATTCCTCTATTTTAGCTCTTCGCTATTTGTGGTCTCGGCACAACGTTCCATTCACTCACATATTCACATCAATTCTAGTCACACGCGAGTGAGTGTTGAGTGCGTAATTCAACTTGCTATATCTCGTTAATTGTTTGTCTAGTCTTACAGAATTTAATTGCTCAACTGTGTATCGATCTTCTATATTGGTCTTAATTATTTGGAAATTAGTTTTTAGTGTCCTAATCAATTCACCCCCCCTCTTGATTGCCGTTGCCCCGGACCCAATAATTTTTCTTCTACTTTGTCCTTTTCCTCTCACGTCATTAGAGCCATTGCATGAATGCTGTATGGACTTTGGCAAAATCCTTCGTGTGTGGAGTGTTCGTGAGAGTAGGTAGACTTGCCGTCGAATCCACCTTTAGCGCGCGTGAACTAGGTGTATGTCCTGTTTCCTGGGAAGACCAGGACTCTTACCCGCCCTGGCGGGCTGCTAGGTCACGCTTATCTTTGAACAATCGTAGGTTGGCATACGTCCTTTTTCCTGAAGAGGAGAGGATTCTCACCTGTTTTTGGCTAGGTGTACATCCTGCTTCCTGAGAAGGCCAGGACTCTTACCTTCCCTTAGGGGCTTAGGAGCCACCTTTGAATGATCACATAGGAACATACGTCCTCCCTGAAGAGGAGAGGATTCTTGCTCGCTCTAGGGGACTTAGGAGTCACCTTTGACCATATGAAGGCGAGCGTACATCCTTCTTCCTAAAGAGGAGAGGATTCTTGCTTGTTCTAGGAGACTTGGGAGTCACCCTTCATTTCTGAGGGAGCATGAGTGCTCGTCTCTTGGGAGCTCGGAAGCTACCATCGTTTCTGAGGGGAGTATGAGTGCTCGCTTCTTGGGAGCTCAGAAGCTACCATAGTTGGGGTCGGTGGGCGACTGATCCCTGAACCGGGTCTTGGAATGGCGAGGAGGAGTAATAATTTACTGATAAAATGTTCTGAGATTTACAGAATTCCAAGTTCTCGGGACCTCTCGCCCATCCAGTGTCCTCAGCCTATACGCCCCTTTGCCGAGCACTTCTGTCACCCAATAAGGGCCTTTCTAGTTTGGGGCCAATTTCCCCATCGTCGTCCTGGGGTCCGCCATGCTAACTCGTCGCAACACGAGGTCTCCACAGAGAAAATGACGCTCTCTGACGCGAGCATTGTAGTACTGAGCCAGTCTCTGTTGATAGGCAACGAGTCTCAACTGGGCGCGCTCCCTACTTTCCTCAAGCAGGTCTAGGTTTTCTCGCATCGCCTGATTGTTTCTGGCCTTGTCAAACTGGCTAACCCATACCGATGGGTTGGATACCTCGACTGGAACAATTGCTTCTGCTCCATATGCGAGGTGGAAAGGCGTTACCCCCGTGGCCGGCCGGGCAATAGTCCGGTGTGCCCATAGGACACTCGGGATGGAATCCACCCAAGATTCACCAACCTGCTCCAAGCGGGTCTTGATGCCATGAAGGAGCGTTCTGTTGGCATTCTCTACTAGGCCATTCGCTTGGGGGTGGCCTACAGATGTGTAGTGATTCCAAATCCCCAACTTCGAGCATTTTTCCTGAAAGAAGGTGCTCGCAAATTGCCTGCCGTTGTTGGACACGTGGGATCCCAAACCGGTAGATGATACTCCGCAGGACAACTTTCCATGTCGTCTTGCTTGTGATTTTCCCCAATTGTTCTACCTCGACCTATTTAGTGAAATAATCAATGGCGACGATGAGGAACTTCTTCCTCTCCTGAGCCTCCAGGAAGGGGCCCAGTATATCTACCCCCCACCGAGCAAATGGGCGAGGCTCCATCAGTGCGTGCAGTTGTGTAGCTAGTTGGTGATACAAGTTCACAAACCTCTGGCACTGGGGGCAGCTTCGGACGTAGCCGAGGCAGTCTTGCTGCAGCGTCGGCCACCAGTATCCTTGCCGGATGAGGCTCCTCGCGAGTGCTCTCCCACCGATATGGCTTCCACAGAGTCCATCGTGGACTTCTTGAGTTGCCTGCTTGGCCTCCGTGGGGAACAGACACTTTAGCAGTGGAGCATAGAGTGATCGCCTGAACAGGCGGCCATCGATGATCGTGAAATGTGCCGCTCGTGCTCGCGTACGGCGAGCGTCGACACGGTCGTTGGGGAGTTGTTGTCGTAGGAGGAAATCCAGGATTGGATCCATCCATGATGACTCATAGTCGATGGCGTTTACTTGGGGACCCGGTTCCTCGATGCTCGGTGCCAGTAATTCCTCTATCAAGACAGCTCTTGAGTTAGAGGCAGTTGTCGATGATGCCAGGCGGGACAGAGCGTCTGCTCGAACGTTCTCTTCCCTCGAGATATGCACCATTTCGAAGCGGGAGAATGTCGCCGTGACTTCCTTAGCCTTTTCTAGGTACTTCACCATCGTCGGCTCCCGAGCTTCGAACTCTCCCTTGACTTGGCTGGTGATGAGCTGGGAATCACTGTAGACTCGTAGGTTGGTCGCACCGAGGTGCTTCTCCATACGTAGGCCTGGAAGTAGTGCTTCGTACTCGGCCACATTATTAATGGCCGGGAAACAGAAGCAGAGGGCATACTGTAGCTCCACCCCTTCTGGGGATAATAGGACTAAGCCTGCTCCGCTGCCTACGACGCAGGACGAACCGTCCACGTAGAGTTTTCACGTTGGCCCTGAGGATTGCTCAGGCGATTCCTCTTCTGGCAGTGTGCATTCGGCGACGAAGTCGGCGAGGGCCTGGGCTTTAATCGCTGTTCTCTGGCAAAACTTGATGTCGAACTCCCCCAGCTCGATAGCCCACTTAATGAGTCTGCCTGATGCATCTGGGTTCTAGAGGATCTGGCGCAGGGGCTGGTCGGTGAGAACCACGATTGGGTGAGAGAGGAAGTATGGTCGCAGCTTTCGTGCGGCCGTGACTAGAGCTAGTGCGAATTTTTCAAAGGAGGCCACCTACCTTACCTAACCATGTCCCCTTGGTCAAGGGGGCGCCCCCCCCCCCCCCCCCATTTTTATTTTTGAAAAATATGCTATTAGAACTAATTAGTTCTAAACCTTGTATACCCCTCCCAACCCTAGATCTGAGGGCATTAGTGGTCATTTTCCATTTATTATATAAGGCTTGTATTTCCCTTTTTCATGAATTAATGAGAAGGAAATTTGGTGAATTGCCTTTGAGCCAAGGAGCTACCTGCGCCCCTCCCCTCTCCCCTCTAGTTCCTCCTTCTTCCCTCTGCATTTCAGAGATGAGAACCCCTTCTACCTGAGCCCCTCTATCTCTGATTTCATCTCTGGTGCCGCCGCCGCCGTTCGTGCCGCCATCGAGCCGCCGCGAAGCCGCCTTCGAAGTTCTGTCCAAGGTTCTGTTTGGCTGGACAGAGTCCCACTCCGGGATTTTTAACTCCCAACTCCGACATCATCTAGAGTTGAGATTTTTAGGGTTGATTCCTCTCTTGATTCCCAACCTCCAGTAAAAAACTCACGTCATTCAGAGTTCGTTTTATATTTTTCTATTTTCGTGTCTTTCTGTCTTCTTGATCTGTCCCTTTTCATATCTGTGTAGCAGAAGCTTAGTTCTTCCACCTTTCGACCCCCTTTTTGATTTTTGTTGGAATCCCCAAATTTATTGGAGGTTCTGTCCACCTTCCCCATCCTCCACAAATTTTCTCCGAATTTCAAAAGCCCTCTACCTATTTTTAGAAATTGTGTCTTTTCCCCAAATTCAGATCTATTTCTGCTGTCCAGATCTGACCCCGAGTCAGTATAAAATCCCCACAAAATCGAAACTTCCACCAAATCTTGCATAAGATATCTCCCCGTTTTCCTCCCTTCGGTCTACAACTTTCATGAAGGGCCCAAAGGTTGAATCGAAGGTCTACATCGCGGTCTACGCCAACTCTCAAGAAAACTTGGTTCTGCCCTGAGTTTTCAGATCCTGTGAGTCAGCAGCTTGAAAATTCGACAAAGGCCATCAACGGGAAAATTAAATTTCTTTCTCTGGCCATAGATCGAAGGATTTCAAGTCAGCTTTCCATCGGTACCTCTTGTGCGTCGATCCGACGTCGGGAGTGACCGCAGCAGTAGATCTCGCCGGGTCAGGCGCTGCAAAACAGAATTGCAGATCCGTGGCCAGCAACTCCGGCGAGTGGAGATCGGAGCCGCCCGGCCTCCGGCCGGCGAACCAGCACACCGCCGTCCCAGGGAGCGCCCTTCCAGGCGTCCCCACCACAGTGGTGCCACCCCGGTCCCACACGGCCCCTCGGGCCAGCACGTGGGTCCCACGGTCGTGAGTACGTGTGCCGCCGAAGCAACACAAGAAGCGGCCCGTCAACCCGAAACCGCTACTCCCGGGTCCCATTGTGTCGCCCTTTACCTCCCTGCGTGGAGTGGGCAGTAATTTGTCTTGCTGTAACTATTGTGTATTTACTGTTCCGGGAGTACGAGATCGGCCGGGAAGTCGTCGTGGGGCCAGGCGCGTGGAGGTATCGTGTTCGCTCCTTACTCGGCACTTTGCTTAATTCGTATATGCTTTATATGCCGCTGCTAGAGAGCATGATAGGGTAACTTAGCTCGCTATTTATTGATATTCACTACTGCTGCGAGAGAGAGCGAGACCGTCCCGTGACCCGATCCGGGCACGAATTTGTGAGTTGACCACCCTAGCTCCTTGCCGATTTCTCAACCGCGTACGTCCGACGCTTCCCTCGTTAGGGATGATCGCGAGCTTGCTTAGAGTCCGAGGATCGCATATCTATTTGGAGTCGAGTCGCGTGTCCGTCCCGCATCACCCGTGGGGCATGCTCGCCTTTACTGGAGTCGAGGCCGATGATGGCCGGAGTAACGTTCGGTCGTCGGAGGGCCATCCGGCGTCCGATATGTCTGGGCCGATGCCCCTCGTGGGCTGACGAATCCGATGACCGGTCCTATTGGGCCGCCTGGCGTGGGCAGTGGCTGTCAGGAGTCCGTTATGCACGTCGCGGACCTTGGGCATACACGGGCCTGGTGTCAACGGGCCGCGCATGGGCCATATGGATTTTACCCATCCTCAGGATCATTTCCCCAAGTCTTGGGAATTGGTTAATGGTCCCCTTATAATTCCACTTTGCTGTTGGAGATATATGAATAATGACCGAAGAAGTTGTAGTGTTATCAATGTTCTATAGGCAACATGTTGGTGAGTGGTGTGAACACCCAGAGAGAGTGTGTGGCCCTCAGCCACCTAGGGTTGCCGGTGACTTTAGTCTCACATTAGATTCTACAAAAGAATTATTGGGAATGATAAATGGTTCCTAACAAATGGTTTCTAAGCCCAATTTTTGTCGGTCTAGTGTGACGTATCAATACACCATTTACCTACTTTTGTAGAATATAATGTGGGACTAAAGTCACCGGCAACTCTAGGTGGCTGAGGGTAAAGGGTGATGCCTAGGTTACGCCCATATCAGTACACCCTTTAGCTACTTTTGTAGAATCCAATGTGGGACTAAAGTCATCGGCAACTCTAAGTGGCTAAGAGTAAAAGGTGATGCCTAGGTTACGCCCGTTCATGCACCGCAGATAAAGGGTGTATTAATACGCCACATTAGACCTACAAAAGTTGGACTCAACCATCATTTGTTAGGAACCATTTATCCTTCCCCAAAACCTAGGCATTGAGGTAGGGGATTCCTTTTCTTATGAGCCGGTGAAATTCTTTTGTAGAATCCAATGTGGGACTAAAGTCACCGGCAACTCTAGTTGGCTGAGGGCCTCACACTCCCTCTGAGTGCTCACGCCACCCACCTGTAAGCAGGCATAAGCATTGTGGGTGGTAGTGGTGGCAGCCGTGGCAGCACTAATGGTGGTGGGCACAGTATGGATTCTCAACCTTGATGCTGTGGATGTGAATTTATCTTTTGGCGCTGATTTTGCTTGGCTTTCCTTGCATTCTCCTGTACAAATTGCCCTCTTTACCCAGCATTCTTTATCACCTGTGGATCAAGTTGTCACACCACTTCATGCCCTTGTGTTTTTAGAATAAGTCCTGGGAAGTCCCTTTTTCACAAACTTTTGACACCTATTGGTCTAATGATCCTTGGAAAAGATATTTGGATCTTTAGCTGATGCTTTTGATGAACTTATCAGCTTAAGGCTATGGCATTGGATTCTTTATTGTTTTAGTTATGAGAATGTCTCTGGCTGTGGGTAAAAAGGGTTTTTGGTAGTTATGTCACCGGATGCTGCTCGTTAAAGCCTGTGTGGCAACATATGCCGGCAATGACTGGTCTGTAACATTGGGCCATGAGCTTTATTTATTGGTTTGGGCGGTAGACATCTTAGAGGAATTCTTTGTTAGCTGCATGATTTCCTCTCTCTTGTTTCTGAGGACTCTTCCCCTGAAAATGGTAGCCCCTGGGAAGATCTTATGAATCAGATTACAGAAACTTTGGTTGGCTGTCTAGTGTCTTTCGATGTAATCTTGTTCCAAAGTTATATAAAATATTTTGTGCTCCTTTTGATTAGAAATGATTAATCTAATATTTCTTTGCCATTTCCTTTCAAAAAGAAATTCCCTTTGCTATTTTATAAATCTCACAGTCATTGTGGTTTATCTCTCTTCATCTGTCTTTCACTTCTTTTTCAGCTTCAAAAATACAACTCCTTTGCCCTCATGAACCTATCCATTTTTTTTTCTGCAAGAAAGGATGGTAGAGGATGTTTTCAGGAAAAATCTATTTTGTATAACTTTGTCTCATATGCTATTGTACTTTTTCCCTCTTTTGTTCCTTTGATATGGGGCTTTACATCCATTCAACATTTAAGCTCTTAGATGATTTGTTTCAAAAGGTATGAGCTGTATGGTTTGTTTATAGTTCTGTCAAATAGTGAAGAATCTGTCTCTTAAACATGCTAAATACATAGTTCAAGGATTTTTACGTATTGCCAATTGTTGTACTTCAAAAGAAAGTCCCTAACATCATGCCTTACAGTAAAAGAGGGCAGTCTTGCCTATTGCTCTGCGCCGTTGAGATCTGAGACACATCATCAATGATGTTCACACGTTTGTATGGAAATTTTGCTTGGGAGGCATCAAATAATCCTGTGCGTGGGTAAGAAGGGCATTATCTTCTCCCACTAATATCCAGAACAAATTGCCCGTCAATCCATTGAAATATGTCAATAAACTTATGAGATACCTTTCAACATGTTGAGAAATCTTTCAAACTGGAAACTGACTTCGACTTTTTGATACATGTTGATGCATCAGAAATTCGGAATGGAAATCCTGTACATTATGGCATTGTATCTATACCCACGTGCTAGAATGATTGCGCTGTGTCTATATACCTTTCATTCATCTGAACAGTTATCCAGAAGCTCTTTAGTCATTTTCTTTGTTAATGAAGTCCATCTTAGCAAAAATTTGTGAACTGCTACACTTTTTCAATGGCAGAGTCATTTTTGTGCTTTCCACCTCCTTCTCCATTATCTTTTTATGTTGTTTGGTCCAATTTTATCCTTTCCCTCTGATTTAAATCAAAGGATGAGTTGACTTATCTTCGAACTTATTAAAAAGATAATAAAGGCATAATAATATGGAATTTATACAGTTGAGGTGTTGAGGTAACAATTTGGCCTCCTAGTATCAGGCGTGTAGGGAGGTCAATCAAGGTTAAGAGGGGACAAAAGAGCATGAAGGGACAAGACTTTCTGGCAGAGCGGGACATGTATGATGTATGTAAAGATTAAGCCTGTCTGTTTCACTGACTGTATTTGTTTCTGCCTGTTTGTCTTACTGAAGGGGGGGGGGGGGTAAATTTCATCAGCTGATTAGTTTCCAAGCCTGTTGATTTGACTGGCTATAATTTCTTCAGTTTCCTTGGGAGCTAAGAGTATGTTTCTTCTAATTCGAAGAACAGGTTGGATTAACAATATGTAATTTGGCACGCTGTTTTCATGTAAATTTTAAACTTTAAAGAACAGCAGTTTCAATAAATTTTCTTGTTTTGGAATTGTGTTTTTGGCTCATGAAGTTTGCCAATATTCTTCATTCTCCTTTTAGTCATTTACTTCTTGAGTTATTTGTGTTGATGAGTTGGCTTGGCAGTGGTTCCTTTACAGGGAATGGATGTAGATAGAATCTTCAGGGATGTATATAAGCTTGTTACTGAGTCGAGCCATCAACACAAAAACTTGAGTTACCAGGTGGAGACACCCAGAACTAATATAAGAACAGAGTGGAGGATTTACCCACGAGTTCATGGAGGCCTATGCTCCTCTCACACAGTATCACCTTCTTAGCACTCTTTTTCAAATTAGCTAGAGGAAATTGATCACATAGCCAACAAAACCGAATCAACTAATTTCCTCCTATCTATATTACAATTCCTGTAATCCAATGGTCAGAAGTACGATGTCAAAGATTTACGAAGATGTCAGACTTCGAAAGATGGTGTTAAGTACCTCTACATAAAGGAGGAACTTTGGATGATAAATCCGGCTTTGTTGTTCATTTTGCACTCACGCAACCGGGGAGTTTTGTTGATGACGAAGCACCCAGCACACCCCAGTCAAAGTAGGCGGCGAAAATTGGACACCGGTGTTCTGGCTGGCTATTGAGGGCGTCTCACCAACTATGCCACCGTCGCTCCCTGGTTGCCTCGGCGGCGGTTCTTGTTGTCGTCCAAAGATACGACGGAGATGAAGCTAACGATCATGACCATCAATCACGTAGGCTTCTGGAGAGGAACATCAGATGAAAACCCACGAAGTAGGGGGGTGTTCACAAGTCTCCCGCTTGGCTCTACGAGAAAAGCACTCCAATACTCAAGACAATAAATTTGCGAATTACTCATATACCCTCACATCTCTGATATTTTACTCCAATATCTTTCAAATCTATTGATCCGAGTTTCTATGCTCACGAGGTTACATCCGACAATAACGATTCTTAGGAAATGACCTTTTATCCCTTCTCTCTCTTGACCATGTCATCTCTCTCTCTCTCTCTCTCTTGTTGGTGCCAGAGAAGGCCAATGTGTCATCTTTCTCTATCTTTCTCTCTCTCATCGACGATGGACATCCTCATCTTCCCCTCCTCCCCACCTGCACCCTCATTGCCTACCCACGGCTCCAACCCCACCCCCAGCTCGGCCACCAACCTGCTCAACGTAGACCCCAACTAGCATGCCAATGGCAGCAGCTCCTCCAAGGTTGTTAGAGGACATGGCGACATTCAAGGAGCGACAGACGTAGGAGGCCAGGGTGAGGGTCTTGGGGTCGTGGCAGTGGGAGATGAGGAGGACAACCTCACATGGTGAAGGGAGAGTGGTCAGAGGGGAGGGGAGGAGACTGAGCGGGAGGGTGGACATTGGCATCTCTCTAACACACACACACACGCACACACGCGCGTGCACACACACACAGAGAGAGAGAGAGAGAGTTTTTACTAGAGGACGGGGAGCCCTCTGACTCTTGTGGGCTGGCAGCCCCATCGCTGTCGAGTTCATCTACCCCAACTTCACAGCTTGCAACCTCCTCTACGTCGACTCTTTGGGCACATTCCTGCAGTCTATTGCCACCGTCTTCCACGCCGTCATTGCCTCCCTAGGCTCGTAGTAGTCCAGAACTTCTACTTCTCCGTCGTTCACATCCCCACCAACACCATTGTCTAGTCCACCAACTGTGCCACCCCCATCCCCAACTTTGTCAAGCTTGTCCTCTCCGCCGCCGGCCTTGCCCTCTCCTTCCCCACCTATGCCCTCGCCTGGTCTAGCCTAGACCTCCATGGCGTCGTTGTTGCCATGCTCCTTGCCGACACGGGCAACCTCTAGGCCGTCATCACCTCGTTGGGCCCACAACAGTCCAAAACTTCTACTTCTCTGTCGTCCACAACCCCACCAACACCATTGTTTGGTCCGCCAACCGCGCCGCCCCCATCCCGAACTCCACTGAACTCATCCTCTCTGCCACCGTCCTCGCTCTCTCCTTCCCCAGCCATGCCCTCGGCTAGTCCAGCCCAAACCTCCATGGCACCGTCACCGCCATGTGCCTTGCCGACACAGGAACTTCCAAGCCGTCATCACCTCCATAGGCCCGTAGAAATCTGAAACTTTTACTTCTTCGCTGTCCACATCCCCACCAACACCATCGTCTGGCCTGCCAACTGCGCCCCCCCTCCCCTCGACCTCAACTCTGCTAAGCTTGTCCTCTCAGTCATCATCCTCGCCCTATCCTTCCCCAGCGGTGCCCTCTCCCAGTCCAGCTCGGACCTCAATGGTGCCATCGCCGCCATGCGCCTCTCCAACATGGGCAGCCTCCTCCTGCTCGATCGAAGATTGTGGTGCAGGGAAAGCAAGAGTTCTACACGGAGATTGGAGTCATCGACAAATTCAAACAATAGTCGACGAAAATTGCTAACATCAAATTCTCACACATCAATATAGGAATCCATAAAGATCAATTTCTTTCAAACCCCGCGAAACACTTCAAATCCAAGTCAGTGGGGTGGAATCCAATCACACATCTCACTATGAGCCCAAAATAGAGGAAGAGGAGAGGGAGGAAGGGAAGAGGACGCACTTCGGGTGTTCGAGCATAATCGCTTGTAGGGCCCTCGACTGCTCGTGCTCCCTCGTATACATGCTCATGTCTAATGTGTCGCAATCTGGTAGAGAGCATCAGTGTGGCGCTGGTTCTTGTGCTCCGATAGACCCTCCGACACACACAAAGAGAGATGCAAGTGGGGGGCAGGAGGGGAATCTGGTAGAGGGCATCAGCGTGGTGCAGGTTCTTGTGCTTTGCCAGACCCTCTGACACCAACTTTAGCGGGGCGATAGTCGCCCTTGGTGGTGACAAGGGTGAGCTCTGCCGAAGGGGAAGGCGACGGATTGGTAATGGGAATACTCTGGTGGATCAACAATTCTAGAAGGTGGGAGAGAGAAAGAGAGTAGAAGGGAGAGAGATGAGGAAAGAGGGAGTGCGAGAACGGCACTAGCACACCATAGAGAGAGAGAGGGGGGGCAGAGAACTAGTGGTAAGTTAGTCATTTGAATGTCGTTTACTTATCTGGGGTTAAGCATCGTGAGAGGTATTGTGCTCGCCTTGAAGATTTCATAGGTTTAAGGGTAAATACCATAATGGTAGGGGTATAGAAATAATTTAAAAAGATTTTAAGGGTACGTGAGTAATTTATTCCAAAAATTTTTAAGAAGAGTGTAAATAAAAAGACATACATGAAACCTTCAATTTCTCGTAGAGTTGCCTTGTCTTATTATGGAAAAATCTTGAGAAATGATTCTTTTTCACTCTAAATGTTTGACATGTGTTTTAAGTAGGAGAAATGCTTACGACTTAAATAGTCGGGTAGTAAGTAATAATTTGTTGAAACCATTATATGCAACTGCAGTGGTCCACGTAGAGCAACAGGTCTGTCAGATTTTACGTATTTTCGAGACGACGTTGTACCGCCGTCATGACGTCGAATTAGATTTCAAAAAAATATATATCTTTCTCATCGTGCTATTTGTCACCCTTATTATGTTATTTATCCTCCTTATTATGTTATTTGTCACCCTTAACTTGAGACTGTCCGTGGACATAAGTGACTTTATGTCTCCCTTAGTTAGTTATTTATCTCTATTAGATATCTATTTATCATCTTTAGATAGTTATATGTCCCTCTTATTATGTTATTTGTCACCTTTAACTGGAGACTGTTTATTGACATGAATGACTTTACGTCTTCTTTAGTCGGTCAATTGTCCTTTTTAAATATTTATTTGTCATCTTTAAATAATTATTTGTCTGCCCGAGTTATAACGAAAAGGGTAAATTGAAAATTAATTTTTTTAAAAAAAATCTCACTCAATGTGATAATAGTGGTACACTGTCGCTTCAAAAGTATATGAGATCTGACAAATTTATCGCACCACGTGAACCAATGAAGTTCTAAACGGTGATTTTTGCCGGACGTTTTTACCTGACTACTGGGAGGTAAACATTTTTCTTTAGTTAGATAAGTTATTTATCATCATCTGGTGAAGGGGAACTTCCCAAACTTTCTAGCCGTCTACGTTTATTGGCCAAGTTGGTAGTGGTTACGAGAATCTTTCTAAAGTGTAAGCCTAGTGCTGTCATGTTCCTGAAGTCAAGCTTAGGCTCTCCATGCCTCGAATCTTTATCATGGGACATGGGCACTTTATATGAGCTAGATTAGTTTATTGTACTAAAATTTAACAAAAGTTTTGACGATGGGAGACACAGACAATCGTGAAGATCCCGGTGATCTTCTTCCCCCGGATAATTACCGGTGAAGGAATGAATTCCATGTGACCATCTTTGATTTTGTAATAAGATAAGAGGGAATATTTATCCGATGAGAGAGAAAAAATATAAAAGAGGTTATCTAATCGGGAACAAGTAACGTATTCGCATTCGTCCCCTCGAATACGTCAGCCTAATTTCGAAAGGTGCTTTGTGTATCGAATTCGATGCACAAAGTCAACTTAAATTGTAACTTCTCCTCTTATTGGCCTCCCAAAAAGTTGAAATGACCATTTTTTGTCAAAAAAGGATGTCCCGCGTCAGTCCCGTACGGCCCTATGTCAGATCCGTCCGGCCCACTTTTTTACTTGGCGGAAAAACACATGAGTGAAATATTTTATAAGACTGAAATATTTTGTTACAAAAATGAAACGTTTTATTATAAGAACGAAATATTTTATTTGACTACAGAAACGAACAAATAAAATATTTTGTAAAAATGAAATATTTGTTACGTGAACGACATATTTGTTATAAGTATAAAATACTACATAAATGAAACATTTTGTTATAAAAATAAAATCTAATAAAATATTTCAATTCTATACTAAATGTTTCATTCGTGTAATAAAATACTTCAGTCCTACAAAATATTTTACTCCTACGTTTTTTCACCGAGTAAAAAAATAGGTCAGACGGGGTTGACATAGGACCATACGTGTCTGACGCGGGATGTCTTTTTTACAACGAAAATAGTCCTTTTAACTTTTTGGAGAGTCAACGAGAGAGAAGGTTATAGTTTGAGTTGACTCTGTGGACCGAACTTGATGCACAAAATATTAGTCATTTCGAAATCAAAGACGCCCCGTAACAAATGGTAAGGTGGGTATTGTCACGTGTATACACGCATGAACGATGAATCATACTTTTTTTTGGACTCCGATCAGGTCCACAACTGTGCTAGAGAGGATAGAGGTGGAATCACACTGCTTTTTGGAAAGAAAGTGGGAATCCAACTCTGCAAGGATTAACTACAAACTTTATAATCATGTTATCATAGTATTAATTTTGATATAATGTTGTTTTAAATATTAATATTTTTAGAGAATAAAATATCAACATCGATACTGATAATAAGGAGTATAAAGGATGACAACTCAAGGTAGACATCTCAATAAATACATTGTGATATGACGTTTTGCCCGTAGGTTCAAGTTAAACCAATTAAGTCGCCCATGTCCTCAATCCAACCCAATCCAATAATGATTAGATTAGAAGCCTCCCAACACTACTTAATCTAAACCCATTTAGTCAGGTTCCCACCTGATGAGAAAGTTGATCAACCTTTTTTGCTTCTTTTTTGGCAAAACTTTCTAAGGTATCTTAGAAGATTGCACGACTCTTCAAACAGGAGTTATGGTCCCACTCTACCGTAATAACCCTTTACTAGAAATTTAGTAATAAAAATAGAATTAAATATAGGAATATATATATATATCTCTGTAAAATTTGATATCGTCAAATATATCCCTCATCTGAACATATTATCATGAATATCTTTTATTTAGATAAAAATATTACGATTATACTTCTTTAGTTTACTGTGATCAACGGAGGATAATATTATGTGAAATATGTCATCCACGGTCGTTAGATTTAAGATATATTTAACAAAATCAAATTTTACAGATATATATATATATATATATCTTACTCTTTAACTCACACTTAACTTGAGTTAAATACACGGGAGTTACGACGAAGACATAATCGTGACATTACTCATATTTTGAAGATATTCGTGATAATATCCTCCGACGAAGGATATATTTGACAAAATCAAACTTTATAATGGTATATATGTAAAAATCTCTTAAACAAATGCGCTGGGTGATACACTTGAGAGCAGGGTTTGCCGACCCAGTGCGGGTCGCCCCGACCCGCACGACCCGACCCAGGTCGAGATCGGGCCGTGGGTCGCCATCGGGTCGCCCCCATTAATTTAATAATATAATATATATATATTATATTTTTCTATTTTATTCTATTATTATAAATATTAATTATATATATAATATTTTTTATTTAAATATGGACCGAGACAGATCGGGTCGGATCGAGACGAGAGCGACCCGACCCGACCCAGATCGAGATCGGGTCGATCGGGTCGACAAACCCTACTTGAGAGTACAGCGTGAGAGTGAGGAAAGCATAAGGAGCCCAAAAGAAAGGTATCTAGTTTTGTCTTACTTAGAATGAATGACCCCCCTTACATCGAAGAGAAGGTGAAGAATGACGGGTACATGCACAACTAGCCAATTTGTCAGCACATTGATTGGTCTCCTTGTAAACATGGGGTAAGGAGATCCGGAGAGCAGCTACTAATATGCTGATAGGAGTGTTACCACCTGAAGTGCCCACGTTTCTTACCCTAAAAAATGGACAAATGTCTTTAAGAGGTTGGAGAAGCCTAGGTTTTTGCCCGTACATCATCAAAGCTTAATGAAAGTTTTGATATGGTATCTTAGTAGAAAAGGCTTTTATTAACCCAAAGAAGAAGAAAAAATCATTAATGCACTAAGCTCCCATGGCAATACATTATCTTGCACAATGCAAGTGCGTCACACATGGGGGGCACACTTGGTAAAGTTTTGACTTGTATTTGTCCTGGAGAAGAGTACATGCCCCTCTTTCTTTTCACGCTCATTTTGAAATTTCCTCTTCTCTTCTTCTTCGTCTCATCTTCAAAGTGGAACTTAAGTTAGTTAATTAAAAAGTTACGCTTATACCTGCTAACGGACTTTATGAACTTTTGAAATACCATCTCTCGCACAAAGTTATTTCACTCGAATACTTAGGATCACTTTATATAGGGTGGACAATATAAAAGATTAAAAAAAAATCTACATATCCCAATAATCTTTCGAAATTATCTATGTATCTCTACTTCTATCATATTTATCGTAATATCTAAAAATCTTTAAGAAGGAGTCATTGTGCCCCTGTCTTGATCGAGTTATTACCATGGTTAACTAAAAGTGGGTGAGAGAGATAGAAATATCTAATCTACCTTTAGTTAAATCTCTAACCCATCGGGGGGAGAGAGAGAGAGAGAGAGTCCCTCTTGGGTACAGAGAGACAGAGGGGGTGGGCCGATGGAGGGGCACATGAGAGCGAAGAGAGGGGAACCGGAGAGGGGGTGGGAGGCCAAGAGAGGGAGACGTCTGAGAGAGAGAAAGAGAGAGGAGGGAATCGGTGTTCCCTACTGCAGAGAGAGAGAGAGAGAGATAGGGGTGGCCAATGGAGGGGGTGAAAAGAGAGAGAGATTGAAGAGGGAGGTGGGCAGCCAAGGGATGGGGAGAGAGAGAGGAGGTCATCAGAGTGGATCTCTCCCTCTGACATCGGCGTCCTCTACATCTAGAGAAAGAGGAGTGTGAGAGAGCAGGTGGGAGGCCAGGAGAGGGAGGAGGTCGGCAAGAGAGAGTGGCCGAGGATGCCAGAATCCCTTGTTGCATAGAGAGAGGAGTGAGAGAGAGAGTGAGAGGGGGTGAGCCGATGGAGGTGGTGATAGGAGAGGGGGACAAGAGAGAGGGTGGGTGGACGGGGGAGGGGGAGAGAGAGAGGAGGCCGTCGTAGGGGATCTCCCCCTCACGCATCAGCATCCTCCGCATCTAGAGAGAGAGGCGTGACATAGAGAGGGGGTGGGAGATCGGGAGAGGGAGGGGTTGGAGAGAGAGAGGGGAGAGCGTCAGAATCCCTTGTTGCAAAGAGAAAGAGGAGTGAGAGAGAGAGAGGGGGGGTGAACCGACGGAGGGGTGACAGGAGAGGGGGATTGAAGAGGGGGTGGGTGGTTGGGGGAGGAGGAGAGAGAGAGGAGATGTTGGAAGGGATCTCTCCCTCTAGGACCGGTATCCTCTACATCTAGAGAGAGGAGAGAGAGAGAGAGGAGGGTACTGGTATCCCCTACTGTAGAGAGAGACAAGAGTGAAAGAGAGAGGGGGTCGGCCGGTGGAGGGGGTGACAAGAGAGGGAGATCAGAGAGGGTGAGAGAGAGTGGAACTCTCCTCGAGTGGAAATAAGTGCAGACTTTTTATTTTTTTAAATTTTGAAATCATAAAGTCGTTTCAAGTCGGAGAGACTTCCGGTGACTTCTCCCATTCCCTACCTACACGCCTTCTGTGCATAGATAGACATGGTGACCGATGTCGGAGTCGGAGACCCCTCTCGCCCCCTCTCCTGCTCTCTCTCTCTCTCACTCCGTCCTCTCTCTCCCCCCACCTCCCCTCCACCTCTCTCTCTCTACACCAGCACCGAAGGGGGAGACCCCCTCCGACATCCTCCGCCCTCCCCTGCACTATCTCTCTCTACCACCTCGTCCTCTCTATATCTCTCTCTCTATCAATCTCTCTCCCCTCTCTTTCTATCTCTACATCGGCACCGGAGGGGGAGACCCTCTCAAGCATCCCTCTCCCTTGCACGCGCTCTCTCTCTCTCTTTCTCCCTCTCTTTATGTCACTTGACTGTGGAGGGGGGAAGGGTAAAATGGTGTTACCTCTATCTGGTCTCACCTTTGCCCCGAGAGTACGAGGACTATGGTCAGTAGATTTTGAGAATATTACTTTAAATATGATAAAGATAAAGGTATAAGGATTGTTTTGATTATCTGAAAGATATAAAGATCATTTTCTCTAAAAAAAAATTACCAGAATAAGATATGTCAATCAAGTGAATGAGATGTCCATAAATTATAATGATGTGTCATGGTCTGGGTCCTGGGAGATTGAGATGTCATGTCATTTGGAATTGTCGGTTAACAAGTGGACCATCAAGATAACCTGATACAGTTTAATCTTGGCACATTATTCTTGGACATCATCGTGAGAACGGATAATTCCATAATGGACCGTCCGTCTCAACTGTTTATTGAATAATACCCGCAGCCACTTACTGCACCGCTGTTTTTTTTCAAAAAAAAGGTATCTACGTCGACCTCCATCTGATTTTCCTATTTGTAAGAAAAATCAGACATCTTAAATAAGTTTAAAACGGTCGGATCATAATTTCAGTCAAAAAGAGATGTTCGATGTTTTTTTTTAATCGTCAAGTGATCAACAGTTTAAACATGTAAGCCAAACCAAGATTGACTTGATTCTTTTTTTTTTTTGAAAAAAAAAAACTAGCTGCATCACAAGAAGTGCAGCAAGTGGGTCTCTTGTTTCGGTCACGATCTGAGACAGATCGGGTCGATCTCGTCTCGATCTATCTCGATTCATCTTGTTTCGGATTAAAAGAAAAAAAATTATATATATATAATATATATATAATAATAAAATAAAATAAAAATATATTATATATATATAATAAAATATTAAAATAATAAAATGATCTGGTCACGACTCACGACTCGAACGTCTCATCCTCGAGTTGAGACGAATCAAGTCGTGCGAGTCGAGTTGACCCGAACTGAGACAGTAAACCCTACAATTATAAGAGATTGTTCTCTCATCATATCTGCCCAGAAGTGTGAGATTTTCTCACATAGGCCGCGACGTTTTGACGTATATGCAAACAATATTCTCAAATTCAGGATAGATCTTATCCGAGAGGAGGAATCTTATGAATTGCACGAATTATATAAAGATCTTTAATTAAAAGATTCAAATATCACTAAAGTTATAGACCGTTCGATCAATAAAATCTGAAGCTAGCTTTCCATCTGCATAACAAGGGGAACCGAGGAGATGGAAAGACAGATGCCTAACGTTAACATCGAGTCCCCGTTTGCAAGTGGCGCTCGTATTCACGGAACCGCGGGTAGGTTGGCCGCGCGTTGCGTTCTTCGAGCGCAGGAGGACGTGTCTCCGAGTCCAACGCCCCGCGACAGCTGCTGTCTCTCGCACGTACCTCGCAGGGGCCCAGCGACGCGAGGAGATCCCCCCAACACACACACACACTTTTTTTTTTCCCCGATAAGCGCATCGTTTGACGCCCCGGTCCTTGGGAGACTACAAGCCAGCCGCGTGAGACCATTATTAAAGTTATGCTTTTGATACGGAGTCCAAACTCCAAAGGTATATATATATATATATATATATATACTGATGAGACCATAATTAAACGATAATAATGGTAGGTAACCTCGTTATTACGTTCTCAAGTAACTTATAAGTGGTTTTTACTTGTACATTTGACATTGTTTGTGTCTAAGTAACGACGTTGTTTCATGAGCCAAAGCATCTAACATCATATGCCATCAGCACTTGAATGTTTTTGTTTTTTTTCTTTTGAGAAGGGGAAGCACTTGGAATTTTAACTAATGCACCCAACTGCTTGTATAGCCATTAGTTCATAAGTAAAGAATGTCACGTCCAGTAAGAGATATGATTAGACAATCTTGTTCACCCAAGAGAAAGAGAACAAGGTGCGTGTCCACAGAAATAGATATTTCATATTAATTTGATCGCATGCGTTGGAGCCAATTACATTTTGTGACGACTCACCTCTAATGCAATGTCGACGCATGATGTGCAGATTGTGAATGTGCGTTTGTTGCATGCATGCGTGAGACCGATGAGATAATTAGTGATGGTTCTTTACTTAATTAGCTAGTAGAGATAAATAGGAGCATGATCGTGCCGTATGCGGTAGATTTTTAAGGGTGCAAAAGAGTAAACACGATGACTCGGTGGTGTGGAATCGAATATGATGGATGGTAAAAGAGGAAAAGGCCATTGTTGCACCGGGAAAGACACACACTTAATTGACCCACCCCTGGCTCAAGTTAAAAGGAATATTCATGGACCTCAAAGACACACACATAGCTACAAAAGCTAACTTTTGTGTACATTTACCAGCAGTCACAAGAGGTTAGGCACATGAGACAAAGACCCAGTGCCATTTTTCTTGTCCTAAGACGGAGAGGAGAGTGAAGGGGCTGAACCCAAGCTTAAAGAGCCTCACATGGCAAGTAGCCAACAATCACAGGGCAGATCCAGGACGGGCTTTTATGGAGACCAGACCGACCTGAGCCGACCAGAGGGAGAGGCTGTAGCCTGTGGCTGGTGTGGGGCTGGTGCCTCCTCCCCCTCCCCCCGTGCCTCTTCACATCACATGGCCACCGGGGAGAAGAGAAGAAGACAACATGCATACCTATTGTCTGTTGATTTGTTTGCTGCCCTAGCAAGGCTGGCCACATGACCCACATGCACACTCCTCCATCCACCAGATGTGCAGGTGAAGGAAGGGGAGTGCAACCATGTCATGCCATTTTCAATGTGACGTTTCATTATTTTTAATTTTTGGATGACGAAAAGTATCCAAGTAATGGGTCGCTGGACACTTCTTCACCGTGAAATTTTTAGCTATGGAGACAGGTTCGATCCACTTCGACGTTGTAACACCCCTTTTGTGTCTTTGGAAACTTGATAAAAGTTAGAAGAAGACAATCAGAAATATATTTACACTCTTTTTAAGAAACAGGTGCAGCAATGTTACCCTTTTACGAAGGTAATAATATTAACCACCACTTTAGTTGAGTTAAAAGGAATAATGCTAACAATGGTGGCTTAGAGAGAAGTATATGGTGCACTTCAAAGATGACCAATCAACAAATTGTAATAATATGGTAAGTTAAGAAAAAAAAATTATGACGGGAACGTAGTGCAGTGATAATCAGATCCAGATCCAGAAGGAGTGTGAGAGATCTTAGTTTGCCCAAGAAATCCTTGATATGAAGTCCGGATCTCTTGGTGCAAAAAAGGACCGGACTCCAACGGTCTCTAATGGGAGGTTGTCATATGTCCTTGTAACCTTTCATGCCACTTCCCTCCATTTCTTTTGTCTGTTTAACCAGTTTCAAATGCAACCTTGTGTAGATAAATGCAACGCTAGGCAAGGTTGCATTTAAAATCCATGGAAAGAGTTAAAAAAAAAAGATATAAAAAAATTAGGGAGACTTGTGACAATCTTCTGTTAAAGTCACTTTGATAACGGAATGTGGGTCAATTAGGGTGAATTATTATGTCTACTCACCCTTATTCTAATTTGCTAGTAAAGTTATGGTAATTCGGATCGGTTAAGATTAACTCTTTCCACTCTCTCACAGAGTCACAGGACTATCCTATCAACCATAGTTAAGATAAGTTATCAAATCAATAATTACTCTAATTTAAAAATAATTTATCTAGATCCCATCTCGATTAATTTATCATAATCTGTTATCAAAATGTCAATGGATTGTTTGATAATCGATTAAGGTGGAGGAGCAGACGAGAGAGATATCGATGGGTCTCATCGCTCTCCTCACACACAAGAGAATTGACTAGGTCGGTTAGCGCAAGTGACCCCCTACTCATTTATCAAACATCGCCTGACTAAGAGATTACTGATTTCTGACCCTCCCTAGCACTAAGAAGATAAGGGATTCAATATAAAGGATATAGACTTACCGTTCTATATAGGGACACGTGGGGAGCAAGTGTATGCGCATTTCTCCCATCCAGAGTGCAGAGAGCACGTGAGCCTCCACCACAAGATGTCCGTATTGACTCTAGAAGGCCAATTACCCACTTTACTCTTGCATACAAGATCCAAATTTCGTTTTTAATCGCAAGCAACCTTTTGTTGAATCCTTCGATAAAAATAACTTTTGAAAACTTTGTAGATACTTAAATTGAACACAATGTTCTACCGTGACAAAAGTTAAAGTCTCCCTCTTATTACGAATGGGCCAGGTATCTCAATTTTAAAAATAGAATAATAATTAGTGCACCTAGTGTGCTAATTATATTCGTCGATGTAATTAGTATAATATTTATTATTTTTAAAAAAAAATTCGAATGACTCTCACCTCAAATTTATTTGACCCCCACGTCACGGGTCTTATGAGAGATAAATTAATTTTTGTTTGGTCTTCACGTCACATCATCTGGTAACGTGACGTGGGAGTCAAATAAATTTGAGATGAGAGTAACTCAAAAAAATAAAAAAATAAATATTACACTAATTATATCGGTGAATATAATTAGTGCACTGAGTGCATTAAACATTACTCTTAAAAATAATATGACTCGTATATGTTGCCCTTGTGTTAAATCTAAGCCTAATATCTATTTTGTTTTTTGTGTCAAAACATATTAGAGTATGATATCGTTTGGTTAGAATTATGAAGAGATTTCAATAATTAAAATCTACCGTTCAATCTAAAACCTCACCAAATGTCACGGTTATATCTCAACTTGTGCTAAGGAGATTTTCGGAGAAAGGAGACTCTACACTCAACCAAGGGGTTGAATGAGAATCCCACAAATTTGTTGGGGGCGAGCTTTCGTCTGACTAGTATAGATTTTGGAGGGTAAAAGATATTTGTCTCTAGATGTTCATCATTTTCACGTTTCCACTTGAGAGTCACGGGCGACGATGGTGAAGGTGAATTAGTGATTTCAATTGGGCACGGGTAACGATATTCTTTGGAGAATGCGAAATGGACATTTTAATAGGTGGGGCAAGAGCGACGATATTATCCGACTAAATGTGAAATGTCCGATGATTAAATACGATTCTACTTCTCACCACAATCCTCGACCCCCCTTATACTGTGTAATATATATGAATTTTTAAAAAATCCCACGAACCAACTTACATTCCAAATGCGGCCTAATTGGGACACACGATCTAGATTTCAAGAAACTACTAACTACGTTACTCTCAAAACTAATTTGAGATGCCACAAGGCAAACATTTGCTGATTTGCCATGGCTGACTTCAACTGCTACAGTTGACTAACATGGTTAAAGTAACCAACTGACATCAAAAGTCAGCACCCACTGCCCAGTCTTTCATGTATCTTCTCAAAAAAAAAAAAACACAGTAACTGAAAAAGTTGGAAATTGGAATCCTGCCGAGTTCCGTCGACCAAACAGTCGTTGTCGGACACCCACATTATATGTATCTCTACGCTTCCGCCGAACCAATCTCTCATTCTCTCTCTCTCTCTCTCTCTCTGCACCATGCCGGAATCCATGCCGGAGACCTGCAGCTGCAGCAGCACCCGGAGTTTCTCGTGGCTCGTCAAGTCCTGCCTTCCCGACCCAACGCCTACCCACCCGGTCCCCCGCCGCCCCGACCCCCACCTGCTCCTCCCTCGGCCCGCCTCCAGCAGAGCCCCTCCGCCGCCGCCATCCCGACACCGCCGCCACCACACCGACGCCGAGGCCGAGGCCGAGGCTGACCCCGACGCCACCCCTTCCCTCTCCTCTCTGCCCGACGACCTCCTCCTCGAGTGCCTCTGCCGGGTCCCCCTCCCCTCCCTCCCCGCCCTCTCTCTCGTCTGCCGCCGCTTCTCCCACCTCCTCGACTCCCCCGCCTTCCCCCGCCTCCGCCGCTCCCACGGCCTCCTCCGCCGTTCCCTCTACGCCCTCTCCCTCTCCGACGCCGGCGACGCCCTCGTCGTCTCTTCCTCCAGCGCCCCCCGGCCCGCCGGCACCGTCTGGGAGCCCCCGCAGTCCCCCGTGCTCCTCCCCTTCCCGGCTGGGGCCCTCGACGGTGGCTTCTCCCACTGCCGCCTCGTCCCCGTCGGCCGCTGCGTCTACGCCATCGGCCGCAACGTGGCGTTCTGCTACGACACGTGGAGGGGCAAAGCCACGCCGAGCTCCCCCACCCTCTTTCCCAGGAAGAAGTTCGCAGCTGCGTCGCTCGCCGGGAAGATCTACGTGGCCGGCGGCTCCTCGAGGACATCCGCCGTGGAGGAGTATGATCCGGTGTCCGACTCCTGGCGGGTGGTAGCGGAGGCGCCGAGGCGGCGGTACGGTTGCGTCGGCGCGGCGGCGGATGGCATCTTCTACGTTATGGGTGGGCTCAAGGTCGGCGGCCGGGGGGAGGCGCCGCGCGGGGGCCGCCTGGACGCGCATACCTGCCCCGGCACGATGGACCTGTACGACGTGGAGGCCGGGGCGTGGCTGCGCTCCCGCGCGGTGCCGGGCGGGGGCTGCATAGTGGGTGCCTGCGCCGCCGGGGGGCGCCTGTACGTCCTGGCGAGCCACGCCGTGGAGCTCTCCTTCTGGAGGTGGGAAGGGAGGGCTGCGGGCAGGGGGAGAAGGAAGAGGCCGGGCTGCGGGAGCGACTGGGAGCGGCTGCCGCCCCCGCCGGTGCCGCAGCAGGCGCGCGTGGGCGGAGCGGGCCGGTTCGCCTGCATCGGCATCGGGGACAGCACCGTGGGGCTACTGGTGCACGTCTCCAGCCCGTCCTCCTCCACCTCCTCCTCCGTGTGCGCCGGCGCCGACGCCGACGCTGGGAGGTGCGGGGCCAGGAGCTTCGACAAGGTGGGGTTCGTACTCGTGTACGACGCCGTGGCCGGGGAGTGGATCTTCGGGACGGAGCTGCCGCCGGCGCTCTGGCGGGCAGCGTGCGCCTGCGTGGAGTGCTAGCGTGCGGCAACCTCTCCCGACGAGGACTGGCCAGCGCCGGAGATGATGACCGGACGGCGGCGTCGTTGTCTGGACTCCGGAGAGGGATACGCGCCTGATTGGCGGGGATATCTGGAACACCGTGCCCAAGTGCGCTCGGCACGTGACCGCCAAACTGTGCCACCAGACCACCCTGCGTTCCGAGGGTTTGGTGCAAAAGACCCAACAGTTTTATCATCATAAATATGTCCTCATTCGAATTTTTATATGTCACTTCGATGCACTTGGATTTATTTGGGGGTAAAAACTAATTTACTCGAAACACTTCTTTTGGGATTAATCCCACTCTCCAATTGTAAGGGCGCTATACCACTCACCAGATGAAGCACAATGGGTGGCAGTGGAAAGGAAATCATTCACGGTGGTCGTCGGATCTAGTTATCTCTAAAGTCTGACAAATCGTAACGATACATCTCGTGTCCCATGTATCCAACTGTATTATTTGAAGATCGACGTGATTATTATGTGGTATACAATTGATACGTTATTTATATTATTTTAAATATTTTATATTTTATTTTATATCAAATATGTTTTGATAGATAAGTTAGTTGAAATTAGTTCATTTTAACTTAGTGAACTATGTTCGAAATGTGTAAGGAACATATTTTTTCTTTAAAAATAAATATAAAAACTATTTTTTAAATTTAAATTTAAAAAATAATATATATATATATATATACACTTCTGATATTTGAACTAAAAATCATCAAGTTGAAGTTGTTGAACGACACACTCTTTAACTAATTGAATTAATATAAAATATATATTATTTTACTTATATATATATATATATGAAATATTCTCTTGTATCTACATACTTAACGGTATTAAATCATACCGTATCGTATTAATATGGCTGGTACAATCAATTCGGCAAATCCTGACTCCCTCTAGTCTAGTGTTCGCATTCAACTTGCACATTTTGGAACGTTTCTATTGAAAATTTTCAGTATGTCCCGTTGCAATACCTCAACAAGAAGAGTGATACCTCTCAATAGGGTTGCCAATTGGTTGGGCTAGACCGTCAGACCTTAGAGCTTGACGACTGATTTTGGGTCGAGTCGTTAGACCCTTTTTGATAAATAAATTATTAATTGGGTCTGAAATTTCAGGCCAATTAGACCCGCAAATCTAACTTAGACTTTGAGTTCGGCTCGTGGGATGGCCCGGCATGACCCACTCTTTTATTCTACATTCATCTTTTTATTTTGTTTAATTAAAAATTAAAATTATTTTATTTTATTTTATTAAAAAATAAAATTATATTTTTAAATAACTTAATATTTATAACTCTAATTAATTTAGTAAGATTGTAAGTTTTAAATTCGTATATGTATTTATATTATATTTTTATTTAATTTGTCGAGTCGATTCAGACCGAAGTTAGGACTTCGAAAAAGTCGAGCCAAGTTAGATTCAGATTTCAATATTTATGAGTCAAGTCTGAGCCGAACTGACTTAAGTATGACTTGAGTCCGACCCATTTAGAGCCCTACACCTTTATCCACCGAGATAAGATTTTTTTTAACAAAAAATTGGTACACATGATGTGAAGTGGGGGATTGCCTTCAACAGTGCTCCCTTGGGGTTGCAAGTTTAAATAAGAACTTGTCACTTTCTCCAAGATAACAAAGATTCAGATAGACAGGTCACTTCTATCTTACACAGGCTGCCCTATTTCATCATTTTTATTATGTTACAGAGGTGAATGATCCATCCTCATCGTATGAGATCCATATACAACTGTGGCATGTGAGTATTCCAAATTTTAAATGAGCGAACATCCTCCATGCACATTTGTGCATTAAGCACAGGCAAAGACAAACATTTACACTTTCACTCTCTTATCATCTTCAAGGAATGGTAAATGCTTCAAATACGCATTCCCTTCATTCATGTACAGCCATCATACATGAACGTTCCAAATTTGAAATGAAGGTACTTCCTTTATGTACACTTCACACGTAATGAATGCTATGCAAAGACAAGAACGCACATTCATCTGAATACATGTTCACCCTCAATCGTGTAAGATTCATATATAGTTATCTGTTGAAACATTTTTTGATGATGTCAGTCGATCACATGAATCTTTCCATAACGGTCTTCTAGTCTTGAAAAAGGTAAACATGACCTCCGAATCATTAATGACTACCCTTAAAATAAGCCAGTCTGAAAAGTAAGACGAGGTCATCCTCTCTTGTTTTCATCTCTCGCTGCACCGCACATAAATAATGTACGGATCACTTGGTTAAAAAAATTTGACATAAAAACGATTGTTAAATAAAAATTTATGAAAAATATTCTTTAAAATATATTAACAGATATAGATTTAAAAATATTTTTAAAAACTACATTAATAAATATATCATTGTATAAATCTGAATCGTGTAAAATTATTTCATTTATTTACAATCATATCATTTATTTTTATCAAAAATTTATAAAAAATCACGTTTAAATGATATTTATGTATTATTTAAATTGACACAATAATATATCAACTAATATATTTTTAAGAATATTTTTTTATAAATTTTTGCTTAAAAATAATTTGCATGTAAGAATCCCCAAAAAAAACTTATGATAGGGTTAAAGATACTCCTAGTATAATTTAATTTAAACTATTTTAAATATGATAAAGAAATATGCATTATTCAAAAGTTGGATTTGGGATATGCACACTATGTTATACATTTACATATCGAAGATTCTTACTTACGGATATAGATAATATAATGACATTAACATAAAACATATAATAATGAATTAAATAAATTCAGCTAGCTTTTTATTATATAGTTTAAAATTAAATGCATAAAAATATACCATCATGATGATAAATATATGTGCATCTTATCTCATTAACAAAAGATGGGGGGAAAAATATTGACGATCAGAATTCGGCCACATGACATGTTTGTTAACAGAGCTTTTATATGTGCTGAACGTACTGTATATGTTTAATATGTCTCAACCTTAGTATATGCACGTAGAATCGTATCTTTGCCAGTTGGATGAGATGGCAGACGCAAGTTTTTCTTGGTTTATACATACACACGTATTTTATGCTCCGATAATATGTGAATTAACTAACTACTGTTGGGTTTTATCTTAATATAGTGGTCCACTTATGTTGGGGTTGACGCATCTAAACACATCGACATGTCTAATTAAAAGAATATAATCAATGGACTTAACCCATTAAATGTCTATTTGGATTCTGTTATGGGTGAGATCCTATTATAGGTTCAATTGAGATTGATCTCTCCTCTCTATATATGTGTGTTCAATTTTATATTAGGTTGTGACGAGAGATAGAGAGAAAATTAGAGAGAGATCGTTTAGGTTACGCATCTCTATTCCCGACGTTCGTGTACGTATATCTCCTTTCTCGTCGTCCTTCTTCTCATGTGTGAGATAACTTCCACTTTATATACACATCCCCTAATAACTATCGCATGACTATGACTAAAACAACAAACAGATGAGATTATTAACTTGTTTGATTTGACATGAAATATTACGAAATGTTACATTGTATGTGCCATAAAAATATAATTATTTTACGATGTTTTGTAATGTTTTTATGTCAAAACAAACGGCCTCTACGCAGAAAACGTGTCAAGTAGCAAACTTTTCTCTCACTCCTATTTATATATGTAAAGGAATTATCAATACTCGACACCTCACCCATCAAGATTTACAAGTGACAAATTGATATAGGGTAGTTTTCTGGTGCATTTCCATCATCAGTCGATCATTATCAATGTCCCTTATCTCCCGAATGTCATTGACCAACAGGAAACATGCGAGCGTGCCAGCCCTTTCTTTTAAGAGTAATTTCGTGCACCGTATTTGATGTATAAAATCTAACTCAAATTGTAACCTGTCCTTTCATTGACTCTTCTAAAATTAAAATAACCACTTTTAATGTAAAAAGAACAGTTCGTGTCAGCCATGTGTCAAATCTGGTCGGCCTTATGTCGGTCCACTTTTTTACTTGACGAAAAAATACGGGAGTGAAATATTTTGTAAGACTGAAATATTTTATTATAGGAATGAAACGTTTTGTTGTAAGAATGAAACATTTTGTTTGACTACAGAAATGAAAGAATAGAAATGAAATATTTTGTCTGACGGGAGTAAAATATTTTGTTACAGGAATGAAACGTTTTGTTTTAAAAATGAAACATTTTGTTTGACTACATAAATGAACGAATAGAAATGAAACCTTTTGTTTGACGGGAGTGAAATATTTTGTTATAGAAATAAAACATTTTATTATAAGAATGAAACATTTTGTTTGACTACATAAATGAACGAATAGAAATGAAATATTTTGTTTGATGAGACTGAAATATTTTGTTACAGAAATGAAATATTTTGTTATAAGAATGAAACATTTTGTTTGACTACAGAAACGAAGCGTATAAGTGAAACATTTTTTACATACGTAAAGATTTTAAATGTAGTCAATCAAAATATTTCATTTGAGAGGTTAAACATATTGCGCAGAGGTAAAACACATTGCGTATAAGTGAAACATTTTGTACGTACGTCAAGATTTTAAATGTAGTCAAATAAAATATTTCATTTCTATTCGTTCATTTATGTAGTCAAACAAAATATTTTATTCTCGTAACAAAACGTTTCAGTCTTATAACAAAATATTTCAATCTTACAAAATATTTCACTCTCGTATTTTTTCGTCGAATAAAAAAACAGACCGACAGAGGGCCGACCGGATCTGACATAGGACTAACGCGGGGTGTCCTTTTTACATTAAAAGTGATCATTTCAACTTTTGAAAGATCACTGGGAGGGCATGTTATAATTTGAGTTGATTTTTGTGCACCGAATGAGGTGCATAAAGCATTACTTTCTTTGAATGGCATCTAAGAACTCTGGATCCAAAGGTTTTTCTTCATAAAATTTGGTAATAAGAAAAATTGGCGTGCTCTTTCATATAAGAATGACATTAGTACTTCTCTATATATGAAATTTGGTTATAAAAAAAATAATATAGTTTTTAACAAAAATTAATTTATGGGACAACATGCAAGGTACCGGAGTCAACTTATATCGATTTCAGATCACCTTCAGTTTTCTTCCGTGGAAAAATAGGAATAAGTTTTATGGGTCAAGGCCTGGACCACTTGACAAACTCTGTATCACTCTCTGTCAAGCAAGCCTTTAGAAGTTTTAAAATGTAATTTTAGATCTCTAATAAAATGTTGTGAAGTAATTTTAAGTCATCTTAAAGATAATACATCTAAATATTTTATTCAAAAAAGGGTTTGAAATCCCTTTCACACACTAAAAAAAAGCTTATGCCAATTCCTCGTGATCCGAACAAATTCCCAAACAATTAAAGTCATTCAATCACCTAAAACATCCACTCTTATAGGGCCACTTTGTTATCGAAACATCGAGGGCGGATAGTAAATTCGATGAGAGAGAATTGTGGGGGGCTCACACTCTTCTCTCACACACACACTCTTTAATCAAGATCGGGTACCGTATTTGACCGTATGAGGTCGAATGCGATATCCCACTCGAGTTTCAAAGAGGGCCCTAAAGATTAAACTTCTGTTAGACTTGCACGGCATAACACTATTTCAAAATCCATTTCTTTTCCCATATTTTCCAAACATTCGCCTGATAAAAAACTTAACCCATTCTCCCTGCAATCATTCATCTTACACCAAAATTTCTTAAGCCAGCCAGACCTAACCTAAAACCTCAACTAACCTACAATATTTTTTTGTCAGCAAACATCTTTAAAACCAGAACTTTGCAAAAATGTTCCTTCTCCATGAATTACATATAATTTTTGCGTTATATTGTAAGTAATAGTCACTGCACATCCGGGTGTTCTGCATACCCAGAGTGTGCAGTGACTTTCTTAATTTTTTATAAAAAATATATGGAGAGATCAAGGCGGACCTGATCAGATGCACGTCCCTCGGTCCGACTGGTGATCGGATGATTCACAAGAATTTAAAAAAAATAAACAACAGAAGGATTGTACTTACACATATCTCAGGTAGGCCCTAATCTCTTCGTAGTTTTAGAAAATAAAAATAACAGATACTCCACACCTCTGGGTGTGTAATATGCCCAGTGTACAGTAAGTATTACTCTTACTTTTATATTAAGGATTTTTACATGAAAATTATTATTAGAGGTGAATTTATAAAAAAACTATTGTTAGAAATATATTAACAGACATATTATTAGGTTAATTCAAATAATTCATAAATACTATTTAAGCATGTTTTTTTCTAATTGTTAATAAAAAGAAGTGATGTGTATATAAATAAATATGATATTTTGATACAATTCAAATTTACACGGTGATATACGTACTAATATATTTCTAGGAACGATATTTCTACAAATTAATCTCTAATAATAATTTTTATGTAAAAATATCTTTATATTATAGGAACAAAGACAACTTTTCATACAGGCCCAATGGACCCATACCATGTGAACCCAGGACGGTGGTCACGTGCGATGCACGTGAGCTCTCTGGTCGTCCTACCTCTGTATATAAGGACGACATTTCAAGTCCCATGGTATAAAAGGAACTCCATACGGAAGGCGCCCAGCTCCGGAGAGGTTCGCCTTCTACCCCCTCTCCTCCCATCTGACCCGTGCTCGCCTCTGCCAGATCGCAGATCGCTTCCTCAATAGCTTTTTCCTAGATCACGCGATCGTCTCCTACGCTTTTCTTCCTTGATTGCGCTCAACTGGGAATCTAGGGTTTTCTTGGAATTCTGAACTGCTAAATTGGTTGAATCCTCTTGCAGGTGTCGACAGATTTGGTCGAGGAGCGCACCGGGTGTTTGAGGGGAGGGAGAGGGATGGCCACGTTTGAGCTGTACCGGCGGTCGACCATCGGCATGTGCCTGACGGAGACGCTGGACGAGATGGTCTCCAGCGGCACCCTCAGCCCCGAGCTGGCCATACAGGTGCTCGTCCAGTTCGACAAGGTGCGGTTCTATGCGAAACTTGATGTTTATTTGTAGGATGTTTACCTGTGTTTGTTTCCCGTGATTGGATCTGGGGGCTTTGCAGTCGATGACGGAGGCTTTGGATGCGCAAGTGAAGAGCAAGGTTTCTATCAAGGTCAGCTTCGCTTTGTTTCGTTCGAAATTCTTCAACATCGTGTTTTTTCCTTTCCCTTTCAAAATTCTTCGCGTATTTATGTTTTTTTTGGCCCGTTCAAATGAAGTGCTGAGTGGGGTTATAAGGTGTTTTCTTCCTTTGATTGTCTTGCGCTCTGTTGTTGACCTTTGATTCCGGTGAATAAACCGCTTTTCTATTTCTTTTTATGGCCCGAAAAGATTCGGCTGCAGACTTTAAGGCCGTTGCGTATTGTTCCAGTGGCTGTAAAATGCAATATTCATGTTGAAAAAGTAATGTTTTAGTTCTTCAGAGTTGAAGGGGTAGTTTACTCAAAGAAAATGTAACAGTCTTTGGAAAATTAGAAGCTCCAACAAATTTGTCTTTATGCCTTTATTCTCAAACCACGGTGAATGCAGCTCAGATCCATTCTTTGCCTTCATTTGTATTATTTCAAGTTCGTTGGTCTGCATTTGGTTGTTTGAGTTCACTCTTCAAATCCTCTCGATCATCTCTAATGGAGCATGTGGAGGTGATTAGATAATAGATTTCAGTAGTTGGAATCTTTGGGACATGACAGTCATTTCTAAATGAAAGTGAATGCCTCAGCTTATAGATCCAAGATTCTGAGAGAGAGGATACAGAACGACACAGAAAGACGGGGAAGAGGATTCTCTCCCTAATGCTCCATGATGTGGATTTTGAAAAAGTGATCAAATATCAAGAAAGAAAAAGGTGTTTAAAAGTCTGAAATGACGAAAAGAGACATTTAAGATTTAACCGATCCCTTTTACAGAAAAGCAAATGCGCTAAAGTGAAAATAGCTTATCAATAATCTATAATCCTATGAAAGACTCATGAAACACCAAAAAATGAGATTCTACATGTTGACTTTTCATCATTAAATGTTGGTGCTTTCTAAAGTGTGTGAGATTATCAGATTCTGAGAATAGTCCACATTTCAATCCTGCTTCCAAATGCTAACTAAGTCATGTTACATGGCATTTGAAAGCCAAGAGTGAATGATGTGTGGTTACAAGAACTGGTGTTTGTTAAAATACGGATGTAATTCTGATGCAGATTGTTTACTCAGTTTCTAGAATTACTTTTGAGCATATCCTCCAATATAGCCACAAGTAGCTCATGAATTCCCAATGTGGTCCTCAAGAGCTTTCACCAACATTGCGAACTGCAAACCAGATGTTTAATATTGGTTCTCCAGCCTTGTAGGGTATATTCTGGCATCATTGTCTATGTTGGTTGGCATTTGTTTCCTGTCATTCCAAGATCATTACCACAGGCCTTATCCAGTCACTTTGAGATTTAGTTGATTCCATGCATAATCCAAGGTTATTTAAGACTTCCCTATAAAACACCCCATTTGGTTAGTTGTAGGCAGAAAAGTTACCACCTTTGTTAGGAAATATCCTATCTGAAAAGTTGATGAATGAGAAAATCGCCACTTGTGTTCTGCAAGTTGAGCTTGTATAATTGGAATTTGGAAAACAACCTTGAAGGAATTTCATGCATGCTTCCAAAGGGATGTCAAATGAGTGAAGGAAACTAGATGTATGATCCTGCTATCTTCTTCAAAGAAACTATTGGTTGCACGGTGAATGACGGCAGTCACACAAAAAGGTAGAAAAACAATAAAAGTTCAAGAAAAGCTTTCTAGACGTCATTGATAATGTGCCTCCCCAATGAGATATACTTTTCTCTTTTTTTGAGAAATTTCTTTTTTTATTTTTTATTTTTTGAGAAAAGGTGGCATGTCATCTCTACCCCCCCCCCAAAAAAAAAAGGAAAAATCAATCCAAAGGAGGCATATGCCAATACACCTATATACTCATTTTGCAAGAATGATGGGGCTCTTGGGTCCCCCAGGACATGGTACATCCCGTATCATAAGATGCCCCAGATACAGATATTGGTACAAAGAAGCAAAACTAAGTTCATATGGACCCATGATGGTTTTCCTCCTAAATGAGCAATTCAAATTTTAGTAGAGCAAAGTTGTCACATCCTTGGAGGACAGGTTTGCACTGTTCCTAGACCAAAATATGGACCTTTTCCATAGTTCCTTTCACAATATATGGAGCATTAATCTCTTTATGGTCCTACATTTTTTCAGTTCCATACCTTCCAGATGTTCCATATTCCATCTTGGATTAAAATATTGAATAGTTTCCCTTTTCCTTCAATTTAAGAGCACAACATCCAAGGAAACAGAGGAAATGGTTTGCTCTGGAGGACGCTGGTGCTGAAAACAAGTATTTTTAAATGTCCTAGGCAATAAAACATGGAAAAGGTATATATTTTAATGCCTCACTTGCTGATCTGACCGATACACATCCTCTTCATTGTCAGGTATTCTGTCGCTTAAAATTATCCCTAATCTGAGGTGGCTGTGTTTTCTTTGATTTGTCTGAACAGCCTTTGCCACTGTGACGAAGACCCTAAAAAAGAAAAGAAAAAAAATAAGCATTCAATCTTCAATGGAAATTCAATTTTTAAATTTTTCTTCCACACTGGCTTTGACTGCACAATTCTTTTCAACTCAACCCAAACAAATGGCCTCGCCTGTATCATCCATCTCCAACAATCCAAGTCCATCATGATTTGTTGTACTTATCTTCTTTGTATTTCTCTGCAAAAAGATCAGGAATGAATCGAACAACCTGATCTTCTCTTGTTGTACTTTTACTAGTTAACTACATGGGGACTTCATAGAGGAGGACCATCAAGTTTTACCATCCAAAATTTACTTCAGGAATTCAGAATTTTGCATCTCATCAGTCATATTCTTCCCACGGATGGGGATCTAAATTAACTTCTATTTGTGGAACTCTGGTCTCTAACTTCAGCATTCCCGTCACTATTCTTCCCACGGATGGGGATCTAAATTAACTTCTATTTGTGGAACTCTAGTCTCTAACTTCAGCATTCCCGTCACTGGCAACAGCGTATAGACTTTCAGGGCTCACTCCAGTAAACTCTGCGTCAACCCCACTCTTAGTCTTTGAGCTCCTTGCCCATCTCTTCAGTTCCCTACCAGATGAGTAAATTATTGCGGATTGTAGGATCTCTTAGGGTTTTGATGTTTTCGTACAATTGGAGTAGCATCATTCTTGGGGTTCCAGTACAGGTCCGGAAGAGGGCTTCACAGCTTGGTAGTCTGTGATTGCTTTCTTTGCTGATTTTTTGAAGAGGAACCTCTCCTCTTCTTAGATTGTACTGGGAGAGTTGGTTGAGCCTCACAGCTGTCCCTAGGGCAAACCGTGAGGTCGTGAGATCAATTCCCAGCTGTGGACACCTGCAGGGGTATGCACACCATGATTATTGGTCCGGGCTGGGGGAGTATGCACTCCCCGAAAGAGGTTTGACCTGCCCCGGCTCAGGCTACCGGTGGCTTGGGATTGATCCCGGGTGGCTGGGTTTATTCTTGGATTTCTTTAAAAAATGGTGGTATAACCCACAATTCTTTCAAATAAAGATGTTGTGGATTGTAGGATTTGCTGATCTTGAGCCAAATCAAGATCAGAGAGGGACAATCCTATTCAGCCGCTAAATTCAACCTCACCAATTGATTGTCAAAAAGAAAAGAAAAAAAGTAATAATCTATGAATCTGATGCAAAGGAAGAAGGAAAGTGAGGAAGAGGAGCAGGAGCAGGGAAAAACAATAAAACAACTTAACTTACAAGCACCCATCTCTCCTGCTGCCAATGGTGATGCGAATTATTACACTGAACTTTTAGTTTCTAAAAAAAATCTTTTTACTTTTTTTACCTGATTGCATTGGTCCTGAATCAAGTGATCAGGATATCCTATCCGGCCTGGGTTTAAATAGGAAACTCATTGGAGATAACAGAATAAGCCGGGGGGAGGGGGGCTTTTTTTTTTTTGGGGGGGGGGGGGGGGTCTCTCTTCATATTCTTTGACTGCTTAGTCCAAGACTCTCTCGACCTGTGGAGCTTTTCTTAGTGTTATATGATCCTTACTTCAAAGACTACCTTATGTCTTGTGCTGGCATATTTCGTCCTGTACCACCTTGTGATTGGAAGAGTCCCTCCTTTTCCATGACATAAAGCTCCTTTTATTGGTCTTAACCTTTCTAACTCCTAAATTCATAATACAACATTATAAAGTTCATTATGTATATTAGTAGGTTGGAAAGCAAAACATTGAATAAGTTGATTCTTCCCCTTTGGGCAAATCAAGGTTTGTATAGCTTGAAATGGTTCCAAAACTGGTGTCCCCGAGTTCTGTTTCCAATCCTAGTACAGAGCATGAACTAGTTTGTTATGGGATAAGTGTCCAGTTCCGACTCCTATTATCTGAGAATAAAGAAAGAGGAGGAGAAAAGTAGAAGAAAAAGAAGCGGAGGACGGTGGAAAGGTTGGGGGCTGGGGTGAGTTGGTATGGGAAGGAGGAGGGGAAAGAAGAAAACCATAGCAGTGTATGGTTACAGAAAACGTGGTTGCTTGCTACGATGGCGGTCCTATGGTGGGCAATGCCATCTGTGATGGTGAGTTGAGGCAGCTGAGCATGTACACTTCTGGTCCCTGGAGGTGAAGACCCTGTTTTATACCCTTATAAAACAAAATGGGTAAGGACAAGACATTCTTTTCAAATAACTGGCATATTCAAACCCGAAAATCACAGAAGGGATTGGAACCAGTTGCATTTAATCTGGCGTTGGCCAGTGCAGTCAGAACTAGGTGGTTCTGGAAACAATGGCCTAAACACCTTCCTTTCCACGGTGCACCTTAGCAGATCCTACTCCCAACTTCTGGTTTCTTGGAATGAACTGTCATAACACAAGTATGTGATGGGAGAGGACTCTGTCTTACATTCCAGGTTCTGGATAATGCCTCTAAATGCGGTCACTAGCTTCTGCAAATAGTTATCCTCTTAAAAAACAAGGTGCCATCTACATATTGTAGATGGGAATAGCAGGCCTCTAATATCTTGCATTCCTTCCCATAACTAATTTCTTCCTAATGGCTTTCAGTCACGTCATCCTAGAGTGAAAATAGGGGCAAACCTGCCTTTGTCCCCTTGGGTTGTAAAATTCATCCACGGCTATCTTGCATTCAGATAGGGACTGGCTGATCCGGGTTGCGACCAGCCGATCCAATCCCGATTCCCAATCCTTCCTTCCTTGGGCGGAATTGCTTCAGAAGTGCTGCCTTTTTTTCTCTTTGTAATCTCCTGTATCTGTAGATTTATTTATTATGGCAAGAAACTAAACGACGGCCAACCTTGACACGGAACTCTGAGTTAAACTTTGATGCATGGAGACCCCTGCTTCAACACAGGTATAGACCCGCTTCACTGTAGATTTAACTACATTCCGAGTTTGGTACTTGGAAGGGCAGGCTAGAAGATACCTGTACTCTTTTCCTAGGACGAAGTAGATACTTGTGAAAATATCCACAGTAGGGTAAAACATTTTGCCTCTTGTAAACTTTTGATAAAAGTGGTCCACAAAATTAAGTGCCCCCTGCATGCAAGATTGAACAGCTTCTGCAGAAAGACGACATGCACAGAGTCAAATGGTTTGAGTTAATTTTCTGTTGATTTATTCAAATAAATTTGAGATCGACTTTCCAACTTTTGGAAATCAATGTCTGTTAATCTCTCATATAGTAGTATCTCTTGCGGTAGTATGTTCCCTGCCTCTGGCTTTCAAGTGTAGACCATGGGCAGGACAAGTAGTGATAAATTATCTCCTTCAGGAGCAGTGAAAAGAATCGGGGACCTTGGACTGGATTTATTTCATGCGACGAACAATTTCTGATCCCTCAGATTCCTGAGAAAGACATCCGTTACGAGAACGCGCTTTTTCCCCAGTAGGTGACTGCATTCATCTGCAGTTGATAACAGGCAACAAATTCTGATATATTTAGGTTGCTCAGGAAAAGATACCTATGAGGCCTTCTATTGGGAGGATGGCATTGGCAGGCAGGGCGTTACAAAGCTGGCACTGATTTGCTGTTGAAGACTATCTGTTAACAAAATCATGGCCAGGGTTGAAGGAATAACATGTTTTATACGTCATGCCTCACCTCACCGGAAAAGTAACAGAACTTTATGCATTTAATTTGGATTTTGTTCTTTTTGGTTGTAGGGGCACCTGCACACTTACAGGTTCTGTGATAACGTATGGACCTTCATACTTCAGAATGCCACATTCAAGAACGAGGAAAGCCAACAGACTGTTGGGAGAGTAAAGATTGTAGCATGTGACTCGAAGCTGCTCACACAGTGAGCGGTGATCTTATGTTTTTTTCACTTGTCTCCTTTCTGGGGGATGATACACGTAGGGCAGGGGGGCCCACAACTGTTTGCTTCCCCCTGGATGCAAATTCTGTCGCCTATGATAAACTCCTCATCCTCTTTTTTTTTTCTTTGCTTTTTGGCTTGCAAGGCCTTGAGATTCTGGATGGTGGTGTTGATTGCCAAACTCGACTCGACTCTGGTTGTGGTTGTGGTGGTTGGATAAATTCCCACGTCCGCCGTCACCAAGGCTTCGGGTTCATATGGACGCCGGCGGTGCTAATAAGTGATATATGGACGCCGGCGCTAATAAATGGTTATATGGATTACACCATTTTATTCCCCAACCAACTCGCACATGTTTAGCCTGGTTACATGTTTATATTTAGGAGGAATGTTATGGTGATACGATGGCCGACATATGGAAGATCCAAGAACTATAAAAAGTGTGGGATGGGAGTACCATATCTAGGTTTGGTATTTCTCGCTATCTGATTTTTAAAGTAGGTAGATCCGTAGATCGCGTGAAAAGGAAACGTCAAGCGGTGATAAAATAACGTGGCTAGTATGTTTACACTAATAAATGATGATGGCATATTTCTTTAGTGTGGAATTGTGGATGTTATTATCTGGGGATCCTTGATAAAAAGGTGCTCATGCAGAGTGGTTTTTGATATCGCCAATTCTCCAATTCGTTGGCCTACTCCAATTCTCATATAAAGTAGCTTTTATCAGAAATATATACACTCGACGTCAAGCCTTCCACATTTTTTTTTCTTGTATCAATTACAATATTAATAGTTTAAATTTAAAGACATTAATGCCAAACTTACTACTACATCAAAAACATATTCCTCCTAAATGGGGGGTACACGATAAGACAGCTTTGTTGTACGTCGCATTGGCACGTTGTTAGAAAATGCCTCTCCTAACATGCTATTCTCCTTAAGTGTAATATGGGCTCCATCCTGAATCATAACTGAACCAATTCCCACATTACTCACCAACCCGGGAATTAAACCTCGAAAAGGAAAACTTTTCAACTACTTGTCAAGTTCTGAATTCAATTCTGGATCACAACGTCAAAATTCCTCATTTAATTCATTATGTGAATCTCAAAATCATAGTCAAAATCCACTGGGGATATTTTAATCCAACTGCATGTCCCACGAACACTCAGGCAGATAGTTTGATCAAATTTTTTTATTTTCGTTTTCGTTTTTTTTCCCCAAAAGTGTGTTTTTAATTTTTTTTTTTTAAAAAGAAAAAGAAAACAGGTGGTGCTGTCGTGCAGAGTCTGAGACTCTGAAGCACATTATTGCTTTGCCGAGCCCCGCTTCGCCTTATCCAGTTGTGTCCAGATAAAAGAGACCTCCCCGAAAAGGTGGAGTGGTAGTAAGAAAGGAGTCGCAGAGGGCAGAGGGAGGGAGGGGGGAAATGGCGATCTCGTTTGCCGCGGTCTCCTCCACGGTGCCCCCGTTCGCGTCACTCGGCCTCCTCACTGGTGGTGGGAGCGGCTGCTGCGGCCGGTCGTCCTTTCTGCGCGTCGTGAGGTCTCCCTCCTCGATGCGTTTCTCTCCTCTCCTCCACACCTCCTTCCTCTCTTCCCCTTCCGGCTCCCTGTCCTTCCCTTCGTCCTTCTCAGGTAACGCCGCTCTGCAGTGCAACGCAAATGTATCTCTCTCTCTCTCTCTCGTTCGTCCTATTGCAACTGCTTTTGCTTTCCATTTTCCGTCTTTGATTTCCGACTTGTTGTCGTTCTGGGCTTCCGTTGAGTTCCTGCCACTTTTATGCTGTAATGCGATTATGCCGGTCTTTATCTGGAAGATGGCAATTGGAATGGAGCCTTTAGTTCTTGCTGTTTGCAGTTTCTGAAGAAAAGCTAGTTAGGGGAACTTTTGTGTTTAATTCTGCACTTTCGTAGTGGGAGATTGATGAAACACCCGTTCACAGCTGATTTGTCTTCGACTGGGCTTGACCAGCTATGTTGGTTGGATTTCGCTTGGTTTGGAGTAATCTAACCTCAATTTGCAACCCCTATCTATCCAATTGGCCAAGTTGCACCTTATCAATGTGCATTTTATCTACAGAATACTGTCCATTCCTGAGTTGATGGCTGTTGTTTATTACGGAATTGAGCAGTTATTGGTTCCTCCATACGAACATGTTCATCTCTCTATAACATGCACAAGAACTAGGCGGCAGCGGCTGGCCCTATGCAGCTGCAACGGCTTTAGGCACTTGTGCTGGCCTTATGTGCATGTGGCATGTAGATTGGCGAGGTGCGTGCCTAGACAGAGTGTGTTTTACGGAGCGCAGAAGGTCTGTTTGATCCATGCTTCACACAGAATAGAATGCAGGCTGACTCATGCGACTTGCTTTTATGAGATTCAACTGCTAAGACCTATTTTTTTTTAATTTCTTGGCCCTAACAAATCCTTGAGACAGACAAGAACTGCCACTTGCATTATGAAAAGGGCCCATGAGCAATGAACCAACAGAAAGCCGGTGCCAAGATTCTTACACATTTAGGTGAACCAACTAGCAACTTAGATTAAGTTAATTCTTACTGTTGATGATGTCAAATGCTGTCCATTTTATTTCCCACAAAAAGGGACCTCTTATTTTGATGGATATGAAAGCACTACAAGAAATCTTTTGTTGTTTAGAAAGCACATCTACTGTATTTCCTTGTTGTTTGTCCCCTTACGCTATCAGAAATTTTTTTTTTCAAAATCAGTGGAGTTGAAACATGTTATTCATTACATGGAGAGTATTCCTTATATCATAAACTATGTAGTTAAAAGCGCACCTAGGCGCTTGCCTAGGCACTGAGACGAGGCAAGGCGAGGCCTGCTCGCCTCGCCTCACTCTGACCACAGTTGGTCTCACTCTCTCTCTGTCTCATATAGACACACACATAACTTGGTTTTTGACAGTGGTCTGGCTCACTCTCTCTCTGCCTATAGGATTTGTTATTTTTTTTAGTTTCTTCTCTTTCAAAATGTGAGAGATTATCTTTTGACTCACCAGAATTTGTTTTACGTCAGTTTTCTGAATTTATTAGTTTCTTCATTATTGGTATCCTCATAGTTGTAATTTGGTTTGTTAAATTCTATGAGAATTTAGTGAGTCATAATAATTTGACTCATAGGATTGAATGAATTTAGGAAATTTATTGACTTTATATAGGTAATTTTGTAATATTTAAACATATAGTTTATTTTTGAATTATATATATATATATAATAAAATCTCGTCTCAAATGCCTCAAACGCCTAGGCCATCGCCTAGGCATTTGAGGCAACCCCCTGGTCGCCTCGGTCACCTCACGCCTCAGACTACATAGATCATAAATGGAAAAAAAGGGAAATTAAAGGCATATATTAAAAGTGTGTAATTTGGGGAACACAATGTATTTGAGAAAGAAAAAGTAATTATTACACTTCTGATCTTTTTTGTTTTAATAAAAATAATCATTGGGGGTGGAGTGAGTATTACATATCAGAGTTGTAATCAGAAACAGATCTGTTTACAGCATGTTTACAGCTCCAATATATGTTGTTTCTGGATTTTTAAATCCAAGATGAGCGGTTTTTTTAAAATCCTTGATGATTATAAGTAAGGCTTGTTCTCTCAAGCAGATTATATCCTGCTGCGAACAAGCTACAATATACAGCTACATATTTTGCACTGCTATGTCAAGCTAGACTTCTCAACCTTCTCAGTGACCAAGAATGAATGAAGAGTTTCACATGAACTTCTGGTGGTTAGCACAGGCTGCCTCAGCACTTATCATTGGATTTACCTGGTGAATATTGAAGAGACTGGACTTCAAATTCTTGTTTGGTTTTGTTGATTAATCAGGTGACAAGCTTCTGGTCAAATTGTACTTATGTAGCTTTGCATGTAGTTTACATCGCATGAGGTGATGAATTATATCTATGTAGTCAGAGACGAGAGGCGAACAAGATGACCAAGAGGTCATCTCATACCTCAAACGGCTAGGTGATGGCTAGGCATTTGAGATGATATTTTATTAAAAATATAATTTTAAATATATGCCTGAATATCACAAAAAATGCATACATAAAATAAATAAACTTTTTAAATTCATCATTCCTAAAATCAAACAAATTTAAATAAAATTAACAACAAATCTAAACAATTTTAAACAAAAAGGCAAATGGGCCGGGGTGTGCGTAGGTGAGCTAGGCCCACGAGATCAGATTGAGGTGGAGGCGAGGTGACTTGTGGCCGCCTCCATCGCCTAGGCAATCGGCTCCATCGCCTTTGAAAACATATAGTCAGATTATAGATTAAGCCAAACTGGTTATTCCTTTTAGAGTCGAGGATGATGCAGTAGTAGAAGTAGGATTCAAACTTATGACCAGTCAGTTACTAGCGAATTTCTCTACCACTGAGGAACAATGGTGAATTGATCTCGGCCGAGAAGGATGTTCTCCCAAATAGGGACGGCTGGATCATATCTTTTATTCCCACAGTTGCCTCTCTGGCGAATCATCAGCAGAAGCCTCCTCCCCTTCTTAAACACCTCAGTCTCCGGATCTCAGCATCTAGTAACTTCCATCTCAGATTTTAGGAGATGGAATTTTGCAGTGCATATAACTTTTCTACATATTTAAGATATTTTTAGGTTCTTATAGAACCTAGGTAGATTGTGTTGTCATTGTTAGTGAATTGTGATTTGTGTGGAAGGCTTGCAGTTTAAGCGTCTGACATTTCTGTTTACTATAGAAGTGAGACTCATTCCAAGTAAGTTGTTGTACCTGACCTAATTATACTCAAAAAGAAAAAGCATTCAAGACACAACTTAATATTTTCTCACATAAAGAGTATCGTACGTAGATAAGGTACTTGATAATTTTAGTTCAAGTGATTAGACAAGAAACTGTTTGGTGCCAAGCAGTTGGGCAGGAGTGATAAAGGGATTCCAGGTCGAGAACTGGGTTCCACTTCAGAATGCAGGAAGAAAAAGTTTGTGCTGTCAACAAATATGCTTGACTCCAGATTGTGTTGTGAACAAATATGCTGAGCTCAGATTATTCCTTTTCACTCCAAGCTAAATGACAAAGACAAATGGTTAATCTTTCCACTTCCGGTTTCTGGTTATGTAGATATTTGATGAACCAAATGCACCAGGATCTATATTTTTGCAATTCTAGTCATTGTTTGCAGATACGAAGGTACATGTTGCACTTCAAGAGTGTCTTTACCGGTAGCGCTCATCTGAAATCGAAGTGCAAACTACCGTGCAGTTAATTGTACATCATAGAGTAGGAATCTAAAAAGTCCTGTTAACCTTGCAATTTTAGGTCTTTCTTTGGGAATTGACCTGGGATGCCGTGGTCTCGTGAGGGAGAAACGCCGTGGTCTACAGGTGAGGGCGGGAAAGGCTGTTCTGTGCATGACCAAGAGGAACAGATCTCGGAAGTCACTTGCTAGGACGCATGGGTTCCGCAGGAGGATGAGAACAACTACCGGAAGAGCCGTGCTGAAACGGAGACGTGCAAAAGGCCGGAAGGTTCTCTGCACAAAATCGAACCCGAACAGTGGGAAGCGTGCCTGATCTCACTTGATTGTTGTACTGTGTTAATTACTGGACATCTTTGCTTGCAGAAGAGTTCGTCGTCATTAAGGTTCACGTTCACCGCCCATTTTGCTACGGAGTAATTTGCATGATAATTGGGCAATTTAATATTCCTTCTGATTATTTTTCCCTGATCTGTTTTTTCGTTAGGTGAAATACATGTTAATAATCTTAGGATGTGTTTGGTGGAATTTGTATTTGCATGTGTATTTTTGGCTTATAGGGTGTTTGATAGCTCTTTTTTACCCTATTTTTTTCTCAATTTTAAAAAAAAAAATAGCAAGAGATCTTATAACCCTGTTTGGTATTTCTCTCCTAATTTTAAGGGAGAGAATCTACTCCAGTGTAAACCTTCCTCAACAAAAAAATAACATTAGATCAATTTTTTTAAAAAAAAACACTCACACGCCTCGCTCTCTCCCACTCGCGACCCCCTCCCCTCCCCCGCATCTCCCCTTCCCTCTCCCTTCCGCCGACTATCCCTCCCCCCTGCGCAGCCCCCCTGCGAGACCGACCTTCGCGCCTTCACCTTCCTCCACCCCTTGTGAGATCTCCCATCTTCAAACCCTAGACGCAGAGACCGCTGTCGTTGCCTTGGGGAAGGGGAGAGCCCCCCCCCCCCCCCCCCCGCTTGACTCCGGCGTCGTCCGGGGTCAGGCCGCGCCCGCGGCGTTCGCACGACGCTGCATACGGTCACGGTGGGAAGCCCCTGCGTGGGCTCAGGTGGCCGCGGCGATTGGTTCCTGCCGCAGGGGCAGTCGGGGCGGAGGTTCGCCAACGACGGTCGGCCACCCACGGGCTGAAGATGTTGGGGCGTCGTCCGGTGGGGAGGTGCCGCGGTGGTGGAGGGTCGACGCTGGCAACTGGCCCACGGCCCCGGCGGAGAGCGGTTGCCCATCCTCTCTCTCTCTCTCTCTCTCTCTCTCTCTCTCTAGAGAGAGAGAGACCACCTGTGGACGAGCACTAAACATAATTGCATAAATTTTAAAAATTATATCAATGATGTCAAACATAAATGGTTAATTTTTATCAATTTTAAAATTTAATTTAAAAATTGACACGTCACAATTTTTCAGATAGAAAGTAATTAAAAAAAACGGTTTCCAGACACCCTATTACGTTTTTAACACGAAAAATATTGGGTAAAGGCAGATGTAGCTGACGTTGAGTAGTCACACTACTCAAACCGTCCCAAAGAAACCTTAACTTCTCCCCATTCTATGAGGCTCTGGAGATAACACGCAATTGGCTTTTGAAATCTTATATTCTCTCGAAACAATTAGGTTGAAACCTGTGAAAGCCCAAAGTTACTTCCAGTTGAAAGCCGTGCAAGCACTCCCTTAAATGCAATGTGTCGATGCTTTCCTCGTGCATCTTGCAGCAATATCATAATTGCAATCTTGGAACGTGTATTTATCTCCAGGTCTCTGGTTGAAGGTACTGGCATACTAGCATCCTACGATCTTACTTCGATAAAAGAGAAGGGCTCGTTCGTGCATAGTATATCCTGTGTGTGTAATGTTTTTAATTTTTTAAAAAATAAAATAAGTTTTAAGATATCTTAATTTGAGATGTAAATTACGTCATTATTAGATTATTTAAAAAATTAAAAAATAGATCAAATAAATATTATTAAATTTATTTTTTTAATTTATTTTTTTTATTTTTTAAATAATCAGACATTGATGTGATTTATATCTCAAGTTAGAGTATTTTGAGAGTTATTTTAATAAATTTTTAAAATAAAAATTAAAGACTTTACGTACTCAAGATGTGCAGCACATTGGTGTGCAGGAAACGTTTCTCTCGATCAAATAGGGCAGCAAGCCTCCGTTTATCAAATAGGGCAACGGCTCATTAAATTGAACGAGGAAACAAGTCTACGAGTTGGGCTTAGGACTGCCCTTGTGAGAATCTGTTGATGCTTTCATTTTCCAAAATAATTTTGGATTGTAGAACAGACTCAGAACCTTCCATACATGTCATATTATCCGTGTGGACATGGAGACGAAACCATAAACTGTAACGGTGAAGGTTAAATTTTCATTTGGGTAAGATACAAAAGTCGGTATTTGGATTCTTGGACCTCTGTTCCCGTTTTATTCTGAGGTTTATTCTGTGGCTTTTCGAAGTTCCTTCCCTAGTTGCAACTCTAGTACAGAGGCATTTGATTTATGTAGAAAGGTAATAAAGCATAATTTATTGACGTAACGTCTGTTGTTTAGAATTTTGAGAGCCAAGTCGTTTTTTGTGTCGTACGCGGAAGTTCTAATAAGTGAAGGGAGCGTCCGGTTTTCCCTTCCCCTCACTCTTCTGTTGAGTACTACAAAAGTGGCAAGCCCATGGTACAAAGAGACGTTTGATCTTCTCTAGTTTAGAAAAAGTTTATGTCTAACTGGTAGTCGAGTTGATTTGGTAAACTTCAGGGGGGGAAAAATCGTCTCCCCCAAAGAAAATTGATGTAGTAAAAGATACGTAGAAAATTTACCAGTCTGGGCTAAAGAAGTGTATATCGTATAATATTTCATGTTAACAGTTGGCATTACGACTCTACTTTTTTATTTTAATTGTGAATGAGCTAACTAAACATTTATATGGAGTTCCTTGGTGTACGTTGGTTATGGATCATATTGTTTTAAGCGATAGGAATAGACAAGATGTAAGTACTAAGTTAGAAATGCGGTTGCTGGGGAAGATGTGCGGGAAGAGGTCAAAAATGTACATGGGGTGGGCGCATTAAGTGTAGCCCTAATGATTTTGGTATAATAATAATAAAAAAAATTGCATGAGATGTATTACTCTGTGTTAGTAAAATGGTAGTAGTGTCAACTAAGGTGTTTTTTTCCATCTCTTAGTTGGATATGATATAACAATCTAATGTTAGGATTCCTCCGTGCACAAATAAGGCTACAATACACGTACCTCTACCGACTTGGGCTATTGCATACCTCTCTCGATTAAGAATGCGCTAGTTTCATATGTTACAACGGGGATCGCAAATCAAGACTGGGGATCACGAAAATAAGCAATCCTTGTGATTTGGATAGAAAAGTTGGAGGGGGGCATCGTTTTATGTTTATTTGTAGTCTCCCCATACGATTATATTTATACCTAATGTATTTCGCCTTCATTCCCTTGAACCCAAGTATTCTAATCTTCGAGATAATTTCCAATGTGGCAGCGAAATACCAGTGGGAAGAGCTGACACTTGCCAACACATTTTGCCCGACAAAAGTATTGCATATCATGAGTTATCAAATGACAATGTATTCCTTTTACTTTATTATCTTAACTTTATCAGATTGTTTTTCTCTTTTACATCCTTTATGTAAGTCCTGGCACAACTAGGTGTCACCTCTGCAACGCGAGGCAAATTTCAAAAATTAGTTCCCATACTTTCTTTATGATAAATGCTCATTGGATCGTATGCAGGATTTGTGGACTCAGTGATCCGTATCAATATGCGCAAGTCAAATACGATACGACCTAACTTAAATAGATTCAAACTTGATCGAAGCGACTCGGGTGTAACTCACACCGACTTAACATCGGTGTGACCAAGTCTGTGCGAGTCACACTAAGTTAACATACCATGATCGTTCCACCACTACCACCGCAACACAAGTTGCGAAACCACCTAGACCACAAATACATACCCGTATAAACAGTGAGCATTGCATGGTTGTACGTGCATTCCTCTCATTTGTGTTTCATCTTACTCCATGCTTCTGGAACTATGTAAGCCCCATCTCTAACGTGTGTTTCCACTCTACGAAAGAAGGAAATATTGCGTCAAGAGAATGACATATGATACAATTTATTTAACAGATAATTCTGCTATATCTAGAGGAACGCTTCACAAATATATACTTACCATTCAGATAAAGTGATGTACGGAACATCTAGAGGAATGCTTCATAAATATAAACTTCCCATCCAAATAGACGTGCAGGATTCTGCGAGATCTAGAGAACCGCTTCAGAAGTATAAACTTCCCATTCGGATAAGTTGAGAAAATAACATATAGGCAAGCATAAAATATGCTATAATATGTTTCTCCTGGTTAAAGATTTCAGTATAGAAAATGACCTGCCGAAACTGCAAGTGAATGTTCAAATGCCAAAGCCGGTGAAAGGGAAAAATAGAATAACAGAAAAGTTTATCGAAGTTGAGCAATGACAAGTCACAATACAAGTGGCATCAGGGAACACACCAGCTACGAGTGGCATTCCAGAAACAAAAAAAGCTTTGTAATCAACTAGCATCATCTCAAAATGAAGACCGGATTCTGTAAATAAAACATCAGGCGAAGGCGAGGACACCACCAACGTCGGACCGACATGTCTTACATGGCCGCTTTCGAACGCCCCGCTTTCGAACGCCCGGTGGCCGACTGGGAAAATTTTCGGGATGGGAAATGTTCATAGAATTGGACTTTAAAAATTAATGACGTAAACAAGTCAGTTTCTTTAACACTTTCCCAAAATAATTCCTTTTTAGAAAATCATAGGATGGTGTTCAACATAGCCAGCATTTAGAAACGCGATTAGATTATAGATTATTTTGAAAATCTGATTATGGGACATGTTATCAAAAGGTACAGATTATAATGATGGGTTTCTAAAATCCAAATCTCCTTTGGAAGTACACTTTTGTGATAAAATTTAGACAGTGATTTTTACTTAAATGCCCTTCATCATTCCCAAGATAAGTGACTCTTTTATAGGGTTAAAATATTGTACGGACAAAACTGACGTGTTACACCCATAACCGGTGGTGGATGCCCAGAATCGGGACCGCTGATTCTGTCTGTGCACACCTGTGCACCTTTTTTCCATCTCTCTCTCTCCCAGGAAGCAGAAAATCTAGGTTGCACAATGCCATGATGGCCTTCCCACATGGGAACGATTAAATGCAGTCGGCTGACTAACATCCCCAAAATCGCTCATCTACGCGATTCCAAACGATGCCTCAGTAACAAGTTTTAATTGTTATAAAGCATGAGAACAGAGGATTTACAAGTGCATCAAAATAAATACATAATAACATAACTATACGCAATCATAAAATGTTTATGCATGACAACCCCATGTTTATCAAAGGGGATCACCTCGCACGCATAGGGGATGAGGCAAGGAGAGCCAAGCCAAAAACACTTCACCCCGCCTCATGTTTACCTCACTCACCTAAGACTACGCATCTGTGTCAAATGCGTGACCTTTCAATTATGTGATGCGCTTTTTCTATTCTGAATTATTCTGATATGGCCAATGCTTCTTTTAACGATGTCTATTGTCCTTTCTCTCTTGCATACTACCACATTTTTCTTATGATTGATGATTCCTAAGACCATCCACTACTTAATGTGTATTACAAAAACTGGTCTTTCTATATGGACATAATCAGTGTTTTCCAAAGCCTTGCATATCATTTACCTTGTATGTCTCCTTCATGTGCCTCCTGCCATTTTCTCTGTGGAAGAAAACGCATCACCTAAAATGCCTAGGCAAGGAGCCTCACGTAGCATTATGTTGGATGTTTTCTTCATTTTCCTCCTGCTATTTTCTTCCTTTGTGATAATTTGTGGAAGAAAACATATCGCATCAAATGCCCAGGCCCTTGCCTGGGCATTTGATGCTGAGGTGAGCCCCTAGTCTAGTCACTAGCCTCTCGCATTTAACTGCATGGTGACATCTTCAAAATTTTCCACTATATTCCAGAATATAGCCCTGTTGCAAAAACAGAATATTTTAGAAGACACTTGTGGTGCTTGAATTAAATTGAATTATAAACTTCCCACAAAATTCGAAAGCAGCAGCTAAATGACATCTTCATAATTGTAGTGGAACTTCATAAAGGCATACACAAACATGGTGAACTAAAAGAATTACAGTTCTAAACATAAGGGCCAAGGAGACGTATATACAACGCAATTCTTATTTATAGAGATGAAACTGTCAATGTAATGTACAAAAATCACTCATACAAGTATTTGAAATGCTATATCTACACATTATGCATGTCTCACAAGCCAAGATAAAATGTTCAATAGATATTAAATATAAAGGGCATTCTACTTCAAATATGAAATGCACCCTGCTTTCTACAAGAATGTCCTAGACCACCACAGCTTACCAACAGCGCTGGTAAGATGCGAGAGGAGCCACTTTGGGTAAATATCTTTTTTTTCTTTGGGTAAACAAGCCACTTTGTCAAAATAGAAAATGAATCTTTCTTGAAAACCAATTGATACCACAATATCATGTATCCCATTTGCCAGAATATTCTAGAATTTATATTACATGGTCCCAATATTTGGGATGGTCCCCAGCAACCAAAATGACCTATACACCTGCCAGGATTATTGTATAAGTTGCATGTTCCTAATGTGCAGAATAACGCCCACCGTTGTCTCTTCTTTCCTTATCTGAAACTAATCTTGCATTTGGTAATTTAATCAGAACCTATTTTATTGCCCTGAAAATGGTTTTCATTGTGTTAAATGCATCTTGTGAAGAGACACTTAGTGTCAGCTGATCAAATTCCAATCCAGCTAAACTTGACACTTTCATCCATCCATATCTTCAATACTCCATGTATATACATTTTTAAGCATTCGTTCAAAGACTACATTTTACAGGGTTCTAGGTCATTTTATGTGGGAGGAACAATGCAAAATGAGTGCATCCTGCTTTGCCAATAACCCTGACGGCTATTTCTCAAATGGTCTTCTAATAACTTCCTCTAGGTCTGATAAAGCATCAAAGCACAAATCAATCTCCATCTTTGTTTAATGCTCCTGCACAAAGACGGGGGGTGCGGAAATTGAGAGTCCCCCTATTCTCAGGATATATAGGAGCATGTCTTATCCTTGGTCTCACACAAGTTACGAGCACCAGTCGCAGTGAACCCTCCAGAGAGTAGATCATTTACCAGAGGAAATTAACTCTTTATATAAAGGCCTGAACGTTTACTGCAGTCAGAATGCCAAGGCAGCTTCTTCAAATTTCCTCTAACTAACATCAGATTAATAACTAAAAGAATGATATTTACTCTATCTCCTCAGTCAGTCATCAGTCATCTGTCAATAACTGCATCCAATTACCTCAAGAAAGTAAACAAATGCTTCCGACCGTCGGGTCCACTCTTAATCATAATAAGAAGCAGATCCCCCATGAAGAGGAAAAAGAAAGACGGAAATAATGAAATCACATTAGATCTTCTATAGTATGCATGGAGCACCTACCATAAAATACCTACCCCCAAGATATCCTTGTACGCTAACAAGACACCCTTGTATGCTAAAAAGAAACCCATAGAACAGCTTATACCCAAGTTGACACCCCCCCCTCTCCTGTAAATCAGACAACTTATTTCGTGAAACAATGATCCTTCACCAACCTTCAAAGGCACTTTCAAAAAAGCGTCACTCTTCCTTTAAAGTCCAAAAAACCAAAGTTCTCATGCCCCATGTTATCAGGTGTTCCGCTGCCGGATACCAACCACCGTGACTTACTGCCTCCCCTCCCCCCCAACACAGGAAATAAAATGGCAGTCTGAATAATGAATATAGACTTTACAACATAGAATGCATGATGGATAATATACACACCAACTGAAAATTGAAACGAGTGAAAATTCATATCCAAAAATTATACACCCCAATTTACCTCAATGATTGATGCCTCAATTTGTGTTCATATGATGAATCCCATCAGTGATCATCAAACAAACATGAAGCGACATGCACGACCATATATATGTTTTTTTTCAAAAGAAACATAAATATGTCTTATAATCTGCAATCAGCATTAACAGATATATGTTGGTTCTCAACCGCACTTTGGATGGGAAGATGACTTACCATCTCTGCTACTCACAGCAATGGTTGCAATCCTCTAGACCACACCACACATCCATACATATACTCATATACCAAGCACTGAAAGCATTGCATGGCTGAATGATGTCACGTGTTCCTCCATTTTGGATTCTTATAGGCTTTTTCATGCTTCCAGAACTAGTTAAGCCCCATCTTTAAGGTGTGCTTCCACTCTACAAAAGAAGCAAAAATAGAATCAAGAGAATGATCTAATTTAATCTACTGAATATATGGATTCCAGGACAACTGGAAGAAATTTTCAGAAACAAAAACCTCCCCATTCAAACCAGTTAACAAACTGCCCAAAAAAGCATGCATATAAAGTTGCTTCAGCCTTCAATATGATAATTTCTCTGAAATTCTGGTTACAGATTTCAGAATAGAAAAGGACATGGAATACTGAAAGTGAAAATAAATTTGAAATGCCAAGATCAATGACAAGAGGAAAGCATAACTCTCCCTTTAGAAAACTATAAGGTGGTGTTCAGTGTCACTTAAATAATGATGCAATAGAAGTTTTAATTACTGTAAAACTTGATAAGAAAAGATTAACAAGTGAATTAAAATGAATAAATAGTAATCTAATTCTACGTGGTCCAAACAAAATGACATCCATTATGCAATTGCCACAAGTGTTAAAAGATACTGTTTCTAAAATGTTTATGCGTGGTATCTTTTTAAACTTCCACTACATTTCAAGGTCATAATTCCTTGCAGTGTAAACGGTACATTTTACAAGGTACCTGTGGCGCTTTAATTAAAATGAATTAAACCTCTATTGCATTTGAAAGTTGTAGCTCCATGTAACTTTATCATAAATAATGTAAGCTAAAAATTTATACCAACAGATGAGAAAACAGGTGCTCTCATAAACAAAATTGCAGGGAGATTATTTTCGTGTGCACACCTTTTTTGAAAGTAGATGGTACCACAATTGTATTAAATGTAAAAAACATAATGAACAAGTATAATCAATAATTTCCCAAAAGATCCCTGTACAGCAAAAAGGTCCACACCAAGGCAGTGTGACACACACTAGCCCCCCAACAAGATGAAAAAAGCGGAGCTGTGAGAGTCCACTTTACATCTATGTTCAGCCCACTCTCTCACCATTTCACGGATGAAAGCAACAACCTTATCCGTTTCTCTAGCTTCTCCCAAATTCTATTGTTTCTTTCTCCCCATAGTGCCTAGAGGGTGGCACGAAAGATAAACCACCAGATTACTCTATATCCCCTTTAAGAGTCCACTTTCTGTGCCTCCCCAACCAGTTGTTGCACACTCCCTTGAGGGCCAAGAGAACACTAAATTCTACACGTAACCTTTGTCCATGTCGCACAAGAGAAGGAACAAGCTGTGAAAAGGTGATCCAAGGTCTTATGCTCATCTCCACAAAGACACCAAAGAATAGGTATGTCCTGTAGAATAGGAGCAGACCTATCACATGTTGGCATCCAATCATACGTGATCCACCAGATCAAAAGCTTCACTGTTAGGGGACTCTTCGGAGTCCAAATTTGCGAGGTGAAGTAATGTCGCACCCCTCCATCGGAAATGAATGTATAGGCTGATCAAACTGAGAGGAAACCCTCTTTCTCCCACCTCCATATCCACTGGTTGACTTTGTCTAACTTTGGAGTATAGTCTAGGAGGAAGAGCAGGAGTCCCTCCAGTTGTTCCATCTCCTCTGACCTAAGATTCCTCCTAAAGGTCGATGCCCATGTTCCCCTATGTCGAAATTCTAGGAGACCAGGGCCAAAGTTGAAGCTGAAATCACAAAGAACTTCAAGAAGGTTGCCTCCAGGGTAAAGTCACCACACCACCTATCTTTCCAGAATTGGTACTTCTGACCACTTTCCAACTAGACCCAGATACTAGAGAAAATATTGTCCCTACACTGTTTGTAAGATGTCTCTCTATATGGGTGAAATATTATGCTGAGAGAATGGGGTCAAATCCAAATCCTTGACTCTGCTCTGCCTAATAACTTGTAGCCATAATTCACTGTCACCAGCCCCAAGTGTCCATAGCCACTTGCACAAGAGAGTCAATTTAAAGTCTTATATTTTAAATGCCCACACCTCTCATGTCCTTTGCTTCTACAGACTCTGTCCCAGCACCAGCCCCAAGTGTCCATAGCCACTTGCACAAGAGAGTCAATTTAAAGTCTTATATTTTTAATGCCCACACCTCTCATGTTCTTGCTTCTACAGACTGTGCCAGGAGACATTGTGCCAACTCCTACATCTGTCTCCATTGCCATGCCAAACAAATCTTCATTTAATGGACTCTAGATTTAATGCAACCGTCTTCGGGATGCGGAAGATGGACAAAAAATATATAGAAAGACTATCCAGCACTTATTTGTATAGCACCATTTTCCCCCATAAGAAAGGAGCCTCACCTTCCATCCTACCAGTCTGGACTCGCATCTTTGCACCACATTGGGCCTTACATTGTAATGCAAGGCCCCTGGAGACAGCGAGAGACCCAAATAAGAGAAAAGGAACTCTCCCAACCAACAGTGTAGGATGAAGGTTGCTCTCCTAAGAGCCCTATCTTCCATGTTCACTCCCACTATGTGACTTACTAAAATTGACCTTAAGCCCATTGACTTCCTTCATAAATTCCAACATCAACCTGGCGACAGTCTCTCGTCCTCTGCAAGGAATAAAATGGTATCATTTGCATACTGCAGATGGGTGATGCAGGCACTATTAGTCCCAAATTGAAAGCCTCTGATCAGTCCTAAGGGTTCAGTTCTCAGCCATATCCTACTCAATATATGTGCTACCAAGCAAACAGAAGAGGTGACATGGGGTCCCCTTGATAGAACCCTCTACCACTGTGGAAAGCCGGAGTGGGTTAGCCATTGCCTAAGACTGCAAAGGTAGTCGAGGAAGCACACATACACAGATCTAGCCTACCCATCTTTCATCACAACCCCTCTTTGCACAAACATCAAACAAACATTGCCAATTGGCCCAGTCATAAACTTTCTCAAAATCCAGCTTGAGAACAATCTCATTCTTCCTCTGAGTCTTCATGGCATACAAGCATTCATGTGCTACCAAAAAGCTTTCTTGAATGTGCCGTCCCCTGATAAAAGTCCATTGGTGTCCATTAACCATTCTGTCAATCACATTTTTTAGCCTCATGGCGAACATCTTGGTGATAATCTTGTATGCTCCATTCAGCAAGCTGATGGATCTAAAGTCCAAGAAGCATTGTGCACCTTGCTTCTTGAGAATGAGAACTAAGCGAGTCTCGTTGATGCCCCTCAAGTGTGCTCTGCCCTCTTGAAAGTTGAAACTTGCAAGCAGGGGGTCGTTCTTGATGATGTCCCAACATTTCTGGAAGACGGCCATTGGGAAGTCATCTAGGCTCGGGACTTTAACACTTGCAAGAGATAAAACTGCCTATTAGAGCTCGTCCTCTAAGAAGGGGTGGGAGAAAGCTTCACTTTCCTCTAAAGAGAACTACGGGAGGAGATCATCAGCAATGACTGGTCTAACCATATCATCTTCCATGAAGAGTTTTGAATAGAAGTCACTGGCCCTCCCTCTGATATCCTCCTCCCTAGTTATGAATTTCTCGCCTATAGTCTAATAGAAGTAATGGAGTTGACCCTCCTCCTAGATGCAATCCACTGAAAATAAGCAACGTTCTTGTCTCCTTCCTTGAGCTATTTCTCTCTCGATCTCTGCTTCTAATAGATCTCTTCTCTTGTGAGAATTTCTTCAAAATCTGCCCCGAGTCTATCCCTGAGCAGCCTGTCTAATTCTCCCAACAATCATGCCTCCTCCAAAGAGTCCAATCCCTCAGTCTATTGTAGAATCCTATCCTTACCATTTGCTGGGTAGAGTTTTCTCTGCACTCCACTTCTTTAGTACTTGTGCCACATGCTTTAGCTTCCCCACCAATCTCGCCATGGCAGATTGCTCTTGCCTTTGGACATCCAGGTCCACCTAACGGTGGCCAAGAGAGTTAGATGGACCAAGAGCCCGCATCTCTAGAACAGTTCTCTCTAATCTGAAGTTCTGCTTCATCTCATTCCTGAGGCTAGTCTTCAACAATATGGGTTTGTGGTCCAATACCAGTCTTGCCAAACAGGGTGCCTGTACATGGGGGTAATGGTCCTCCCAATCGACAGAGACTAGAAACCTGATCAGCCTAGAGCATATGGGGTGTGATTTCTGCCCCACCCGCCACCTTTTTCCAAGCAAGAGCCCAGCATGTGGGGAGAAATTGTGTTTGGGTTCTTCCCAGTTAATGGTTTCTTTTGCTCACTTTTATTTTATCCTTGTTTTTATGTGCATGGAATTTCTATTTTACAGAAAGAAGTCTTCACCTCAATTCTTTAATTTTATCGGGTGGTTTGTTAGTTTTCAATACTTTTAACTCCTTCAGCCTTCCCTCTTTCACCATGCTAACTACCCCCTCAAATTTCTGCAACATCAACAATCCAATTTAGAAGGTCCAAAGGCTAAGAGACATGGTAACAGTAAAGTATCCTGCCACTTGGTAATATGAAATGCATCCTCTCTCTCTCTGTATATATATATATATATATTACATCTACATATTCCTAGACCCCACGGATCAACAGTACTGGTAAGATGCAAAAAGATATCCTTTTTCTTGGGTAAGACCAGCCACTTTGTCAAAATCATCATCGCTGTCTTCAGAGCCTTATCATGTTTTTTGGGGTCGACTATAGTGAAGGATCTATCTTGCCAGTTTAACTCATCCGGTGCCATATTTGTCATTAAATCTGGGAAAGCTAAATTCTTTCTCATTACATCCAACAATCTCATTTTAGGCCTTCCCCAAGTTATCCTACTCTCCTCCACTCAAATTTGATCACACCTCCTAACTGTAACTGGTGCAAAACTTGGACACCGGTGCAAAAGGCAATACCATCTAAAGCCTATTTTTCTAAGTCCCTACATATGTGTTCAATCTGCATCTTATCTTTCCTAGTCTTTCTGCACATTTTCATCTCTGCCACCGGTAGTTTTTATAATATTCTTTTCTCACAGCCCAACACTCTGTCCATATAACATAATAGGCCTTGCAGCAGTTGTATACAATCACTTTGTCAAGACATTACAAGAAAAAAGGTTTTTTTTCTTGAAAAACCAATTCATCCCAAAATCTCCGATACACCTTTTACCAGGATATTGTAGAAGTTGCGTGATCCCATCAGCTGTGATAATCCCCAGCAACCAAAATGTGGTATACACATTTTCCCATGATATTGTACAAGATCCATGTTCTTAGTGTGTGGATCAATGCCCAGAGTATTTTCTTTTTCTTTCTCCAAAACAAATATTGCATTCACAATTTAATCAAGAAAAGTATGAAGAATACTGACATCTTAATCTATTGATGTAGGAATGAAGAAGCAACATATTTTCAATTAATTAATTTCCAGGTTTTAGAAGTCCACTTGATCGCTTCCCCCAAATCCACAGGATCAGCATCAATCCAGTTAAGGTGATGGGATGTATGAGGCGTGCCTAGGCGTTTGAGGCGGTGAGGCAGTCCCAAACCGCCTCGCTTTCGCCTTAAACGCCTCACTCTCAATCTTCTTCTTTTGGTTCAATCTTGGTTTAAACCTCCTTTATTCAAATCTTATCTTATTTGTATGTATATATTTTTGCCTCAAATATTAATTATCGTTAATTTTATTGAAAATCTTGATTGTATGTATGTATTTTCTTTGATATTTAGACATATATTTATATTTTTGAATTGTATATATATATTTTTAATAAAACGCCCCGAACGCCTCAAATGCCTAGGCCATCGCCTAGGCGTTTGAGGCATGAGGCGACCCCTTGGTCGCCTCGGTCGCCTCACGCCTCGGACTACATAGCATACAGCATATGGTGAATAAAGACAAGCAGCCCGGTAACTTTTCACTGTTATAAGAAATTATTCAGCAGTAAAGAGGAAAGAAAATAACTAGGTTTTGACACAAAATTTCAACCATGCTTCCTATAGAACATGGTGACTGTAACATGATTTGTGGATCCTTCTTTGGGAAAGTGGATAAAGTCACATTTGCTTTCTGAAATGTGGAACTTACAGTTCTGATTATCTGATATCATACAAGAGAAGCTATTTCCTGAGTTGCAATCAGAAAGATAAACAACTCAACCACCCAACCCCTCTCACTCCTTTGATCATAATATTGGTAGCTCTGCATTCAATACAATGCCTATGCACAAACAAAACAGCATATTTACAAACTACATCCTCTTGCTGTCACATTATCCATCAATGTGCAGGTAAACCAAAAAAAAAATTTGATTTTAGGTGCAGGTGCTTGTCATCTTGTCATCATCCATCCACGACTCAAAAAGATGGAATTAGACCCACTATCACTTCGCCCAGGGACCTGTATCTCATAGATAATCAATGAGTACACTATATCCTTCATCCAACATTTAGAGAACATGATTCATAGGAAACAAGTGAAAAACCATAAATATAGTGCAACATATTGAGGATGATTCTATCATCTCGGGATTACCAATTCTTGACAAATAATAGACTTATTAAGAAAAGCGAACATAGACCTCCAGTTCTAATTATTTCCAGAGACTCCAGATGATATTGGTTTCCTAGCAGAAGAAAGTATGCGACAGTAATTTAGTTTACTGTTCAGTCATTGTTCTGTTTGCCATGAACAAGTTTTACTTGGTTCTGGAGTTTACAGCTAGTTGACAAAATTAATAGCCTACATGCTCTTACAGGTTTTCTCATCGGTTCATCCAGATCTTAAAGTAGCTCCAATCAGGATTCAAATGCTAGATTTCATTAGAAAATACAGGCTAATCTGTTAAAGTCACATCTGCCCAACCCTCACAAAGGATCCCATTAAGCAACCACCAATCTCAGTCCAAAATGTGGTGGCATCCTTATGCCATACACACAATATGCACTGCAAAGACCCCCCAGGCTTGGCATGTGTGCCTTAGTTTATTGTTACAGATTTCTGGAACCAACTCTCTCATCACATGGGTGTCCATTATAGAAGCAAGCAATGCAACATGAAGGCCTCTCAATGTATAAAGAAACAATCAAATCACCTTTCCAAAAAAAAAAATCGAGAATACATATCATAGGCTGTTGCAGAGGAGAAATGTCATCTTTCCTTTAGTATTTTGCTTTTCCCTTCCAAAAATCCACAGCTTCCTTACATGGTATGCATAAGGGTTAACGTCCAGCAGCATTTCCCAACACATGACCCTAAACATAATAAATCATACAGCTGACGACAATAAAATGCTTTCATCTTTTTCCTTTGTTTCCTTCTTTTGAGGTATGTTGTTCCATTTTCCTCATATAAATACAATCATGTGACCAAACTCCTTCACAAAAAAGTAAATGATTGAATCTTGGCTAACATGTTCATACAACACAGTCCATCTTCTAGTCATCAAAGAACAGCACTCAAGCTAAGAAGCAAGTGCTCCACCCATCCTAGATCATGCCAAATAATCCATCTGCCATCAGCAAATGGTAAGTATAAGATCAAACAAAGCTCTCTCCCCACTTGTTTTCCATCCCAATCCATTTGCCAGAAGCAAACACCAGAATACATGAGGCAATGTTTATTGTTCATACATAACTCAAAGCAGGTATTTCCATCATAAGAAGAGACATGTCAAGCATGAACAACTGCTGTCAACTTTACACTCAGCCTTTCTTGACTGTGTTCACCAAAAACAAATCTGTGAATAAAAAAGGCAAAGCACCAGGAACATACTTGGGAACCGTCAATTGAACTTTCAACCTACCACCTTGACGTTTGATTCCTAAGTTCCTGACAATAGCAGTGAATAAAGTAGCCTACGACAATATAAGCAGATAGTAGGAACCCTGCAAATAGGTGAAGTTGAGCTGGTGGACATAATGATGACCTCTAGCAGTCCAGACTACTCCAAGAATTAACAGCATAACTCATGGAAACAATGATCAGCCTTATTTCTGAATGGCTAAAAGATGACAAGACCATCAAGAACTACAAAAAGGCACTTATTAACACATCACAGAACCCACACACACTTGAAAGGGAATAAATCTTACTGAAGAGAAGCTATAATAACGTAAATACACAGCAAGCTACTTGCCTTTAGCATTATGGCTACAAGTGACTAATCCTTTGACATGTAGCACTCCCATCATCTTCTGATATTCCACTTGGTCTTCATTTGTGCAGAAGCAAATTGTTTGCTCATAAGGGAACTTTATTGTTTAACCACTGAGTTTCATAATAAACTAAAACCAAAGAATAATAATCAGAGTCTGCAGGTATGAGAAAAAGCACATTCCTAAGCATGCATAGAAGGCTTTGAGTGACCAAGAAAATGGATGGTGGGCATTTAGAAAAGGTACACTATCCACCAAATATAGCCCGCCATTATTCAATGATGGCTCCCAGATGACACAATTAGACATCAGACAAATAAATAAACCCCTGATATATTCCTCTCATTATGCCACCAACAACAATCAATTCCTCTTTCACCCATATGCCATCGCAAGTAGGGAATCCCAGCTAGAACTATAGGAATAGTAAACACAAACAACGGGGTTTCTGAAACCCATATATGCAATAAAAAAGACAGCATATCCAAGAGCAGAACCAGAACCTTCCCTTAACTGGTAAATCGATAACAAAAAAAAATATCTTATCCAAGTGTATTGCCAACACCATTTTCACAATGTCTCAATGGGCATTCCTGTTGACATCTGCCAACCACAGTCAAGGAGACACTGAATCCACTCACAATCACCTACAGATTCTTCTCCAGTCCAAACCACAGATGATCGCTCATTGCAAAAGGAACACCTAACCTCCATCAAACAAGCTGAAGAATAAATAACCTACTCTCAGTGCTGAAGAAGCCATTAAATGAAAATGAAACCAATTTGATAGTGTAAAAGTCACCAGCACCAGTAAAACAAGAATAGGTGGCCATACTGCTGCCAACAGAACCATCATGCAGAGTGAAACTTGACTTCAGTTATACGGTTCCTAACCCACAGCCAAAAATGAACCCCAGAACCAACTGCAGCGAAACTGGAATCAGAATGTATCACATTTCAACCATTCCAAGTGGAATGAACAGAATAACTCTGTCCTACTTCTGGCATGGACATAAGACTTGATTATCACAATATATACAAGGGTCCAATGGAGAATCATGTTTTATGTACCATAGCCAATGAAACAAGCATGCCTTCTTGTGCCATAAAAAAGGTAGCTTCCACTATCCATCACATAAGTTTTCCAGGGAGCCAATCAAACAAGCATGCTTTCTTGTACCATAAAAAAGATGGCTTCCACTGTCCATCATGTAGTTTTCTAGGGACATTCAAGAACCACATAATAAGAACCTTATACCATAAATAACTCAGCAGCCTCCATCTGACCATCATATAAGCATTCTGGGAATGTTCGGTCTCTTTAACCATATAGCATACCATCAAATCATCAGTAAAGTTACTTCAAAAATGAAGTTGGTACACTGCACCAAATTATCTTTACAGTTAATCTCTATGAGGTGTATAGTCTAACAAATTGAACATCACATCTACCCCAGTAGAAACACTGCAAGCACAGTGAGTTTGACGTAAAACACATTATTTTCAAGAAAGGGCTTTTGGCATACATGAACTAGTAAATTCCACAATTCAGGTTAGTTCAAGCTCATGTCTTCACATTAGTCTGCCAATGAGGGGATACATATAGACGTCAACAAAAGCTTGCTTAAGCATAGCCGAATCAACTTCCTCCATATACTATATAACTCTACCAAGCCAATCACTTTGGAAATCAGATTTAGTGCAATGTATCTATTTATACTTGGAGTTTGTCTACAAGCAACACACTATACATGAAAAAATAAATAAATAAAATATGCCCCAATTAATAGTCTCCCTCCAGCTTGAAACTAATGCACCCCACTTCTCCCTTATAACCTTTAATGCACTCACATCTTCCCCCAAAAAGGATTTTCAATGCACTCACCATAGGAGCTAGGGCAAGCTTCAAGTATTACACACTGAAAATAGTTATACATAGTATGCACCTCCGGATTCCAATATGCCCAGCTCCCAGACAATCCCATAAATGTGATGCAATATCAGGGTGCCATTGTACAAACAACTCATTCTCCATTCACTTGTTCATCAACACTATATCTTCACAAATTATATTGCACAGCCACTCATAGACAAGTTGTTTCAAGTCCTTTACAATTCACATGATTAATGACATATGAGATAAATAACTGACCGACAGAAAAGCCCAGCCACCTTAATACTTGGTCTCCACAATCTGTTACTACTTTCGTTCACAAAGTTACAGCAAAACTGGAAGAACATATGCCTAAAAGTACAGTTAGCATTCAAAAAATACACCACCTTGCATTTTACCACAGATCTGCTAATCGACCCACACCTCCTTCCCCCAAAAGAAGTTTAATCAGCAGACTGCAGCTGAATCTAGTTACTCATGCTGGTAATATACTGTGAGGTAGGAAAAGCCGCATCTTTAAATGGGTACCTACTACCCATGAATGAAACTACAGCAATAAAACATTTTCTGTTTGAGCAAACATTTCTAGGCACAACCTTATCTTCAGAGCAATCCCACAAGTAGTACCATACATACGGTCTGATTAAGTAAATTGTCTAACAGCAAGTGAATCACGATATGTCCAAATTACATTAGGAATACGAGACCCATTGTGGAAAACAAGACTACTAAGTCCTAAAGTTTAGCATAAACTGATATATTACAAATACTTCATTTATCCAATGAAAAGAAGCTCATTGTAAGTCCAACACATTTTATCTGACCCTTAATTAAAGCAGAATATTAATATTGTAATAGCATGATCACAGCAGTTGAAACAATTATTCGAATGCACTTCAGCGCCGGGGAAGATGAGACTTCTCGTATGCTCCCCAAGCACCTGAACTCATGCCATATAGAGAAGCTTTGTCGGAAGCACCCTAAAAATTTTATAATGAGAAAAATAAGAGAGTGAAATGTCAGTTAACACAGGAGACACTGACTTGAAATCATATGCAATTACAGTTCTGAAATGCATTTGATTATTAATTATACCGAGCGAAAGCCATATCCATCCCCATATGAAGGAGGGAGCCCCCCTTCAGGACTGCTGAGTTTCATCCCATAAGCTCCACCTTCACAAAGAGGTCGACAGAATCAGTTTGATAAGAAAAAGTTTGTAGAAATACAACATATTGACCCTATTATAGGTGCCATATGTCTAAAATTTAAAAAAAGGCCAAAGATAATATACAGGTTATGTCTCATGCAATAACATGACTCTAAACCGAAACTACAGATGATACGGCAAAATCCGGAGATCTGTCCACTATTGTCAAAACCAAATTTGCATAACAAATAAAACAAACCGCACGTACAAAAACCTCACAAAGTGGAACATGAAACGCATTAGGAGGGGTAAAAGAAACAAGTTACCTGCACCCCAATTTCTCGCTTCGCCACTTGCTAGATCTGCACGCAGCTTCTCGAGCTCGCGTGCCATGGAGACCAGGTTCTTTTCCATCGCCTGCCTCTGCTCCACCAGCTCCGCATTCCCCTTCTTCTCGTACTCGAGAGCAGTCCTGAGAAGAGAAAAATCGTATAAGAAAGCCATTTAAATTCGATGCCAACCAGAAGAAGCCGACGATTCAATCAGAAATAACACGTAATCATCACCTAACACGCATAAGCTCCTGCCTCAGGCCATCTATCTCGCCCTTGAGCATGGGGAGCTGCTGGGCATCAGCCTGGGCCCTCGACAGCTCCTGCGTCAGCCCCTGCACCTGCTCTTGCCGGAGGGTGCTGAGCTTCTGCGCCTCGGCGCGAAGCTGCACGACCTCGTTCCGGAGGGGCTCCGTGGCACGGAGGTCCCCCTCCATCTTCATGCCCTTCTCGATGAGCTCCCTCATCTGGACCTCCTTGTCCGCGCGGATGTCGTTGATGACCAGGTTGAGGCGGTGGATCTCCTCCTTGGCCATGCCCAGCTCCCGCTGCAAGACCATGCGGTCGTCGAGCAGCCTGCGGTTGTCCGCCACGAGCCGCCGGATCTCCGCCCTCTGGAGCTCGATCTCCTCCTCGTACACGGCCGGGGGGGGCGGGCGGGGCGGGGGCGCTCCGCGGGGGAAGGGGCGCCCGTCGGGTACGTCGGGGTAGGGAAGGCGACGGCCGCCGTCGGGGAAGGCGTGGCGAGGAGGCATACGGCCTCTGCCGGCCATCTGCACGAAGAGGGGGAGGGCGGATGGAGGCGGACCTGCGCTTCGAGGGCGTACTTTCTCGTGACGCAGAAGCGGCGCGGGCTGCGACTGCGAGGGCTAGACCGAAGTACCCGTTCTTAAGAGGGAAGATTAGGGAAACACGTTTTTTGGGGTAGGGATATTATGTTTAGGGATTTTTGCATATAAACAACGGTAGATCAAAAATTAAATATTTATCATTCTTATATTTATACTTATATATTATTATTAAAAATATTAATATGATAAAAATACGAAATAACCTTTTGACACTATTTTTATTTGTAAAAAGACTATTTAAAACAGTGTAAATATTGACATTTTTAAATTTTAACGATATGCATGAACATACAAATATAATAATAATAAATGAGACTTTTATAAATAAATTTATAAAATGTTTATTCTTAAAAATATATTAGTAAATAGTTTGCCGACCCGGTGCGGGTCGCCCTGACCCGCACGACCTGACCCGACTCAGGCCGAGACCGGGTCGACCGGACCGTGGGTCACTACCAAGTCATCCCATTATTTTAATATTTTATTTTATATATAATGTGTCTTTTTCTATTTTATTATATTATTTTATATATATTATATATATATATAGTGATTTTTTAGAATGGGACAGACCGGGTCAGACCGAGATAAGACCGACCCGACCCAGGCCGAGACCGAGTCGACAAACCTTCGGTATCACTACTTAAAATCACATAATATAAATATACTTTTTTATTTACAGACATACTACCTTTTTTCCTGTAAAAACTTATAAAAAATTCGCGCTTAAATAATTTTACATGATATTTATGTACTATTTAATTTTAAAAGGTAATATATGTGCTAATAAATTTTTAAAAAATAATTTTTTTATAAATTCACTTCTAACAAAAAATTATTTACAAAAACTCAAAACAAATCTGTAATTTTTATTTTAACAACAATTTATGTACCAAAACCCCTTATCTTTATATCCTTTCCCTAGTTTATTATTTGAGAGTAGTAAAAAGGATATACATAATTTTGGCTCTTACAAACCTGATTATTATCCGCATACTTGATATAGTAAATGGGTTTACTTTGTACTGCCCATCAAAGTTGAATAACAAATCCTTTGCTTCTAGGCATGTTCCTCGTCTCCCAGTTTCAACTGGTCGTCAGCTTGTACCATGATATCATCACGTTGCGTAGCACTCGAACCCATTTTCGACAAGCACAAAGGGGATGGTAACCGAGGCTGCAAAATGCCGGTGGAACTTAACTGGGATGGATCGCACGAGGGGCAAAGGGGGTGTGGGGGTTGGGGTGCTAAAGGATGGGGGGAGAAGTGGTAAGTTGTCGGCCTCTGGGCTAGACCAAGTTAAACCCGGGCCTGGCTCATGAACCTGGTCTAGCCCTCAAACATAAGAGGCTGATTCGGGCCCTATTTGGAACCTTACCTTTCTATGGTGGCCCGAGTCTAACTCATTGACACACTACGCCGAGATATCATTAGCTGAACTACAACAGCGACCATGGAGGTCACGACGGTGATGGATGGTAGAAGGTTGGCAACAACGGCGAGGGCGAGTGGGGTACCTGGGCGGCACAAGGTGGAGCTGAAGAAGTGACACAACTACAAAAGTGTAGGTACAAGATGTTTGGTTGATTATAATTAGTTTCCTAAACTATTTTTAAAACATCACATTTTTACCAAACATGATAATTAGATATTTTATGACTTAAAAACCATCATATATTTCACTTTCATACGGCTTTCTCCTGCAAATATATATATATATATATATATATAATTTATAATACAACCAAACACCGGGGATCTCGATGCTGCTTGATGGCACTGTAGATATCAGCAAAAAGAGAAGCCCACCGGTGACCCACGAGAACAAACATTTTCCTGCCGACAATATTTTATTTTCCCATGCAATCAGGATATGCGAATTCGAAAATGCGGGGAGTTGTCGCACGGGTGAGAACTTTTTAGTGACAGATCTAAGATAATGACTTCCAAATGGCAAATAGCACGCAATGGTCACTGGTAGACTACCTAGAAACCATTTGATTCTGAGATTGTCATCCCACTAATGCCAGAGAAACTGCATTAAAATGAATTTACAGGACAGCAATTCTTGGCCGCGCACATTTCTCTCTTCCCTCTCTGTTTCCCTCTGGAAATATTTCCAAACACCGAACGTAGGCAGCAAATTCAAATGCTTTGCTTTAAATGTCGAACTTACCATACAAAATCGATGTGGAAAGCATCGTAAGATGCCGTGAAACATTCAACCAAATTTGGATCAACCGATATGCCCCTCATCTCATCGATTCTTTCCTTATTTTTAGAATCTTGACATCTCAAATTTCCAGGTGCTGTTATTAAGGCAGAAGATGAGCAGGACAATCTACAAGCAACCTCACCTGGATTTCTGGCAGTTATCACAGGGACTGGGACCAGTTCTACACCTTTGCCTGTCAATATGCTGCCCAAAATGCTTCAGAAGAGCTTGTCTCCGGCAATCATTCTGAACACAAAATAGCTGTTTGGAGTCAAGAAAACTATGCAATTGTATCCAAGTCCGACAAACACTCCAAAAAGTAAGCAAACCTATGCTTCTCGTCATGTAATAGTCTTTTTCCCAAAATTTGTTACATGAAAACCCAAGAAGAGGACCCATCGCATGCATATTTATTGGCAGGTTGGTGAGACTACATTACCAAGCGGCAAATGCTGGACCAAATTTACAAAGAATAAGGAAGCCACAAAGGTTTAAGAAATTGAATAACAAAACCTGTTCAGTGGATTTGTTGCCTTGTGTTGGTGGGAGTCAAGGAAACTATCAAGTAACAACAGTGGATGATCTTCAAATTGCATAGCTTTTAGTGCACTGTGTTTGACTGCAATATTGAGGATGAGGAGACATGATAATACTTGTAATTCAAGGCAAACAAAGAAACAGTGCACTTTGATGTAGGAGCATTTATACAGAAGCTCGGCATGACAAATTTTTGAGCTAGAGTTTTGAATTATAGTGGAATTAGCAATGATCTTCAACCAGTGGTCCACATTCCAAGTTTAAGCCATATTGATAGTAGGATTAGCGATGAATTCAACTTGAACATGTAATGCAGTGCCAAATTTTTCAGCTAGAGTTTTGAATTATATCAACATAAAGCAGTACCAAATTTGGGCTACTACTAAGAAAAACAGGGGATGGCTTAAAAGAAAAGATATGACGGTAACAGTACCTCAAGTTCACAATATTCTTGCATTTTCTTTGCTTGGGCCATTGCAGTCTTAAAGCTTTCACTCTTGAAACCTTGTCCACTCCGCAACATACATACGACACGACTGAAATCCTTCTTTTGATACAAAACAACACACGTTGCTGGAAGGCTATCTCTTCCAGCTCTACCAGATTCTTGGTAGTAGCTCTCAATGGACTTGGACAATGTGTTATGGACAACAAAACGCTGCAAAAAAAAGCATGAACAAAATTAACTTGAATAATAGCATTTGAACAGAATAAAGCTCAATAATGATACTGCAAAGTGAACTAATAGATTTAATGGGGTTAACTGGACTCACAACGTCTGGTTTATCTATGCCCATGCCAAAGGCGATTGTAGCACACACGACATTCACCTCTCCTGTGTGCCACTTCTTTTGCACAGCCACCCTTTGAAGAGAAGCCAACCCCGCATGGTAATACACTGCCTTTATCTTACACTTTTCATTCAAATATGTGGAGACATCTACAGATTCACTTTTAGAAAGGCAGTATATGATTCCACACATATTACAGAAACGATCCTTCAGCAAATGTCCAAGCTGCTTCAATGGGTCCTTTGCCTTTGATAAAACTTCATACTTCAGATTGGGTCTATCAAAGCTTGTTTGGAGAACAAGCGCATGTGGAATTCTCAAGGCATGCAAGATGTCCTGCATTAGAATGCATCAAATCATAGGGCATTGTAGTTCCCAAATATCCTAAAAGAAGAAAATTGTTGGAGCAATTTCTACCTTGCGAACGGATTGTGTTGCAGTTGCAGTTAATGCCATCACAGGAATTTCAGGGAACTGCAGCTTCAAACATCCCAATTCTCTATAGTCTGGACGAAAATCATGTCCCCATTGGCTGGCAACATTAAAGTAGTACATGAAAGTCAAACTCTCAGAGCTACTTACAGGCAGGTAACAGCAAATCCTGCTTACTAAATGCACATAGCAGCTCATGGCAGTATTGCCCAAACCTTACGCAGTGTGCTTCATCAATTACAAATCTTGCTAGCTGACCCTGTAATGAACACATTATCAGGCACTTACCTTTCGTGCAATTTTTAATGGATGTGCAGGTTACATGAGTCACAATGGAACTTCAGAAATCTATGTTTACATTCTATCAGATGATACCTTCTGGCGCAAGCTCTTTAATATATCCAGAAATGATGAGCTGCTGGCAATCCTTTCAGGAGTAACATACAAAAGTTTGCAGGATGGTCTATCTTTCCTGCAATTGTAACAATATAATCATTAATGATGTTGGTGAATTTTGGAGTTATTTACAACTGAATACAAGTATAATAGGTGAACATCGAATAAAGTTACTTCACAAGACTATGCAGAAAAGAATGATCAACAGAAATTGTCAAAGGAACTTCAGAAATTAGAAGAAAAATAAAGCGGCTCATGTTCCTAGGTGAACTACTCCCAATGTTACATCAACGGACGCAAGACATGGGTAAGTTAGTCTAAGTTATTTAAAAGCTATTAATTAAAAGAATAACTTGAGCTGAACAAAAATCTTATTCCCAGAAAAAGATTCCATTTCTTAACTTTCCACTTATTGAAGTAGAAGTATATACTATATTTGCACAAGATACAGAGAAGTTGAAACAATATGAAGCATCATGTCTAATACTTCCTCATGCATGTGTAATTGCAACATCTATTCTGTCTGAAATTTACACTATTATTCAGATTTAGATGATTCCAGCAGGTATTTGTCATTTCAGAAAAGCAAATTGATTGTGTTAGCCATCTAGTGCATTAACATACAAATGCTCAGCACCATGGCAGAGAAAATTAAATGCAAAGTAATAGAAATAGAAACAAAGTTAATATGACATGGTTTCTAATTCAGATGTTCTCAATAATCCATACAACCTGCACCTCCAGAAGTTAAGGAAAATCACATTATAAAACTGTGTAAAAACAAAAAAAAAACCTTCCCTAAAGTCTATGCATGCTTTTAAATCACAAACAGCCACTTAAAAGTCAAAGAAAATAACAAAACCCTGCCATCCCCCTTAAACTATCTCAAAACCTGGTGTAGCAGAATGTGCATTTTTGTTGAAAGTGGGTGGCACCACTGTTGTATTAAAATTAAAGAGGGATGTACATGTAAGATCAATGAGCTCCCAAAAATCCCTATACAAAAGCAGCCATCCACAACAAGGCGGGGTGATCGGCACTAACCCCCCAACAAACCAAAAATGGAAGAATTTTGAGAATTCACATTACATAAGAGCTCCGCCCACTGTCTAACCCTCTCACAAATAAAAGCTACCACCCTGTCCACCACTCTTGCTTCTCCTCTAAAGGATCTATTGTTCCTTTCACCCCATAATACCCAAAAGGTAGTGTGAAGGATCAGTCACCAAACTATCCTATCCCCCTTAAGGTTCCAGCTGCGATGCCAATGGCCAAGAAAATAAAGCACACTGCCCTGCAGGATGATGCTACATTGGGCCCTCCTTGTGACCTCCGCACTTCTTGAGAGTAAGAGAAAGCTGTGAAGAGATGGTGCAGCGTCTTCGTCCTCCCCGCACAAACAGCACACTGTAGGAATAGCCTGGAGAAATGATACAATCCTATCACAAGTAAGCAGCCTTCCGTGCGAAATCCTCCAGATGAGACGCTTCACCTTCAAAGGACTCCTAGGGAAACAAATCTGTGATGCAAAGCTATGGCGAATCCCTCCATCAGAAATGCATGTGCATGCTGACCTCACTGAGAAACAACCCTCCTTGTCCCACCTCCACCACCAGTGGTCCTCTCTATCTAGTTGTGGGGCAAAGTCAAGAAGGAAAGCAAACCTTCTAACCGATCCATTCCTCTGGCCTAAGGTTCCTTCTGAACACTGGCGACTCTGTCCCTCCTGGTCTCTAAAACTCAAAGCACTGAGCTACTAAAACCAGAGGGAATGCTGCAACAATGAAGAGCCTCGGAAAAGACTCCTTCAAGTTAAAATCACCACACCATCTATCTATCCAAAATAAGCACTTCTCCCCCCTATGCAGCCGAACTCGAACACTCATAATCATGAAGTCCATGCAAGTCAGAATGCCTCTCCAAATGCGAGATACATTATGCTGAGAGACCGGTGACATATCCCAGTCCCGCGCACTACCATAATACCTCTATCTAATGGCTTGAACCCACAAATCACTATCACCTGCCCCCAGCTTCCACAGCCACTTGCATAAGAGAGCCATATTGAAATCTCTGAGATTTTGATGCCAAAACTTCCCATCTCCTTACTTTTGCAGACCCTACCCCATGATATATCATGCCAACCCCTCAATTTCTCAGCACTGTCATGCCAGAAGAATCCAGCTTGAATAGACTCAATCTTCTTAGCAACCTTCTTAGGGATCCTAAAAATGAATAAGAACTAGATGGGCAAGCTGTCAAGCACTGATTTACAAAGCACCCTCCTCTCCCTGCAGGAGAGTAGCCTGGCCTTCCATCTTGCAAGTCTAGACTCATATCTCTGCACAACGAGCTACTAATCACTACAAAGGAGAGCCCTTTGAGACAATGGAAGGCCCAAATAGGAGAGAGTGAAATTCCCTATTTGACAGCCCAAGATGAATGCTTCCCTCTGCAGTTGCCTATCCTATAGGTTCATACCCACCAGGGGGCTCTTGCTGAAATTCACCTTGAGGCCAGAGACCTCCAGAAGCTCTAGCATCAATCTGGCCGAAAAAGCTAGGACTCATCCTCTACTAGGAATAAAATAGTATCGTGTAGCAGAATGTGCGTTGTAGGTTGGGATTGGAATATGTGGAAATGCAAGAAGCTATATCCCCCCATAAATTCTTCTTTTCAGTTAGTAAGCCAACTAAAGCAGGAAAGTGCAGTTACGAACATCATAAACAGGAATTGAGCAATTATGTCCCTCTTCTTAAAAGAAATGAATGCACCATATTAAAGTATGATACAATCCTCTCAAGCATCTTGATCATATAATAATAAAGCAGATTCTCTTCAACTACCAAATGCCCTTGCTACAGTTCGGGCATTGGTCACTTACAATAGATCCTTAATGCCCTCTAATTGCTCCAGAAGAGGTTGACTGGCAAAAAACCTTTAGTGACATCATATCAATAACTAATCAGTATTCAAGATAAATTCTCTTCTGGGTGTACTAGTCCTAGTTTACAAGGCTTTACAATTGATCAATTGGATTGCATAATCTGAAATGACAAACATCACATAGATAAATATTGAAAACCATTAAGGACAGGCCCTCATAGCTTCCAAACACAAGCAGCAATTTTCAAAATTTGAAGCAGTTAATAATTTTTCAAGAGATGCAACAAGAAACATGCCATTATTAGATTGCTTACAAGATTATTACCTCAGTTCTCTGATTACAGCTGATGCCTGGGAACCTGTTTGTTGAGAACTCAAAAATGTGGCCGGTATCCCATATTTAAGATTCAATGTGATGATTTGATCTTGAATGAGTGAAAGTAGAGGGCATACAACAATTGTAACGCCAGGATGAAGAGTTGCTGGGAGCTGTAGATTCCAGCAGATGTGGGGGAGCAGCAGACCAAGCATTAGAAAGCAAACAGCTAAGGAAAAAAGGATAAACAGTTCTATTCTAATAATATTCCGGCATGAGAAGGTATGACATGCCAACTTAACTAAAGAGGGGAAAAATCATGTGAAGGAGTACACTCAAACCCTGACAGCTGTCACCAGAACATGCACATTGAAGAAAATAACTAATTATGTGAACAGAATATGTGTTCATTTTCATTGTCATAAACTATACAAAATTATTGTTCAATTAAGTTAGTAACTTGGTATCATATGGAAGGTGTTTCATCTACTGGAATCTAAATGGGAGATTCACCAAAGCTTGCCAGCAGCTAAGAAGAAGAACTGCAACTCCCTCGAGGGATAACCTTATACTTGCTGCAAGATTACTTGCAATGGACGGTCAAGATTTACTGATTTAGATTACCAGATTATATCTTCTGTCAACTGCATAATAGCCTGGTATCAGAAAAATGAAGTGCTACAGGATGATTCAAAGCCTCCAAAGTCCAGAAGAGCCTTCACCCTTAAGATGAATCTTTCAACTAATGCTCAAATATGATTTTGTCAACATTGTGCCGAAAGACGAAATCGAGCATACACCAGCAGCTTCCGTCATGTTGAGCTAAACATAAGTGTTGCATTAATAATAAGTCACCGCAACATAGGTTTTCAGGTCCATTCCAGACTTCCAGCACACAATGCATGAAATAGATGCATGTAAAAACGCATAAAAAAATTAAGTTTTTCAGGTCCATTCCAGACTTCCAACACACAGTGCATGAAATAGATGCATGTAAAATAAAGACAGACATAAAAGAAAAGCAAATCAAGAAAAATAAAAAACAAACAACATAATATTTAAATTAGTTTGTACATGTGGTGTTAAGAAGGTGGTCTAATCAGGTAAAACTTGGATGACTGCAATTTATCAACCTGTCTTAAGTCACATCAGCAAACTCAAATGTTTTCTTCTCTGCTTGTGAAGGAAGGAACTTGAAAATGTTTTTGGCCAATAGAAACATGTCAACGTAATAGTTACCTTTTCTCAAAAGCACAGATCAGAAGACAATGAAACCATGCATGTAACAACAGTTAAATGTTGGGTGTAAAAGGACAACCTGATAGCATAAACTCTTGCCACCACCAGTGGGCAAAAGAATAAAGCAATCTCTGTTTTCCAAAGCTGCTTTGCAAGCATCAAGCTGGAGTGGCCGAAATGTCCTGTTACCAAATATAACAACATTGGCCAATTCGATGTCACTTAAAGCTTGCAGCTCTTCATAACTAAGAGTCCTTTGCTCATTTGCTGATGCATTATTGCACACCCTTCTGCTACTGGAAAGTGATGAAACTGGTGTACTTGTATTCCTGCCCTGACATACCTTCAAAATTCAAGAATGAGAAGTTTACATAAGAACTGTAGAGATGTAGGTCTCACAAGTAAAAGAAAACTGATACCCTCCTTTCCCATACGCTTGCACTAGTAGACAAAACAAAATTATAAGCCCGAAAGTACCAATTTTTCCTCATACTTGTTGAAGGCAAAAATAATACCAACATCAGCATGGAAGAGAAGCAGACTACAAAATAGACGCGAAAGTTTCACCGTGGATCTGGACGACTGTTGTCTAGCCGAGCTCCAACTATCGACATGGCTCACGCTTCCTTCCTCACGGCCTGAGGAACGGCTGCAGCCCACCTCCATCCCGCTCAAAATCTCCAAATCCGAGTCATCACCGCCATCATCTGCGGAATGATCCAGAGCCAGTGACCCCCCTCTGCTGAACTCACCGGCTTCTCCCCCAAATTCCACGCCTCCCATGCCGTCACCTCCACCCAGAATCTCGTTGATGGCACCACAAGCCTCGGATTCGATCGCCTTCGGGTCGTCCCAGTCCTCGTTGTCCGCCATCGAATCGGCGAGTGCCGCGAGGTAGTCGTCGCCGCAATGCTCCACGGTGACGAACTCCCTGCCATCCTCCCCTGCCCCGGAGATGCCCAAGAGTTACCCCGATAGGAATGTTAGGGTTTGGAGAGGAAGAAGGGGGGAAGGAACGAGGGCTTGGAGCTGGGAAATTTCACCGTAGAGACGGATGAGATTGTCCAAGCACTGTGTCGCGGCTTCCTCGGCGAAGCCGAAGTCGGAGGCCAGGCTCAGCAGCCGCGCCTTCTCCAGCTCCAGGTCGTCCTCCATAGCCGCCTTCTCTCTGTAGCTTCCGGAAGCGCAGGCGCCGCTGGTGAACGGGAAGTCCAGGAACGGGCGGGAAAAAGGGCGGGACAATACAATATTAATAGGGTGTTTGGGGATAATTTTTTTAAGAAATTTTAATTTTTTTAAAGAAATTTTTTTACTTAAAAATTTATGGTGTGATAATTTTTAATTTAAATTTTAAAATTAAAAAATAATATTCTGTATTTAATAAACATATTAAAATTTTTAAAATTTCTATAAACTTATTTAACAGATAATTTTTATTATAACATAAGGAGAGATGACTGAGGGCATAGGGAGGGGCCGGGAGAGAGAGAAAGAGAGGAAGGGAGAACATGGAGAGGGAGGGGCCGCCGGGCGAGAGGGATACTTGAGTGTCACGGTTTGCCGTCCCGCCCCGACCCGCACCGACCCGCACGACCCGACCCGACCCAGGCGGGCACCGGGTCGCACGGGCTGGGGGTCGTGGACGGGTCGCACTGGACCGCATGGTCCGGTGCGTCCCGCCACGTCCCGCTCCGGTGCGAGGCGGGAACCGGCTCGGTACGGGCGGGTCGGGGCGGTTCGCCCATTTAACGGGCCGAAGGGGGAGGAAGAGCTCCATCCCTCCCACCGGCGAGCGGCGGTGCAGCGGCGGCGGACGGCGATCAGAGCGGCGGACGGCGGCGTTGGGCGGCGATCGGAGGTAGGTAGGTTAAATTTTTTTAAATGGTCGGGGGTGGGGCGTCTGCCGCAGTGGGCTACGGGGGGGGGGGGGGGGGGGGGGGGGGGGGGGGGGGGGGGGTGCTGGGCGTTTGCCGCCGTGGGGGGACGGGGGGGGTGCTGGGCGTCTGGGCCGCCGTGGGGGGACGGGGGGGGACGGGGGGGACGGGGGGGGTGCTGGGCGTATGGGCCGCCGTGGGGGGACGGGGGGGACGGGGGGGGTGCTGGGCGTCTGGGCCGCCGTGGGGGGACGGGGGGGGACCCCCGGGGTGCCCGGCGTCTGCAACCGTGGGGGGAGGGGGGGGTGCCCGGCGTCTGGGCCGCCGTGGGGGGACAGGGGGGTGGGGGGACGGGGGGGTGTTGGGCGTCTGCCGCCGTGGGGGGACGGGGGGGGGGGGGGGGGGGCAGCACCGCGTCTGGGCCGCCGTGGGGGGACGGGGGGGTGCCCGGCGTCTGCCACCGTGGGGGACGGCGGGGGGGGTGCTGGGCGTCTGCCACCGGCAGGCGATGGGGGGATGGGGGGGGCGTATGCCACCGTATGGGACGGGGGGGTCTGCGACCGTGGGGGTGGGGGGGGAGGGAAAAAAGTTTATTTTTTGAAAATTTTATATCTTTTTTAATTTAAAAAATATAAGAATAAAATTTGTTAGATTATTATTGTTTAATATTATTTTTGATGTATTGTTGAATTCATGTTGTAGAAAAAATATAATTTTTATTTAATTCATCTTGTAGAATTAAATATATTGATATATTATTTAATTCATGTTGTAGAAATAATATAAATATCGTTTAATTCATGTTGTAGAAATATATTTATGTTTGATATATTATTTAATTCATGTTTAAATAATATATTTAATTGAGATGTATTAAAATTTAAATTTAATTTTGTAGAATTAATGATATTATTTTCATTATTAATTGTAGACGTAAAATAACATAATATTTAATTTTAAAAATTGTAAAGATGATTTTCATTTAAATAATTCTATAGTGAGGAATATTTTACAAAAAATTAAAGGTAATATTTATAATTTAAATTAAGTAGAGATGTTTTGAATTTAAATATAAATTTATTGATAAATATTTTACAAATAATTTTAAATTTAATTAAGATGTATAATGTAATTTAAGTAGACATATTTTTAATGTAAATAGTGTTGAATATTTTATAAATAATTTTAAAGTTAATTTAGATCTATAATATAATTTAAAATTTATTTAGAGATGTTTAAAATTTAATGTAATAATTACTGATAAATAATTTAATATAATGTAATTTAATTAGACATGTTTATAATTTAAATATATAATTAGTGATAAATATGTTACAAATTAATTTAAACTAAATGTAGGTGTATTAAAAAAATATTAGCATTATATGCATGTTTTAGAAATAATGATATTATTTTGAACTAAATTATATTGACATGTAGTAAATATTAAATTTAGTCTTGCATATTGTAGAAATAATGATATTATTTTTCATTGTTAGTCTATGTTTAAAATAATGTACTTAATATGATTTGTATTTCTTACATTTAGGAGATACAGTTAAGTACTTAATATGGCTCCTAAGGAACGAACAAATGATATTGGGTGGTCACACGGAGTTTTGTTGGATGGCAACCGTAGGTGTTGGCGTTGTAACTATTGTAAAATAGAACACCGGGGAGGAGGGGTGTCTCGGTTGAAGAAGCATTTGGCAGGAGGAGCCGGGGCAGGATACTCTGAGGTTGCTGGGTGTACCCATGTGCCTAGAGATGTGAAACTTGCAATGGCTAGGCACCTACGTGAGAAGAGAGCTGAGATGCAAGAAAAGGAAAAAAAAGAAGAAAAGTGATCAAGCGGCAGTGAGCGGGCGCCCAAGTGGCAGCAACGAGGAGGAATGTGCATGGACACCCAGTGACGAAGACGAACAAGCATGTACTGAGCAGGCTAATGTGTATGTCACTGTGAACGATCCATACGAAGCACAGCTTCGTGAGGCAGTACGTCAGAGCAGGGAAGAGTCAAGACATCCCGAGGAGACTATAGTCCGTAGTCGCGAGGTCGCGAGGACCGGAGCATCAGGGAGTGGGGGTTCATCTACGACTCGACAATCACGAGACATAAGGAGTTTATTGACTGGTGACTTGGGGACACAAAGAAAAAGGACACAATCGATCAACATTGAAGATGTGGAGCACGATGCACTATCCCGAGAGCATGGTAAGCAAACGAGGATGGACGATGCGTATGGCCAGAAGGGACCTAAATGGAAACTTGGTCAAGCTGTTGCAAAATGGTGGCACCACGCGGGTCTGCCTTTCAATGCAGCCAATAGCCCTTACTACAAGCCAATGTTTCAGGAAACACAGGTCCTTGGGCTACACGTGCAACCACCTACAACGAGAGAATTGGCTGGCGTATACCTTGATGAACAAGTTGCTGAGATCAAGAGTTACATTGACTCATTCAAGCAGAAATGGACAAAGTACGGAGTCACACTGATGTGTGATGGATGGTCAGGTACCACAAAATCTAGCCTGATCAACTTCCTTGTTTATTGTGACAGACATGTATTCATTCACAAATCAGTGGATGCGTCTGGTCAAATTCACAGTCACCAATATATTTTGTCATTGATGGAGCAAGTGGTGACTGAGATTGGGGAGGAGTACATTGTACAAGTGGTGACTGATAATGGGTCGAACTATAAGAAGGCTGGGGAGAAGCTAATGAAGAAAAAACGGCACATTTTCTGGACCCCTTGTGCAGCACATTGTGTAGATCTGATGCTGAAGGAGATTGGGCAGCTTCGTATGGTAAAATCTGTGGTCGATGTGGCACAAAAAATCACGAAATATATCTACAACCACACACTTGTATTGGCATGGATGAGGGAGCACTGTGGCGGCGAACTGTTGAGGCCTGGCATCACACGATTTGCCACCAACTACATCGCATTGCAGAGCCTATTGAAGCACAAGGATGGGTTGAAGCAAATGTTTAGAGGTGAGACCTGGCTGAGTTCCTCTTTTGCTGCTTCACGTGAAGGGGCGGAGGTCGAGGGGATTGTCAACACCTCGAATTTTTGGGATAGAGTGAAGGTATTAGTGTCATTGATAGAGCCACTGTATGAGGTTCTACGATGCGTGGATGGGATAGAGTACCAATCATGGGGTTGGTGTACAGCAAAATTACAGCAGCCAAGCGGAAGATCCTTACAACGTCCAAAAAATATGGACCCACCATTCTAGAGATTGTGGAGGACAGATGGGACAGACAAATGAGCCACGATCTTCACATGGCAGGTAAACACTTACATTCTCGTCCAATCAATGAGCTGTGATTTTCAGTTGATACTAATATGTAATTCATTGTCTTACGATTGCAGCGTACTATCTACATCCGGCCTTCCAATATGCTCGGGCCCTTGCTTATGACGATACGTTGATAGAATCGGTCAACATTGTGGTAGACCGATTGTCTTTCACCCCAACAGATGCTGCTGATGCGTTGAATGAGGTGTACTTGGATATTTTAACATTGATAATAATAAATGAAATATACACTTCATATTTTTTGATAATGCAGATGAAAATATTTAGAGAGGGAATTGATTCATTTGCGACACCTAATGCCATGGCCAGTCGTGATAGACTCGACCCAGGTAATGTGTCTTCACAATGTACCTTCTATATCTCGAGAAGTAATTTTTACTTCTAATTATTATATTGTACGTGATCTGTCTTAAACATAGCTGAGTGGTGGCTAAATTACGGCACAAGTGCACCCGTATTAAGGAAGATCGCAATGAGAGTTCTATCGCAAACATCCTCGTCGAGTGGGTGTGAGCGGAATTGGTCGACGTTCTCCTTCTTGCATACTAAGCTGAGGAATAGGCTAACACACCGCAGGCTAGACAAAATGGTGTATGTTCATTAGAACATGAGGCTAAAGGTCCGGCATGTACAAATGGATACAAGGAGAGGAGAGGGAGATTACGACCCAACGGATGCTGTGTACTTGCGAGACGATGATGACCCTATGGTAGCATTGGTTGCAAGAGCCACAACCGAGCGTGGTGAGGCAGAATTGGACGAGGAGGCTGAAGAACCTGGCGAGACACCATGGCCTAATACTTTTCTCGCATCGACTGTACAAGAGGCAGTGGGGATGGGAGATGACACCCATGTGCATTTGGGTGGTGACGAGTCAGCAACGGGACGTGATGATGAAGTTAATTTAGACGAAGACCTCGTCATTGGGGGTGGAGACACATCGTATGCGTACGATGATACAGCATGGGAGCGATTGATGCAACCTCCATCAATTGAGCGTCAAGAGCCACCTCAGGTGAATTAAAACATGAAAATCGAATCGTAAATTTCATTAGATAGCGTAGTCATATATTGATGTATGATGATGACCCTATGGTTGCAGGTCGGTCCGACAAATGACAACATTGCGGGAGAACAGTGGTCCCGAGTTGCTGCACCGCGGCATTGAATATCTGCGGAACCAAGAAGGTTATCCACTTCAAGAGAGGCTAGGGGGAGTTCCTCATTTAGAGAGGTGCAATTATATTATCATTTATACATTTGTTAATATATAATTCATTGGTAATTGAATATATTCTTCTTTCAATTGTGTAGTCTTCGGTAGCATCGAAACAACCATCTCAGTCTGCTGCGCCCCGACGCTCAACATCTAAGGCTAAGGCACCCAATCAGTCGTCTCAGGTATACGTACAGACTTACACATTTTGCACCGTAAATTGAAAAATTATCCGTAAATTGAAAAATTATCTAAGCAGGCTTCTGCTTCTCAGGCATCTAGAGGGACACAACATGCAGCAGGTAAGCCGCCCTCTACTCCACAGAAGAAAAAGTCATCATAGATCACATTATTCACCAGCAAGAAGGACAAGGGACCACCATTAAATCCGATAGATATTGCAGACATGGAGACATTAGATCCCAATGCAGATGACGACACTCCCGAGCCCTATGTTGAGCCCCGCATTAGTGGGAGTCATGACTCCGATGCTGATAGTACACCGATAGGGTCTTCATCCCATGGAGGTGGTGGTTCTCAAGGTGACCAACGGAGTCCTCGTGAGAATACTAGTGCTGGTGGCAGAGAGTACAGCAGTGGTCATAGTAGAGGTCGTGGGGGCCGTCAACATGGCGCATGGATAGAGGAGCAGCACTTCACACATGCCACGCAAGATGAGGACCACGGTGTTCCACCGGCAGGGACGAGACGGGCAGCTGATCATTGGGATCCCTACTATGGAAGTTCGGTTGCAGACAGTACCAGCTATCAAGGCATGTTGTCTGATTTTGAGAGGATGAGCACACATGACTCCCAGGGATCTGGAAGCTCGTATGGACGGTCATGGCCGCAACAGCCGATGTATCATGGCGACTCAGATAACAGTAGTTCATTTTTCCCATCGTATCCATATCCTAATGCCGCAGCTACGTCAGTAGAGGTCGTGTACGCACAAGGTTCGCAGGAGTATGAATACTACGTACGCATGTACTGGGAGAACTATTCAGGTTCAATGCGCTATGAAGACTCTCTGTCCTATCTACGGACCACATTTAATGTCAGATTGTTTGGAGATGGGCACTGGCCCAGTTTGGGTCCATAGGCTTTATTAGTATGTATCATTTGGTTACATTTATAACTAACTAATAATTAATTGTAGATTTTTTCATATATAGAGTTCTGTACTTGTCATTGAAATCACTAATGTAAACTTTTGCATCATTTGTAGGTCATCATGGACGGACGACGTCACCCTGCGTGGGAGCATGGATACTCTGTTGAGGGTGATGGACATATGCACTGTAGATACTGCGAACATCGCGTCACCGGCATACACAGGTTTGCGGAGCACCTTGCGGGAGTGGGACGCGATGTTCGTGCATGCGACCGAGTTCCGGGAGATGTTCGACATTCCTTTCGGACACAGTTACAGGATAGATACGGTTCTCGTAGCACACCGAGGACATCTTCTTCTACGTCCCGGGTACCTCCACCACGAGCACAGGGCGGAGCAGAATCTTCCTCCACGTCCAGAGTTCGAGCAGCACCAACACCAGCACCAGTCGCACATGATAGAATTGAAGCTATAGATGTAGTGAGGACTTTTTTTACAGATTTTTATGTACCCTCCACCGCAGCACACGACCCATCATTTGTACAGATGGTTACATATTTTCAGTCCCACCCACATGTACCTCCACCCACTAGGATAGAGTTAGATTATACGGGTGATCAGTCTCATGTATCTGATGATGAGTTTTGGGATTCGGGCTTCACTGATGATGAGGATTAGTGAGTTTTGGGATTTGGGTTACACAGATGAGGAGGATGAGTGAGTTTTGGGATTCGGGCTTCACAGATGGACGAGGATTAGTGAGTTTTTGTATTTTATACTTCATGAATGAATGCCATTATTATGTCACTGTTTACTTTTACATATTTAGTAATTGAAATAAATTTTTATGTATTATATATAATAGGATGTTTAATTAAGCAGTGTAATATGTAATTTTTATATAATTTATTATGTATAATTTAGTATGGATCTATTATCATAAATAAACTATACATTCTAATATTTTTAAATATATATAACATTTAATCTTTCAAAATAAATTTCTTAAAAATTTTAAAAAAAATTCAAAAAAAGATCGCGTGGAGTGCCAAAGGGGCGGACCGGGTCACTGTGCGACCCCCCAACCCGACCCGTCCCGCGCCGCGACCGGGTCGGCCGGGTCAGCAAACCCTGTTGAGTGTAGATTTTCTTGTCCTCTACTTAAATTTTCTATTGAATCAATGTGTCCCTCGACAAAAAGGAAAGTGTAGATTTGACAATTTTCAGGCTTTCAGCCCCAATGTATCAAAAAGATTAATAATTTTGGACCATCAAATGGTCGAGCCATGGGTTTGTGTACAGTGTATGGCCGATTTGAATGAGACATAAAGTAACAGGTGTACACAATAAACAACATGTGACCACATCCTATAAAAATGCAGCTCTAGTCAATTGACCTCAAGAGGTGTTTGATTTGATGGAAATATTAATTTTAAAATATCAATTTTTTAAATCGATGGAAACAAAATCACTGTAAATCTTTGTAAATTTAAATTATCTCATTTCAAAATTTGTACTTAAATTTTTTAATAGTTTTAAACTGAAAACTAATATTAAGCTACAGCCGTGCCCGATGAGTCAACCATATGTTTATAGCACTTTAAATATAAGAAAGGCAATGTAAAACAATTTACAGCATTACAAGCTTAAAGATTTATACTCTACAGTTTTTTTATAGAACACCGGAACCGCATGTAAAGTGAAGAAGCTAAATGAAAATAAAATTTTCAACACGATTGATAGATTTAGTTGAACTTCAACATAAATATTCGTCCATTTGTTTATCCTGTGAGCTTGATTAGTCCATGCTCTGCCCTAAACTTTCATAGGATTGTTCTTCATTGTGAGAGGTAGTATTTAATCTCCTTAACTTAAGACCGTATGTTTAATTAGTGTAATCTGATAATTTAAAATTTTATTTTTTTTCTACTTCTGACGTGTCTTTCCCACTGTAAGAAGAGTATTACTCTTTATATGACCCTTGCCCACGATTTTTGTATTTTGAGACTTTCGGTCCTATGTTAAAAAAAACTAATTAAAATTATTGTTTGAATTGAATTTATAAAAAAATCATTCCTATAAATGTATTAGCAGATATATCATTGTGTTAATTTAAATAATACATAAATGACATTTAAACATAATTTTTTGTAAACTTTTGACAATAAGAAGAGATATAGCTGTAAATAAAAATTATATTTTTTACTATTCATATTTACATAGTGATATATAGCTGATAATATATTTTCAAGAATATTTTTTTTATAAATTCTCATGTAACAACGATTTTTATGCAAAAAAATAAAAAAAAAAGATAACCCTTTTGACTCATTTAATAGTTCAAATAAGTTCACAAATTGTTGGGAAAGTTGGGATCGTATATATATATATATATATTGAAATGAGGATCGTTCAATATTAAAGAGTTTGAATTCAAGTCGATCAAGTTGGACTTCTAAATTAATCAAATTTGAACAAAAGTGACATTAATTTTCAGACAACTGAATTTTGAAATGAGGATCGTTTAATATTCAAAGAGTTTGAATTCAAGTCGATCAAGTTGGACTTCTAAATTAATCAAATCTGAACAAAATTGACATTAATTTTCAGACAACTGAATTTTGAAAAGAATTCTACTCCATAAAACAGACCAATTAAACTCGAACAAATTCCATACTCAACTAAACTCAACAGCATCCCCAGACCTGAACATTAGCCTAAAGTCAGATTGAGAATGCCAAAATCAAATTTAATCCGATCCAACCAATCTCACGTGTCCTTTGCCTCAATTAACTTTAATCCCACATCACCAAGATGCATTCTTCAAACGTCAAGCTATAACATGGAGAAATTGATTTCAGTCAAATTTTGAAATTGTTGACCTTAGAGAGCTAGAACATTCGTCGTAGAGGCATGTAAACAACTTTATCATAGAACTTCATTAGTCCACAGTGATATACGTATTAATACCTAGATAACCAACTATTAATTAGTCTATAATAATATGCATATTAATAATACCTAGACAACCACCTATCTAGTTTCAAACATCTTTATATATAAATATATAACAACTCCAACCCATTTATATAGCCTCTAACCATTCTTAAGGAAAATATCAAGCAAACTCCTTACTGTGCATATAAATTACCATTTGGGTTAGATCACCGTCGACACTATCAAATCAAGCATGCCGGGGTCATATCAAATAAACAAAAATAAAATAAAAAAAGAAAGAAATAGGGTTATAAAGAATAAATGTGGAATCAGATTTGGAACCAACACATTACACAACAAGGAGGCACAGCTTTTAATATGAAATTTTATTCAGGAACAGCGACAAACGACAAACGGCGACAACAGCGAACGCAGTGGGGAACAACGAAACAATCGCTCCCCCGACGACCAGGATTCGAAGGCCACCCACCCCCAAACCCCTCAGAAACTTTTACAGAAATGCCCCTCCACCCCCTCTCCCATGCCCATTCCCATTCCCATACATTGCTGCTGCAGCTCCGGCGGCCGGGAGCCCCACACGCCCGCGGGGAGGTGAATCCGAGGTTATTCAGTGACGAGGAGAACAAAGGGGGGAGGCGACACGGATCCGCCGGCGGGGGGGGGGGTGCCGCGACGCCCGGGCCCCTACCAGCCGTGGACGAGCTCGGAGCACTTGCCCTTGATCCAGCGGATGCCCCGGCGGATGGAGGCCTTGAGCTTGCCCTCGACGGCGTAGGCCTTGTAACTGGCCACCCTCCGCCGCCGCTTCATCTCCGGGTCGCCGAAGCAGCCGAACCCGCCGCCACCGGAGGACTTGGCCCGGGGGGGCGGGCGCTCCGGCGAGCGCGGCCGCGGCGGGCGGTATTGCGTGACGTAGATCTGGTTGGCGCTGTACTCCTTGCCGTTAACGATCTCCAGCTGCTTCCGCTCGGGGGCGACGGCGCCACCGAAGGCCCCGTAGCCCGTCCGGTAGCCCCGATCGTAGTCGTAGTAGTCCCCCATGAGGGAGGGGGAACTACTCGGGCGTGATCTGGATCGCGGGGTGGGGGGTGGAGGGGCCTTTCCTGCAAGGACCACGGCCCCCGATATTCTAGGGTTAGGGTCTCTATGAGAGAGGAAGAGGAAGAGGAGGGGGGCGGGGGAAGAGGAGGTGGAGGACGAGCAGGAGGGAGCCGAGGAAGGAGGGACGACAGAGAGAAGTGGGGGGCTCTGCTGTGTCTTCGGGCGCGCATCCAGGCTGTACGAACGGGGGGGGGGGGTTTCCGCGGCGCTTTTCATATTACCGTCCCAAACAATTAATAGCTGTTATTATTATTAGAAAAAAAACAATTAACACCCCTATTGGAACATCTTACCTATCATCTAGTACGTGGCCAAATATCAGCATCTTAACCCTTAATATTTTAACTATAGTTACATTAACGACAAATATTAATATATTAAAATGTTTTAATGTGTTAGTGTTAACAAATTAGTGCTACCCACGGCAATTAACAGTAAGGATGGTAAAATAAGTCTGCTGAAAAAATAGAGGACGAAAATTGTTAAAATTTCTTACCGGCGCATGAAAATAAACGTGCCGTGCGCCCACCAATAGCACATTAAAATTTCTCAAAAGTACATGAAAAAATAGTGTCGTAACATATATATATATATATATATATATTACAAAAATAAGGGGGTGGGGTTGATAAGAGCACAGGAGCTGACGTGGACACATCACAAAAATAAGGGGGTGGGGTGGGGTGGGGTGGGGTTACCTATCTTTTACGAATGGACGGTTGTGCCCTCGATGGCTTCCACGAGGGAGTCTTGGGGGGGTGGGTTGACCGGGTTCCTGTGTGGGTTTTGAAAAACTTGAAGCGGGGTTTTGGATTTCGACGCGCCCTCCCTCCATCACCATTTCTCCCGCGCGCACGAACGCAAGGGGACGCACCGAGTGGGACAGACCGCAATGATCGATCTGTCACGGTCAGAGGTGGCGGGGGGTGGGGTTAGGGTGGCGGAGTTACGAGTAAAAGGTGCAGTAAATTTAATAATTTTACTTGATACCTCTCAAACAACATAAAACAAATGCGACAAAACAAGACGTTGTGACAACACATTATGTCATCGAGTAAGATTCTCTCGCTCCGATTTTATGAATCTTCTAACATCTCTTGTATTTTTTTTCAGAGATGATCAATTAGTCAGAGTCTATGGGTAAGACCTAAACCTTATTCTCTCCCCAAAGTCAAAGGTGACTTTTGATATATCGATAAATTTTGAATAAATTTTGAATAGAATAAGTATAAATCATTCTAGAATAATTTATCTTTAATCTCATTTTCATATATTTTTAATATACGAGAGAATTAGAATTTAATTATTTTTATTTCTCGTTTAGTAAAAAATATAAATATAAATGAGAATAAGTGTTAAAAAAATACAATTTTCCCTTTTTAACTTAGATAATATTTAATATTTTATTTACAATGATAATTAGTATTGATGAGGACATTATTTAATTATTTTTATGTTAATAATATTTAGCATCAATGAGATTATAATGCAATATCTTTATTCATAATGATGATTTGTACTGATGAGATTATTATTTAATATTTTTAATAATAGTTAGCTTAATAATTTGTCATTTATTTGATAATTGTTCTTATTAATCATGACTAGTAATAATAAACTTAATGTTTAATATGTTTTATTTATAATGATGATTAGCACTAATGATGGTATTGCTACATAATTTTTCCCTATTAATAATATTTAGCACTAATGATATTATTATTTAATATATTTTCTTCTTAATCATAATTAACGCTAATGAAATTACTATTTAATATTTTTTATTCACAATAATGATTAGTAATAATGAGAGTATTTTAGTATTTTATAATTTTTTCTTGTTAATAATTTTGGCACCAATGAGGTGATTATGTAACATTTTTTATTTATAATGATGATTAGCACTAATGAATTATCTTTTGTTTTATAATTCTTTCTTCTTAATATGACTAGTATTGATGAAGTTAATATTTAATATTATTATTCATAATAATAATTAACACTAGTGAAGATATTATTTAATAATTTTTTCTTCATAATAATATTTAGTATTGATGAGAGTATTATTTAACATAATTTTCTTTTTAATCATGATTAACATTAATGAGATTAATATTTAATAGTTTTATTCATAACGATGATTAGCACTAATGAGAGTATTATTTAATAATATTTTTTATTAATAATATTTAGTACTAATGAGACTACTATTTAATATGTGTATCTTCTTAATTATGATTAGTACTAATGAAACTATCATTTTTATTGATAATAATAATAAATATTAATTATTTAATTATTTAATAAGAATTAGCACTAATGAATGTATCAAAAGAAAAGTGAGTAAGGGTGAAATGGAGTTAGGAAAATGAGAATAAGTCATTCGAACAAAAAATTAAAACGAGTTATCCCCGTTTCTAACCTCATTTTCGGGGTTAACCCCATTCCCCTTAACCCAACTTATCCTCGTGATTTTTGACGATTTCAAACGCGAAATAAGATTTCATTGGAGATATCTCCACCCTATCCCTATACCAAACACGACCAAAGAGTCCCTTATTCTGTCCCCTTATTTTTTCTCCTCCTCCTTACCGAGTGTCCACTGTTGTTAATTAACCCACCTTATGTTATGCAGAGATTGCACAACATAAATCAATAAAAAGATTTAAAATAATAAAGTGATAGAATGTAGTATATGGGTAATAAAGTCATAAAGTATAGACTGAAAAATTGAAAATGCACTACTCATTATACTTTAAAAGGGTAGCCGTTGAAATGACAAGATAACAAAATATTTCTGTATCTAAAGTCAAGCAAAGCGGGTGCTCGAGACAACCACGACGTGTCGGGGGTAGGTGGGAGCTCCCACCTATCCACCTACCCTCGGAAACCTCACCACCCCCGGGTGGTGATTTCCCTCATCGGATCACTACGGCGGCTCGTCACACTAGTGGAACGTCAGGTGAGGAGAGCTCCCGTCGAGAACTCCCCCCCCCTCCAGGTTTGCTCCCTGGTCCTCCCCCCTTTTTTTCTTCTGTCGACCCTTCTGCCTCTCCCTCCCCCGCCATCTCCCCTCCGTCCCCTCCCACCCCTCACGCTTACCCCTCCTCGCCTCTGTCGACACCTCTCCCTCTCACCGTCCTCTCCGCCACCTTTCCCTGCCCAATACTCTCATCTCTCCAATCCTCTTCGCCGGACGCTCTGCCCCCCCCCCATCCTCCCTCCGCCCCCAGCCCGCCCCTCTCCTATCTTTCCCACCCCCATCTTCTCCATTGCCGGCCCCTCCCTCCCCACTGAATCCCCTCACCCTCTCTCCATCTCCCCCATCCCCTTATCGCCTCTCGGTCTTCCCCCACACTCCGCCATCCGCTCCCCTCCCCTGCCTCCCCCTCCCTGTTCCTCTCCCCCCCCCCTCGCGTCACACCCACCTGGTAGCCCCCTTCCCCCATCGCCGTGCTCCCCATCCCCCCCCCCCTTTGCCTGTCTTTTTGTTTCTCCTCATCTCCCCACCCTCTCGCCCTCACCCTCCCAGTTGGCCCCCCCTGTCCCTCCCTCCCAGCATCCTCTCCCCGCCTCCCCCTTCTTCTATCGACCCGCAGTTCCCCCACCCTCTCTATTTTCGCCCCCCACCCTCCCCTCACCCCTCGCTCCAGGAGCCCCTCCCACCTCTCCCCATTCACTCTCCCCCCCTCCTCCCCCTCTGGTCAGCCCCCCCCCTTTCCTAGATCCCCTCCGTAGGCTCCTCCCTGCCCCCCCTCCTCCGTCATCCCCCTCCACCTTCCCCTCCTTCCTGTCGTCCCTTAAACCTTTTGAAACATACCATCTCTCCCCCACTCCATCCTACTCCCCTGATCCGTACTCTCTCTCGACGATGGGCGTTTCCCTGAGCACCCGACGAAACACGGGCTAGATCCGTGATGCAGGTTACGAGCTTTCATCCTCGGTCTCAAAAGAGCTTGGAGATACTGAGCATACCCCCATACATCCCACAGGATGCTGGCCACCTGAGCATCCTTATCATACCGTCATCTGATAGAGCGGTTCGACAGCCTTGTGCTCCTCGAGGAAAGAACCCGTCACCTTCAGAAACGGTTGTCTCTTCCTCGACGCCTCCAGGAGCCCCCACCCACGCTGGGCATTTGCGATCTCTACAACTCTTGTTTTTCTTCCTATCTTTTCGTCGAAATGTCGACAGTATGGGCCAGGCATGGTAGCTCACGTACGATTCTCTATCAAGATTGTCCATGTACTGTGTTTATCGTGTGCTATGAATAAATATCGTACGTTTCTGTTTCAAAAAAAAAAGTAAGGTGGAAGAAAAGCAAGGAGGGTGGGATCAGAGACGTTTTGACCAGGGGAGAAAATAAGGCCCAAACTTTATCAGTGGGGGCATAATTGATTATATTATTTCTATTAATAGGCATAAATATTTAAAAGATAAAAAATATCCTCTCTCCTCCCACCACAAGATGCTGGCTGGGCAGTATGTACCGTCCATCAACGAGGAGGAGGAAGCGCAAGAAAATTTTTATGCTTGCCCTTTCGTTTCTGCATGTCATGTCTTCTCTCCGTCGTGTTTAACATCGTAGTTTCATGCTCGCACTCTCACCATCCAGTTTTAAGATTGGACGGCGAGGAAACAGCGTGGCATGCACAGTAACACCTCTCCTCCGATTGTAATAATGACGAAAATTAGCGTTCCCCTTCTCTATATATAGGGATGTTTTGGACACCCTCTTTCGGGACATCCTCTTCTTCAATGCTGGTCCATACGAATACTGGGGATTACCTATTCAATTGCACAATTAAAACATAATCGTGAGATAAGCATGTTCCATCATAGTCGTGCACGTGCTACTATTAAAAGACTATTGATTCGGGCATTTAAAACAGGATAAATGTTGAGGTTTAATCCGAGGTTAGAGAATATGTGGGTACTTCCCTCGTTATTTATTTATTGAAGATTTCTTCAACTCAATACTTAGATTTTGAGTTAAGAGTTTGAATCTTTAACATGACATCAGAGTTGAGTTTCTCAAACCTAATTTGATTCCGTCCAGTTAAGTTTGAAGACCTGGTTAAACGTAATACTTGATGGTTAATCTGGAACTGCAGAAACCCCCGTCCATACATATACAGTGATTGTACAAACATCGTTCTACAAGCACACATTCAAAATTACACCTATCGTAATCTATTGTTGGAGATGCTGTTAATATTCCATCATTGCATAGATGTCTTGAAACATATTTCATCTAATAAGGTTATTTAAGTCAAAACATTCAGGTTTACTTAATGGCAAAAGGTTGATGGTTGATGCCATGACTACTTTGAAACTAATTTCATCCAACAAGCTTATTTAAATCAATACATTTGCGTAAGGATGACAAACTCACAATTTTACATGTAAAGAAGTTATATATGCAAATAGCCCCATTTGTTATTATGTAATATAAAATGGTATAGTTATATAATTTAACGAGTTTTATGACATTGTATTACAGAATAGATTATCTCGACTGTTATAGTATACATCATAGTATCTACTGTTATATTACATTATGTAGTATAATATATAATATACTATAGTACAATATAATGCATTACATATGATTTCTTCTTTTCATACTGTATTATATCATATTAATCATCTACATTATTTTTTCCGACTTCCAATTATTTCTAGTGGGTTTTCAAATCCCAAATGTGCCAACTACAAACGGTAACTGACGGGGTTAGGCGGGCCAAATCTGAAAATGGGCCAACCCAAATGTAAACAGCTCAAATTTGGCCCACCTACAATTCTTCTTCTTCTTCTTTTATCTCTTCTCTCTCTCTCTCTCTCTCTCTCTCTCTCTCTCTACAACACATATTCCCATTTTCTATCTGCTCTAGTGCTGAGTGCCGACAGCAAGGCTGCTGTCCACCTTTTCATAGCAGCAGCAGTTACAACTCGTTAGCAACTTCACTGCTAGAACACAGAATTCTACAAGGATACTATCAAATGATAATGATTGTGGAAAGAGGAATCTATTTTCCGAGTATGGCCTCATCCTTGCTGCCAACTAGCTCACTTATCCTTCCAGCCGCTGTAGTTAAGGTAGCCATGCTCTTACAGAAAGCAAACCGAACATACCTGTTCTGATATTGCTGGCCATTTTTAGGTGCACGGAAAAAATCACATCCAGGAACAGCAGCAATCCCAGCCTTCTTAATCAGGTTCTCAACGAAATCCACCTGAAAAATATGGCAATCACTTAATTTGATCAATGGAACAACCTGCAGGAAAGGAATATGGGGAATCGTAACTCAAAAATAAGTTTAAAATGTCTGTTTAGCATCAAGATAGGTATGTGATGAAGTTTAGTGCTGATAGATAACAAACAAAGTTACTTGAAATGTTTCTATGACACAGTGGGCAATTTCTTGGTGAAAAGAGCAAAAGCTTTTGCCATGTGTAAATATTAGATACTTGCATCTAAATCAAAATATTAGTTTTGCATCGGATAAACATTATCTAGACATTGAGAAGAAAGCATGGAAAAATGGACTCTCACTGTCACAGGACTAGGTGAAGTTTGTTCATCAACTAATAAAAAATGTTGTTCTATACTTTTCAAAGAAAATAACAAGCACCAGAGCAACATGAAAGAAAACATGACAATATAAGGAAAAAAGAAAGTTGTATTCTTTGTATTTAAGGGATTTGTCGTTGATGTCCAGATGATAAACCACCGTGGCAACATTGTGCTCAAGGTTGCTGATCTATGTCCTGGAACAGGGCACACACCGTTCAGATGCAAATCTTGATGATGGGGGTGATGGGTAACCACAAAGCAGGAGAACAATCTCCCACATGCCCAGGTGATTGCACTTGAGATAATAATTACGTGTCCGGAGAACAAAGGTGGATAGTATTGTAACAATTATGACAATAAAAAACTCCAGAATAAGGGGGATTTCATACATCAGAAGATGACCAGGTCTCTGGAAGCTCTGCAAATATGAAAAAGGCACCCTGAGGCTTGAAATGAACTTGAAAACCAAACATTACCAACATCTCAAGAACATAATCCCTCCTTGCCTCGTAGTCCTTGAATATAAACAACAAACACATAGATGATATGAGTACCGGGCAAGCCAATTAATACACTTCATGAAAGGTACTAGCCAGTAAGGTTGATAAAAATCCATGCATGAATAACATGATCTTCTCAGGATCAAAACTATCCTCCACAAGTAATACCAGAAACATAAATTCTCACTTTTTTCAAGGACTCAAAGTATGAAGGCGGGCTACTCAGTGCAGTTAAAGCGGCTTCCTGGAAAGGTGCAGGGGCTGAATCGGTGATTTTGATATGAATGTTCCTTATGGCAGATGCAATTTCACGTGGAGCTATTGCCCAACCAATCCTCCAACCTGAAATACTTTTGACCAGTTGATTATTATATCTGGGAGACTAAATGCACGAAGAAAATCCATTGAAGCAAGATATGCAAAGCATTCAACAAAATACATAGATAACTGCTATTATGACAGTCAAACCATGATCATAAGAAGCTCATCTAATGACCTTGGGAGTAGGTATAAATTCTCCTACATAATGAAAACTGACTGTAGGAGTATAAAAACCATCAAATCACAGCATCTTACCTGTGACACTAAAAGTTTTTGACAAGGATGATGTTATGACTGTTCGCTCTTGCATTCCTGGAAGGCAGGCAATTGATGTATGTTTCTGCATTTCGTATGTTATGTACTCATATACCTGATCATCAAATACATTATAATTCACATACTCGTGTTTGCAGCAAAATTCTTTTCGATGATATGCAAACGAAAATGTCAATGGTATTCTTTCAGAGGCCACCTTGAGGTGTTCAGAATTTCTGTTCCGCATGTGCACTTAAGAATATATATATGTCAGCACTAAAGTTCAATGAGGAAATCCACTACCAGTTGATCGGCAAAGGAAAAATGCATAGGCAAATTCCTAGACGCTGCTAGTTATCTGGAGACGCTGGATACCTAAATATGCAAAGTGCATAAAAATAGAAGGAACGGACACAAGTTCATCAGAAGAACCTGTAAATGAGTGGAGAAGAAGAGTAAGAAGAAAGCGTACAACTACAAGGGCAATGATGACTAAATACTGAAAAAAGATGCTAGTAACAATACACCAAGATTATTTAATTTTTGCCCTCGGGCCTTTTGAGGTATATTTCTATTACATATTTGTCCTGATTTTAATATTTTTACATTTAACAAATGTTGCATAATATAACAAAGCATGCCTTTAAGTCTAAATTACTTAACAATCCCTGTCTTGAAACAATATTAAACTTTTGGCATTTTGTTATTGAGTTTGCCACTCCTTGAGATCACTAGAGCATGCAGCAATTGCTTCCTTGTGTAGAGCAGCTTCCTTGAAAATAAAATTAATAAAAATGGAAATCCATGTGAGAAATCAGTCCATATTATTTTCCCCCTTCATACCAGAAGAGATGCCAACTTCGAACATCCTATGGAGTTCTATCTCAAATGCCACTGAATTGGTTCTCTTTTTTGTTCTTTCGCACCTCTGCTCATGCATATGAAAGTGGTTTCTTTTTCCAATACTTCTAACCTTGTTTCATTTTTTCTTTCTTCCTTCATCTCATCTAACCCTCTCTTCTGTCATTCAACTCCTTTGATTTATATATAGTCTACAGAAGGATGCTTCAAGCATACATGAGCATATTTAGTGGATTAGATGCAAACTGCAAACAGGATGCTTCAAGCATATAGGAGCATATTCATTGGATTAAGGTCTAACAAGTGGAAATATGCTAATAGATAAAAGATGCAAGGTAGTCTTCCTAAGAAGCCTTAGCTATAAGCCTTGGGGTCTACGATTCTCATTTATAGATCTAAAAAATTCCATCAAGGGGCATCTAGATGGTATAGCACCTTCTGCCTTCAGCAACTTCATCACTATTTTCCTTCTTTTCACCCTCTTCGTCCATCCAGTATGGATGGTATCTTAATTATTGGAATCTCATGCAATGCATAAGCAATCCCTGATAATCTCAGCGGTTACACCTCTCAGGGTCCCATCAGTAGTCTGGCTGAATTCCCTTGGTTGCACAAAGATTAGTTCCTCTGGAGATTTTTCACAATCAGCCATTCTAAGCCACACATCTTCATGTGATTTATAGTCACTGTGTATAATTTCCTGAGCCACGTTGGCATCCTACAGTCCAATCATTGAACCACTCCAGACATTTTTCACATTCCAACATCCTCAGCCATACACATTTGCCTATCTTGATAGCATCCTACAGGCCACAAGGTAGACCAACAGCAGTGAACTATTCCCAGCGCCACACCCAAGTCCCCAGAATCGTATCTCCCATGTGAATGTCCTTTATGATATTCATTCAAAAAACACTTTTCTCATGTCCACTACCTAATGTCTCTTGCAACACTATAGTACACCTCCAAGACAACAATGAAAACATTTTCGTGTAATCTTTCAAACGTTTCCATTAATTGAATGAAGGAAAATAATCTGTCATTGACCATGCAAGCAAGAATACGATAGGCTTCCTGTGACTGTTTATTTTCCTTAAACAAACATTCCCACTCTCTACAATAATCTACTAGCATTGCTCAGAATTTTCAATCTTACATGAAATTAATATCACTTTCCTCATAAAATTAAATTTAATATAAGATAATGCACAATGTGTCTTTTCTAAATTACAAAATTATCAATAGTTACATTGGTGTTCCAAACTGATGCATCAAAATATAAAGCAAGCATTAACTTTGTTTCATTTTTCCATCATCAAACTCATTAGGCACTGTTTAACAAAGAAGAAAAAATCTTATTTTTTGGAGAAAATGCACATTTGTGGCTATTTAAGTAGCGTGTGCATTATTGTTCCCGCGAATTTATGTTTATCAGACGATTTGAGTTCGAGTACGGGACATTTCCCTATCGACTGCAGTCGATGTTTACTTATATCGATGTAAACTCCGAATACCCTTGATTAACTGTCAAAAATACTCTTTTCGAACTCTACAATATCCGTTGTTATATTGGGGATTTTATCTAACAGGTTTGATCAAAGAGATAATCCATTAGAGATACACATTTGCAACAGAAAACTAAATATTTCATTCTTTGGATTCATCTTTACAAAATACATGAAATCTCGATTATATAGTCGGGTTATTTAATTTAAATTCGGCATTCACTCCACCACCTGAGCAAATAAGTGGATTCAAGATTCATAGAGATTAGACCCTTTTTGGGTATATCTGCAATTTTGACCCATCCTAGGTATATCTACAATTTTGAACCATTCCAAGTTATTTTTGCAGTTTTGGATCTTTCTTGGATATTTCTACAGTTTTGGATCATTCCCGAGTATTTATGTAGTTTCTGACCCTTCCACGGTATTTCTACAAATTTTGACCCTTCCTAGGCATTTCTACATTTTTTGACCTTTCCGGCATATTTCTACAATTTCTGACCCTTCCGGGGTATTTCTACCGTTCTAGACCCTTCTTGAGTATTTCTACAATTTCGGACCCTTTCTGGTATTTCTGCAACTTGTGAACCTTTTTGGGTTTATTTAAGGTTTTGAACCCTTTCTGGGTTTATTTGTAATTGTAGATCTTTTTTGGGTTTATTTGATATTTTCAACCCTTTTTGGGTTTATTTGTGATTTTTCCTTGAGTAGGGGTTTGCTTGCAACTTCTAGAAAAGTTCAGGAGTATCTGTGTAGTTTGTCAAGACCAAGAGTATTTTTGTAACATCTGAACTAAATAGGGGTTTTTGTGTAATCTTGGCATGAGACGCAAGTCTCTCCTTGTGACGACCCGGATCCCGGATACCAGATATACCCGATAGGACTATCGAATACACCTTATACCACTTGGAACCCGTGAAGCCTCCCAAGAGCGGTAAAGCTCCGAAGGGATGAAAGGATTGTCGTGTAGTACATTGAAGCCACAGAGATATAACAGTAAGCAATTAAATTTTATTAGATCGGTTTGCTAAAGTAGCAGAAATAAAATTACTTTTTAATTAACAGTTTAAGATTTGCAATTATACCAGAGTCCAGTCCAAAGGAAAGACAAGCAGTCTAACAGTACAGTCAACAGAAAAAGAAACGTACACTGAGGTCGGGAGAAACCCGACGCAGGTACAGCTGGCAACTACAGACACGCCACTCCAGGATCCGCGGAAGCCGAAGACGTCACCCACCTGAAAAGCAGGGGTGAGCCTCGTGTCACTGGCCCAGTAGGGGTCACGCGGATCCCCACTGAAAAACACGCAGCAACACGGAACAACAGAAACAACAGGTGCAGCAACGCAAGAAAACTACACTAGAAAGCTGTAAACAGCAAGGGAAAGCAAGAGTAGGGAACATGCTAAGGACATGGGAAGCTAACAGAAAAAGGAGAATAGCAAAAGCCTAACAACAGGCAAAATAAACTAGAAAGGACCTAGGCAGGCAAGACAGACACGACAACCTAAACTACTGGCTTGTCGTGCACGCAACCCCAAACACCTCTTGGGCAAAGCTAAACACCGACAGACACAACAGGGGAAACAAATCTTGGACCGCGCCAAGAACTGACCGACTCGGAGGGGAACACAAACTCCGAGAAACACGAAAGTCACGTGTCAAGTGACAGGAGCACCTCCTCACTAGAAGAACAGACAGCTGCGTCCACTGACGACTTACACTGCGCCACAAGTGTCTCGTCTACGCCATCGTCTACTGCACGATGGAGACTGGACACACAGAGAACCAAGTCCAAGGAACAACCGCAGTTCCGAGGAAGAACAGTACTACAGTACCTCAACTGCGAGTAACTAGTTAGGGTCACGCCCGCGGCGCATGTCCTCAGCCCCTGACCACGTGTGCACACACTGACTACTGCCTAAGCCAGGCCTCTAGCTAGTATTCCCCCTCCGTAGGACGCTACGGCAACAGCCGGGGGCCCACGGAACTAGCTTAAAAACCGTATCGTCGGGAACTGCCCTACCACCTCTCCCAGGTGGGTCGACCGCGTCGTAGGGCTACGACTAGTGGAGGCTCACAAGACAGACTCTGAAACACAAGTGTTGGAGTACAGACAGGCTAGCACGCCCTGTCCTATGTACCACAAAGCACCAAGGCAGCTCACGCGACTGCCACCACACTCGGAACAGGCAACTAAACCTAAACACACAACGATCCTTGAGTCTCACGACTCGAGGTCAAGATCGTTGCACACGACAGTACACGCCGTCAATCAGGCTACTCCTAAGCCACGAGAAAACAACATTGCCGCAGGAAACGACTCACAAAAGCCTGGGGGGACACCAAGACCCTCAAGGCACCTGGACACGCAAACCGAGGTAAGACCGTACCTCCAATGTCCAGAATCCTTGTCTCGAGCTGGACAGAACCATCGAGACACAGGCAAGGTCGCACGTCGACCACTGGTCACACCGGGTCGACCAGACCACACAAGACATACAGGACACACACACACACACACAGGCCATCACGGCCCACAGACACGACAACGAACACAACACACTGGGCGGTCACCACTGAGCCGCTCAGTGAATTGGGCAGTCAAGGAAGAGCCACCCAAGGGAAAAAATAGGACGGTCAGACTCGGACAGCTCTAAAGACCGACCCAACCATTGGGCAGTCAGGTCTAAACCGCCCCAAGGCGTTGAGCGGTCTCAAAGAAGGCCGCTCAAGCCCACCGCCTTACTACAGTGACGGTCAGCGCGGTCTTGACCAGGCCGTTGACCAATGCCAAACGGTCGGGGGTAGACCGCCCCACGAACCGCCAAACCAAAGTTGACCCAAGGTCAACGGGAATAAGCGGTCACACCATGGCCGCTCAAACCCAATGAAAACCTGGACGGCCCAGACTCAGCAGCCCAAAACCCCACGCGGTCTATCGTAGGACCGCCCAACCTCAAACCGACTGGCCTTGAACGGTCAATCGCAGGGCCGCCCAATAGCTTGAGCGGTCACTGTGAAACCGTCGGAGCGTCACGGCAGGGAAAACGTGGGATCGGCCCGACGGAGGCCTTTCCACGCCCCGTTCGTCCCAAGACGAAGGGGATACAACCATACACGCACAAGAAAACTCAAACCGGAACCAAAACGGCTGAGAAACAAGAAGAAATGGGCGATTTTTCCAAATCGATCCAAAACAAGCAACCGGGCTTCTCGGGTTCATACCGGGCCCAAATGGCCACGGATCTCGACAAAACTAGTGGCTATGGAACGTAGACGTTCCAGGGAGTCCATTGATACCAACGGATCCCAATTCCGTCGACGTTTTTCGGTGATCCCCACGGAAGCCACAAAAGCACAACGAGTCCAAACTCAGCCGTTTCCACACCAAACGACGTGCAATGGTAGGGAAAACGTGCGGGAGGAAGTAGTGATCCGTCTCCCTACCTCCACCGAAGAAACCGCGTCCCAAGGGGACTAAACCACGCCGAAAACCGCCAGGAACACGAACGGCGCCTTCTCGGAATCCACGGAGGGATCGCGCCCGCCACGCTCAAACCGCCGCCCCATCCCGCGTCCCGATCACTCCATCGCGTCCTCGCCTCGGCCAACTCCGCAACGGTGTGCACCCCGCGCCGAGAGACCCTGAAACGAGAGAGAACGAAGAGAGATGGTGAACGGTTGAAAATGAGGCATCCGAAAGACCTAATAAAGATCCAATAGAGATCCAGGGCATTACACTCCTTGGTGGAGGCGCGCTGACTAAAGACTCTCAATAGATTGTTTCTCCTTCTTGAGCTCTCATGAGCTGTGATCCAACTTTATGCGTCCGTCGGCGCAACGCCGGGGATCGATCACAAGGGACATAACCACAATGGCATCGTGCAGACCTTTTTGTAAAAGTTAGGGTGCTTATGGGATTCCTAATTATTTTAGAGAGTCACATTATTTTCTCCAAAATATTTACAAGGAGATTACATTAATCACAACACAAAGACATATGTGCAGACTCAAGGAGGGACGGTTTTATAACATACCCTCACCCTGAGCACTTAAAGCACAAGCCCTCCAAAGGACGAGCCTTTAAAAGCACAAGCACAAATCTTCGTGTGTGTCTTCCGTCCATCCCTCAGTGTAGGGCCCCACTGGGGGTATTTATAGGCAGTGGAGGACAGTTATAGGGTTTATCCGGTCCAAAAGTGCCCAATGAGGACTTTAACGGGTCCAAATCCCCAAGTTGGGATGTTTAACTGGGCCAAACACCCTTAGTGAGGGTTTTTACTGGGCTAAATCCCTTGGTAGGGTTTAACCGGACCAAACTCCTCCCTTGGGGGTTTATCCGGTCCAAACCTCCCATTTGGGGGTTTAATCGGTCCAAACCCCCAAGGGGAGGGTTTATCCGATCAAAACCTCCATTTGGGGGTTTACACGGTCCAAACCCCCCACTTGGGGGGTTTAACCTGTCCGAACCCTTCAAGTGGGGGTTTATCCAATACAAACCCTCCACTTGAGGGGTTTAACCGGTTGTTTACACCCGAAAAATAAATAAAAATACAGACACGCTGATGCTGAATTAAAATTTGGGCGATTTTGGGTATCATCAACATGCTTATTTGCATTTCTTAATTCACGTTTTCGATTTATCAGACGATTTAGGATTCGTGTACAGGATTTTTCCCCACGAACTAGAGTCGGTGTTAATTTACATCAGTACAAATCCGAACACCTTTGATTAACTGTCGAAGAACGCCTTTTGCCTCTATTTGTTGTGACATAAATGATCTTGATGATCTCCCATTACGGGTACATACTCTTGCGAAGAAATCTGAAGACTTTATTTCCTTGAACTCATAAAATTTGAATTACAATCGGTCCTTCAAGACCTTTACATATGGTCCCGATTGTGTAATTTGGTCTTCAGGATCACATTCGGTTGCAACCAAAGCCTCTGAATTTGCTTCAGTCTGCACTTGGATCTTTGAATTTGCTTTCGTCCTGATTGGGTCATTGAATTTACTTTTGTCCCCTGATCAAAGAGTTGAATTTGAATTCCATCACGAGGACCGTTGGATCGCCAAGATGATCATTGTCGGTCCCTCGGAGTTGCTTCATAGTCAGGATCACTCTTTTAATTGTGATTGGACTCTTAAGTTGGCTTGGTGTCCATAAAGGACATTCCCGCCTGAGGCGGGGTATATTTGTAATTTTCCTCCATCATAGTATTTCTACAGTTTTCCCAAACTTGGGAATATTCTTGCAATTTCTTACTTTCTCGGAGATAGCCCCGTCACTTCTTGACTTCACGGGCATTCTTGTCATTCTGACTTTTCGGCATATATTTGACATTTCTTGTCTTCTCGGAGATAGTCCCGTCATGTCTTGACTTCTTGGGCATATCTGCCATTTCTTGGCTTTTTGGAGATCGCCCCGTCGTTTGACTTCCTGGGTGCTCCTGACGTCCTTTCTTGACCTCTCGGAAATAGCCTCATCATTTGACTTCTTGGGCATTCCTCGTCTTGATTTCTTAGAAATAACCCTGTCATTTGACTTCTTGGGCATTCCTCGTCAACATTTCTTGATTTCTCGGAAATAACCCTGTCATTTGACTTCTTGAGTATTCCTCGTCTACATTTCTTGATTTCTCGGAAATAACCATGTCATTTGACTTCTTGGGTGTTTCTTGTCTTGATTTCTTGACTTCTCGAAAATAAACCTGTCATTTGACTTCTTGGGTATTTCTCGTCTTGATTTCTTTTGACTTTTCAGGGTTCATTTGTAATTTCACCATTTTTAAGTTTCTGGACATGATGACTCTCGGCCATGAAAAAGATATATGGATTTGGATGGTTAACCATAAGTCAAACTCAGGAGAGCACACACCGCTTCAGGGAAGGGGCATGGTCTCGCTCCACCGAGTCGTGCAAACGGCACCAACCGGAACAAGAGCATTCTTTGGTGATTTTGAGACAAACCGAGAACTTTGTACAATTTCTAGACTGAACAATGACTTTCATGCAACTTTCCCACAAATGTGGTATTTTCGTAATTTTCTGATATTTCAGGGTCTTTTTGCATTTTTTCACCATTGGGGGTATTTTTGTAATTCCTCCCCCCATTGGGGTATTTATGTAATTTTTCCATCATCGGGAGTATTTCCGCCACCGGGGATATTTCTGTAATTTTCCGCAACGGGGGTTTTTCAGTAATTTTCTGACCACCCAGGGATATTTCTGTAATTTTTTTTTGATAACGGAGAATCTAGCAGAGTGGTACAGAGAGCTGAGCAATTATTGGGCCACCCGAGTTCGAGTCTTACCCTACGCATCTTGCCACCCCTTTTTTTCTGTAATTTTCTAACCACTGGGGGGTATTTCTATAATTTTCTGACGACCCGGGGATATTTCTGTAATTTTCTGACCACTGGGGGTATTTCTGTAATTTTCTTGTCACAGGGTGTGTTTCTACAATTTTCTCACCACCGAGGGCATTTCTACAATTTTCCGACTACTGGGTGTGTTTCTATAATTTTCTCACCACCGAGGGTATTTCTGAAATTTTTCCTTCATCGGGGACGTTTATGAAAATTTCCCATCATCAGGGTCATTTCTGTAATTTTCCTGCCACCGGAGGGGTGTTTATGCAATATTTCTGCCACCGAAGGTATTTCTACAATTTTCTCGCCATCGGAGATATTTCTGTAATTGTTTCCCTTTGAGATATTTTTCTGCAACTTTTCCATATTTCAAGGGTTTGTCTGTAATTTGTGAACCTTCCGGGTCTATTCTGCAATTTTCCATCTTTCAAGGGTTTGTCTGCAATTTGAACCTTCCGAGTCTATTCTGAAATTTTTCATCTTTCAAGGGTTTGTCTGTAATTTGTGGACAGTAGAAGGTTTTCATGCAATTTTTATTTTCACATTTTTTTGATATTTCAAGATTTTTCTGTAATTTTCTGCATATTTTTCAGAACCTTGAACTTTTCTGCAACACTTTCAAAAACCCTGAACTTCTTTGCAACATTTTTAAAACCTTGAACTTTTCTGCAACATTTTCAGAACCTTGAACTTGCAAGATTTCTGTTCAATATGTAAGCCTACTTGATTTCAATTTGTAAGTCCATTTGACTTCAATTTGTGAGCCCAATTTGTAAGCCCATTTGATTTCAACTTGTAAGCCCATTTGATTTTGTTTTTTGAATGGAACTAACCCTTTGATCATTTGCTGAGAGACTTCTTAGGATCTCCCAAAAGAGGTGACCAGAACTCTGGGGGGGGGGGGGGGGGGCTCAACTGTGGTGACCACACCACACCCCTTCCCTTTTCCTTCTTGGCCACGCAAGACTTCACGGGACGGACTGCACTTGGGCCTCCTGGGAAGCTCTCCAAGTCCTCATCTGCCGCTGAGGCTCTGCTCCTTTCCAGTCCCCTAGCCACTGTCTGCTTTTTATAGTAGTTGGGGAGTGGACCGGAGGGGGTGCTTTTGGAAGATGAACAGGTGAAACTGGAGGGGGTGCTCCTTCGGTTATTACCTGTCAACCAGAGGCCCCTCCTCTTCTCCCCCTTCTTCTATTTTCTTCTTTTCTGCTGTTGCTTCCCCTTTTCTTTCTTTTTTTGGCATGAGAGGAGGAACCAGAGGGGGTGCCCCTCCGGTTGAGTGCCACCGGAGGGGGGGTCCCTCCGGTGCTGCAATGACCGGAGGCCCCTCCCTCCGGTTGCATGGCACCGGAGGGGGTCCCTCCTCCACCTGTGGAGACCGGAGGGGGCTCCCTTCTCTTCTTCTTCTGTTTTTTTTCCTTTTTTCTTCTTTTTTCTCTCTCATTTTTTTTTGACCCCCCCGGCTGCACAGTCACCGGAGGGGGTTCCCCCTCCGATTTAACACCACCGGAGGGGGGGTCCTCCCGTCTGTAGCAAGCCAGAGGGAGTCCCCCTCCGGTCGGTTTTTTTTTTTTTTTGAGTTCAACACCAGTCCAAACCCCCATTTTGAGGGAAGGGAGGGGCCGGCACCTTTTTATGTCCTTTTTATCTCTTCTTTCTTCTTTCTTTTTCCATCAAAATGTTTGGTTCCAACAGGCACATATAAATACCAAATAGTAAATAAATCATATGGAGGAAGCTTGTTGATACAGTCTAAGCATAAACCAGTATACTTCATCTGTAATGACAACGCAATCCATCCTGCAGCACGCTTCAGCAATGGCTTCAAGCTCTTCCATCGAGAAAACTTTCCCAGTCGGATTATGTGGACTGTGTCAGCATCTGTTAGTATGATGATGTAGGTTGCAGTTGAAAAAACAAACTGACAAAATAGTACAGTTGATGAAAACTGTAGCCAATTTTTTCTTTAAAAAACAGTGGTACATGTAAATTCTTGATAATTCAATTTATGTCTTCAATTCAACGGTACTGCTCCAGGTAAAAATGAGAATAAAGACATTGCTTTGACTTTATCTGAATGATAAATGTCAAGAAGACAGTTTAGTTAAACATGAGGGTTTGATTTGTCCAAGTACCTAGTTCCCTTGATTGATTGAGAGTAAATATTAAAGGAGGCATCTTAGTGGAACATGAGTCTCATTGGACTAGGCACATGTTTCCCTTGATTTATTGTGAGCAAACCAAAAGAAACATTCTAGTTGAGCATGATAATTTTTACTGTTACAAAAATTGCCAGAAAAGGCTGTTTTGACCTCTTTTGCCACAGCCAATGCAGTCAAGATACAAAACCAATATGACAAGTCATGGGTCAATAAGGAAGGCTCTATAAAACATTACATTCCTGGGGCACTCGAAACTCGACAACCAACTTGTGATAGGGTACTCCACTTAAAATATCAAAGAGGAACTTTAAGCTTTCCAGACAGTCCTTGGTTGGTCAAAGCTTATTGATTCACTGTGTACTCTAAACTTGGAACAAAATTATTATGTTCCCATTTCCACCCAGCCAAGATCAGCTTGGCATCAGCCAACGCTTGAACCAATGGGTAAATCCAAAGCAAAATGAAAAAGGATAGATTAGAAGCTCACTATGTGCCTTTCAAAAGTGCTCTAGCACATGCTAGTTTGTGTAGAAAAAAGGTCTGGTGATCAAACTGCGAAAAAAAAACTAAGTGTTGACTAGAGTATGAGGGTAAGCCACAAAAAGGATAGAGCTGTGAGATGTACAACATGGAATTTGCTGCTTTTTCGATAACCATTGCATTTTTATGTATACTCTCTGACATCATTTAAATTATAAAGTGAATGGCTTTTCATGAAATGTAAGATAATAGAATATTATGAGTTGCAGGACATGTTGAATCAATATGCTGTCCAACGAAAGGAATGGGAGCATAAAGAACCGACCTGTTCAAAACCACTGCTTTTGTTCGAGGAGTAAACGACTTGATGAATTTGTCTACATCCAAAGTCCAGTGAGGTGGATCCAGTGCAACATACACCTAGGTCATTTAATGCATTAGCCCTACATAGTACATACTACCAAATTTATTAAGAAAAAAAGTGTACTGGCACATGAAATGGAAGCCATGCACCTTGAATGATTAGATACCACGAAACTAGGCATAATAACAATGGTACATAATGAGTTGTTCTCAGTCAACTCAAGCAGACAAATGGAAGATACCAACTTTTAATATCTCAAGGAATAAATCAACATTACATGCAACTAAGTGGCCATTAAACCACAAAAAAGAGAACAGAAAAAAATGTCTTACAGGAACTCCTCCAGTCATAGCAATGCATGTCTCATATGTTTCGTAAGCAGGATCAAACAACAAAACCTCGTCACCCGGACTGATAGCTGTTTAAACAACAAAAGTTACATAAAATCTGACTTTAGTTTTTTAAGACAAGGAGATACCCAGATTACATCCCAAGGAGATTAAAAAGATAAGTGGTCAATATACTCGCAAAAGCTGCTGCTGCAAATGCCTCAGTCTGGCCACAGCAAATAGCTACATCTCTGAGGGGATCAAAATGCAGGCCATGTTTTTGTTTCATCATGCTTGATAACATGTCACAAATTCCTTGCACATGCCTAGGAGCAACAGGGAATCATAAAAATCTTGACACCTTGAATAAACACAGAACACAATTTATGGCTGTAACAGGGCACTACATGGTAGTTAGCAAGACAAGAACTTGCATGTCCAAGTTTGTATAGCAAACTTAATCAGTTTGAGAGCTCATGTCATTTTGGCAGGGATGATTAGACAGATGGAAATGGATAGATGATTGGATGCAAGAAGGAAAATCTGTGATATATCCTAGATCTCAGGTGATTCCTGCAAATATATTTTCATGTAATCGTACAGGAAAGAGATTGTTTTCTTTTTCTGCATCTTGCAAAATTTAAAAAATGGCTTGTATAAAAAGATTAAACATGTATGCAAGTGTACAATAGTATATCTTATCCCATGTAATCTTAACATAACGATACAAGTTTCAAATCTTAACGTGTATTTTCTGTTTTATACAGTGGGGCAATCACTTTACTCGGAATTTTTTTTTTGTCTCCTCTTTTCACACGCTCTGCACATTCCATCAAGAAACGAGACACCAAGAAAAACTTCCAGAACAATAACACTAAGAAGTGTGGTTGCCTTTCTAAGCATGTGCGTCAATAGACCTCCCCTGGGCCCTCCCCCACTATCTTCTACAATCTTCTTCTCATCGGCCCTTCTACATTACTGGGCAACACATAATTTTCGCATAAAAACAAGTACCCAGTCCACTCAAACAGGATGCAATCTAGACATCCCGCGCAGTTCACCGCTTCCCACTTGCTACTCCCCGTCAAAGAAATTACTAGAGATGACGAGGTGGAGGGAAGCGGGGTTAGGTTTTCACTGTGCCCGCGAGCGCACATACCTGTACTGGTTGAAGTCGGAGAGGATGGCGGAAACGGCGGCTCCCTTGATCTCGACGGGGGCGGGGAAGTCGGGGAAGCCCTCGGCGAGGTTGATGGCGCCGCACCTCTGGGCGAGGTGGGAGAGCTCCTGGATGGGGGAGGGCTTCAGGGTCCGGGCAAGCCTGGAGAGCTTGCCTTCCATGCTCGCTGCTCACAACCAGAACCAGGTGGTGCTGGCCTACCTGCGGACGCGCGGGTTTATCCGTTTCTGAAGAGGGGAATTCCATATATTCCCCCCCCCCCCCTCCAAACTCCGTATTTAGGGATTAACCCCTTATTAATCATTAGTTTTTTGTAAATGAATTCTAAATACCACGATTATGGTATTTACTTTTGGGAATTTTATATGTTTTGTTATTCATTTTAACTTTTAATAATCCATGAAATCTCATAAACAATCATTTCAAACTTTTGAAAAAAAAAACTCCCCGACAAGCCATGCCCAAAATAGCCCCTTTTTTTTCCCGGATATATGCACGGTGAACTGCCCTCCTCTGATTGGCTCAGCCCAGTTGCTCCTCCTTTCCCCTTATCTTGCTGCAAATTGGAGTTTGTAGTTCTACCGTAAACTCTCACCTCATTAATCTAAGGGGAAAAGAAAGAAAAGTACGAGTCTCACATCAAAATAATATTTTTTCCCTCGAAGCAACACTAGCTCAAGACAACTCTTTCGACGTGTTTCCTTCTCTACTTGCTGCAAATTGGAGTTTGTAGCTCCATTGTAAATTCTCGCTTCATTAGTCTACGGAAAAAAAGAAGGCATCAGTATCACATCTAAATCAAGATTTTTCAAATTGACTCGGTACGAGATGAATCATCCGCATCGAATCGTACCAATCATATATCGATACGACTCGTTTGTGATACACAATTGATACATAATTTATTTTTTAAATATTATATATATATATATATTAAATGTGTTTTTATAGATATTAACTTGTTCAAAACACGTTAGTAATACTATTTTCTTACTTTTTTTCATTATTCTTTAAGAAAAATAAGTCAAAAAGTAAATGACACTTGTGAGATTTAAACTCGTTAACCTCACACACAACTGACATACTTACTAACTACTAAGTCACACATAATATTTTATTATATTTTATAATAATATATATTTATTAAATAACTCTTTAATCTTGACACTTTACGATACAAAATGATACGGTGCCGTATTATACTATATCAACAGAAAATCGATACAATCGATAAGATCGGACCGATAAATTTTTAATCTAAACAATCTTTTTTACTCAAATAACACTTGCCCGCGATAGCTCTATTAGGGCACCTTTAATATCCGGGTAAGGGGGGCGGCTAACCGACCCCGAAGGGTCGATTGAGATAATCGACCCTCGGTTAGCCGATTATGTGAGGGGGAGGGCGAGCCGAGGGACCAAGCCGTTGTCAAAGACGGCCTTAATGTGGGGGTCCCCCCCCCCCCGTTGATCTCATCTACTAGACCAATGAAGTGGGGTTTGCAAACCTTGGCTTGCAGTAAATATTGCACTTTTCCACTAGCCAGGCAAGCCAAGGATTTGTGAGTTGAGCTAGCCCGGCCCGTTGACAGTTGATCTCCAATCGTACATGCAGCTATGAGTATTTACTACTAGGTTCAACTTTAAAAAGATGAGCGATATTCACTGCACCGTCTGGTTTGGTGCATTACCTGATGGTGCAGCAGGTTAAAAAAAAAAACAAATTTCCTTTTGTAAGTCGGGGTCGGCCTACCCTACATGTTTGTAAAGTCTGATCTCAGATGGGACGACTAAAAAAAAAAAGTTAAGGAAGTTCAGTCCTGGGCTGACTAATCTTGGCCCATTTTGTCTGATGCGCCCCGTTGACGGAGTGGTCACCCTTCCCCTCTTGTGGGCAGGAGGGCACGGGTTCGAGGCTGCTAATCCCGCTTTGGCGTGTTCTCTCCTATCTCCCCGCCCCTCGCGCAAATTTGCACGTGTGAGAGTTGCTTTCTCCCTATTGGGGGAGCACCCCCATGTCGATCGGTAGGTTTAGATCCCTTCCCCTCCACCTTGCCCCTTCCCCAGTCCCCCTTCCCCTGGCCACTGCACCACGTTGTCCAGAATAGAAAAACGCTACATTAACAGACCGGGATTCTTGAGGATGAAGACACCGCTGCATCTGTTTTACAAATCGATTTTGTCAGACGATGAATCCTCGCGGCTCCCCCACCCTAACCAATTATCAAACAGGGCCCTAAAGAGTATTATGTCAGCCGAAGATGGTTAAACTTCTCACCAAGTCTGGGTGACACGTGGCTATAGGATATAGCAATTGGATGAAAAACGGGGAATCCTATCATATTTTTTGTCACATCTTCAGATCATTTGATTTTGCAACAAAAAACTTCCAATCACGTGGCTAATAGTACTAGTGGACACTGAAACAAAAACATGGTACCAGAGACATCTCGACTAGTCATAAAACCCCCCGGAGAAACAGATATGGGTCTCACCACAAATGCCACAGAAATACCTACGGAGCAGCGGACTACATGAGACGGATGTCATTCATTCCTCCGGTGGATAAACAATCAGATATGGATCTCACCACAAATGCCACAGAAAAACCTACGGAGCAGAGAACTACAAGAGGCGGATAGCTTCCCTCCCGTATATAAAAGAGCAATTCCCAAGTTCCCGAGAATCATCATTTCCGTGCGCTCGTATAACATTTGGAAGGTCAGATGTAAACAAGGCAACTCTATACAACTGAAAAATGGGGGATACAAGAACAAATGTTAGTGTCAAGTAATCACATAATAGAACTCAAGGTGGGGCAAACTTTACAAAAAAAAAAAAAAACAAGTCATTCCTTTCACAGGCACCGGATCAGCAAATGGGGGCACTGTCTTGGAGGCCACAGCTCCCTTAAATCATGGGCTGGTCCTCTTTTGAAATCAGGAGAAATGTACCAAATATAAATTATCATATACTGATCCAGAACAAGGGAGTGCAAAGTAACTTCCTACTACAGGAGACCGCTTTCAGCAAAAATATGAAAGCCAATGCATTACATGTTGCACTGTCTAGATGTATCAGAGACATCCAATCATCTCTATGCTAACAATATATTTCTGGGTAACAATAGGTTAGTTCAGGTAGTAAACAACAACAAATCTGATTTACATTTTTTTCCTTTTTGTCGACATCCAGCACAGAGGTCATAGTTCTCCGTCCGCAACAGATGTGTGCCCCAGGCAGGAGGTCAGGAAGTATGAGGTCTAGATTATGAACACCAAAACCTTTCCCTCCTGGATAAACATGGGATCATAATGTTAAAAAAGGGTCAGTGGACCATCCATATTATTTAGTATGCTCAATAAGCCATCTTCTGGTTTCAGATCTGGTGTTTTGCTTCTCCCCATCCCACATTATCCGCCACCTCAAACTTCAATCTGGAATTTCTTTAAAATAAAGATTCCTTCAAAGCCTATATTTTTTTTTCAAAGACTACATATTTGACCCCAACAATATATTCAATGTAAAGACCCCATTGCACTCCGCAGCAGGTCAAACCACATTCCAGAGCAGAGTCATGTTGTGCCTGCTTGTGATCCCAGGAAAACCCAGAATTAAGGCCATGAAATTTGACACCTGTGCCGTTATCTTCGGTATGCACCATTGTGCGAAAGGAAAAAACTGAAGTCTGGGTGATCCACTTGCAATCGACGGAGCCAATTGTCTGCATCTTGTAACAAGGAGCTTGCTTGCTGTCGCTCATGCATCCCATTGGATGTCCAAATAGAACCTTTGAACTTGTAGGAAGCAAGCCCAAAAATAGGTAAAGATAGCTTCACAGATTTGCCACTGGGATTGTGGATGTTCCTAATGCTACAGGAACTAACATCGGGATGGCCGCTGTTATCTGTAAAAATCCAACAGATATATCAAGAAAATGGCCAGTGACAAAGCATGAAACAAGGGCATGAATGCATTCTAAAATGTGTACAATTCTTCTCCTATATTGTAAAAACAACACAAACTATGCATAACTAATTGAAGAGGGAAAAAAAGTTCCCAGGCATTTCAATTGAAAGCAGATAGTCAACTGCAGAGATGTGGAAGAGGATATGCAATCAGAGGCACACCTTTAGAGGATGTTGACAACAAATGGAATGTCAAAAAGCAAGCGTCCAAGTCCTGCAGTGTTGGCCCTGTGGGTATCCTGTATATAGGATACCTGCACCAAATTTGAACAGATGCTGATAAATATCATGATAAGGAACTTCATCTTAAGCTATTTCAGTTCCACATAATTTAAGAGTACCAGGCAACAGAAATCCAACTTGCTGGCAGCAAGTCACAACTCTTGTATGTCTTAAGCTCCGGAAATCGACCAGCAAGAAAGGAAATCTGGAGACCATGCATGCAATAACCGTGTTAAAACAAAGATAACAAATCAAGCTGACATTTACTTCTATTCAATAATTTCCTTGCCTTGTCAGCTAAAGGTTCTCTGCCATATGGTGGGTCTCTTTCCAAGTACTCAAAGATAAGATCCCCAGGAGGGCTGCGAACTTCATTAAGGTTACTTGATGAACCATCTTGACCACAGTTGGGTTTATCCCCCAAAGAAGCCCTGCTCAATCTCTCAGTTATGTGCTGTGTTCCACTTCCACCCACATGACTGCTTCCTCCAGTGCTGGTATCTCTGTACAGGTCTACATCACCATCTTCACCAGGAAGCCTGTTCAGATGAAAAATATGTAAACTATGTATGAAAGAGAAACCGTAAAAATCATGCATCATCTACATTAAATGACTTATGATCTCATGAGATTTAGACCCCTAGGTTTTGAAGAAAATGTTCATGTCACATGGTCATACGCTCATATTCAAAAATAATTTTCAACAACGTAAAATTTAGTACATAATGAGTGACTATGACAATGGATACATATTTTAATAAATGAACATTTTCAAGGTACATATCCTGTTCATCTAGCAAGGTCACCATGGGCATGGGCAAGGTGCAAGTCTTGTGCAAGATATATGATGGTTCAAAAAATCAGAAAGTATTAAAAGTAAACAGCTTTTCTCAGTCTTGTATTCACAGGTGAGTGGACAAAGATGATATCTGAATAACAGGACCCAAATAAAATAGAAAGAATACTGGTCCACCATTGTTCCCAAGCCTGCTGAGAGAGAGGGTAAGAACTAGGCTCTGTCGGCTCGAATACCCAGTTTAAGATGCATAAACACAACCCAAATTCCACCTTGCATTTATCGTACCCCCTTTGGTGAGAAATGGATCGTTATTTGGCATATTATGACAGGAAATGTGTTTTTCAACAGTTCCAATCCTGGGTAGGCATAAGGATTCAGTGAGGCACATAAGCAAGCTTTTCAAAAAGTATTTTTGGCCATAGATTTGTATGAGTCATAACCAGATCATATAATCTAACACACATTAGCCAAATTGAGAAACTAAATTAGAAAAAGAAATAAGAATAAGAGAAGTCACAAAAAGATGTGGACCTGGCTGAGGGATGAGACAACTAGAGTAGGTTGTGGTTAACCAAAGAGCCTAAATAAAACAACAAAACAAAAAATCTGGTGTCATGCATAATTTTTCCACCAAGATCAATTTCATACAGGTACTGGGCGTAGAAAACAGGATTAGCATCAGAAAACCAGACATGAGGCAAAATCCAGAACAGCAATGTGTATTCTCAACTAAAGCCACAAGTACCAGCAATCAGAAAATAAAAAGATGTGCCATGCCAACAATGGACGGCAAGGTACATCGATGAAAAATGATTGAAGTGGATGAATACAAGAGAAAATTGTAGGTCTCCAGTGAAGATACTGATCAGAGATGAATACAGATGAAAAGCACACATACAGGATGGGAAAAGACCCATAGTCCATGTTAAATGCGTTTTTTTTCGGGAATGTTTAATTTGTAAACAAAGACAAAAATCTATGTGGATCTCTCAGATACAGCAGAAGAAACTGTAATGAGCTAAGAAAACATAAAGTAATAGCTCATTAAATAACAAGGACAGAAACGAAATTTATTTTATCTTTTTTTTTAAAAGTAAGACTGGGACATAATTACACAGGTATCATAGAGAACACAAATCTGTAACAGTGGTAAATGGCAAAACAAAAGATTAAGATCAATATGAGAACTGCTGAAAGTAAAGTCGGCCACATGCTACAGATAATACCTATTCCAAAAGTAAACCCCCTCCCCCCAAAGAAGCCAATAATCAGGCAATCAAAAAAAAAATACCGCCTGTAGAGCTCTCTGACTCCCCCCCCCCCCCCCTGACCTCTGAGATGAAGGTCGAGTAAGTGCAGTCCACAGTGATGAACTTGTCCATAACATATACAATGCTATGTATATATAACCCAAAGCTCTATTAGCTTCCATTCAATCCCATACTTTTTTAATGATTGAAACCACTTCTGATTATATCATCAAGGGACCAAAACTGAAACATTCTCAAAGATGCTTACATGTTGCTAGGGATTGCAACCCACTGAGGATTTGATTAGCTTGATCTCCTATACAAAACACTGAGAATCGGATACTAAAATGTTGTTCCACACTTATTGCCCATCAGATTTGAACAGGTTTGACATGATGCCTATTTGACCCACAGGTGACACAGATTAGTTGGATCCACAGATAATCACTGTCTGTCCTGCTCTCGTGTAGATACAGGCAGGTGTTGATTTCGGTTAGATTATACTGCAGCTTTAGGTCATAGGTTACCTGGGTATCCAACCAATGTGAAGATATCCACAAACAAGTAGATGAAATCAGAAATAACAATATAAACTTGAGGCATCCCAACAATCACACCAGCATATCATTGATGCTACCAAGAATTTTAAATTTAAAGGGAAAATACTGAAAAGAGCTAAAAACATTTCAAGATACCCATTAGCACCATAAGTTCATAATATTTAGAAAAGACACTCTTCTTGAAGTTTATATCCATAAGGGCGGAAAATCAACTTTTTTCCAACATGTTTAAAAAATGTCAATTACTTTACAAAAAAAATCTCTAATCCAAATCTATGCAATATGATTATTACGCCCTTAGAAAATATCTAAAAGGGACCCATATTTTTCTTGAATTATCAGAAAAGGCACTAATATCACAAAACATCAAGAAAGATTGCTCCACAAAAAACTTGATACCTAAAAGAGGCCCATACTTTTCACAATTATCAAAAGAACATGATTTTGAAATATATAAAAATAATACTATTTTAAAAAATTAAAAAATTCTGGAAAAAGCAAAAGTTCCATATTCATGATTTGTTTTTAATGAAAAGAATCTCTAAAAAAAGAGAGAGTATTAGATCAAGATATCTAGTAATGGAAATCAGACTATATATTGCGTGGTCTAATAAAGTCGTGTGTAGAAACACGCCAATCTTGAATTGTTGACACTGGTATGATTACGCTTATCCTATGTATTCCTGGGAATAAGTTTTAAATAAATATTAATTTGTTATTATTTTTACATATTAGCATCTTCTTAATAATTAAAAATTTTGTTTTTCTTTTAGAGAAATATCCTTTCTTCATATTTTTAACATTAATGCCCTTTTGGTAATTAAAGTAAATTACGAATATAGAACTTGATAGAATTCTTTGGCGGAACAGACTTCATGTAGCCGACCCAAATAATGGGATTAGGTTTTGATGATGATGATGACGAAGAAGAAGATGACGAGTCCCTTTTAGTTACTTTGTAATAAATGGAATAAAAATCGAATTATGCAGATTTGGATGAGGACAATCATTTGTAGGGGCGCAAACAAACCGGTACAGTCAACAAGTAGCTCAAGCTCAGCTTGAATGATACTCAAACTTGGCTCGTTTATTAAGTAACGAGCCGAGCTTGAACAAATTTTTAAGCTCAATTAATAAATGAGCTGAGTTTGAGCACAAGACTGCTCGACTCGTTTATGTTCGCAAATAAGCTCGTTTAAATTTATTATTTGATGATATAAATATAATATCCAGATATTCAAATTTAATAAATAAATAAATCTGTTATGCGAAGTTTGTGCATTTTACTTTCTGCTGCAGAAACTGTAGGCACTAGTTAGCTAGAATAATCCCATATTAGGATCCTGGGAAAACTTACCATCCAAGGCTTAATAAAAGGTTGGCCCTGCATTGACTCTCTCGCTTGGGAGCAAGGTTTGCCGTATCAGCGATTCGTATCGATCCGGTCCAGCCCAAATATGATATGATAAACCTGACTCGTATCGACTCAGGCCTAACTCGAAGAGACTCGGCCGGTCTCGAACCCAGTAGACTGTCTCGGTCCAGCCCAGATACAATACGATACAACCGACTCCGTGTGAGTCGCACTGATACAGCAAACCATGCTTGAGAGAATGGATTTTTCTTATCCAGCTGTCGGTCTCCTTTTAACTTGGCAGTTGGCATTGGCATTTAATACATTAATAAATAGAATCTTTCAACCAGCTCATTTGGTAAACGAGCTTAGCTCGAACTCCTCAAGTACTTAAATGAGCTGAGTTTGAGTGGCTATTTCAACTACTCGCTTGAGTTCGCGCCAACATTTAAGTGTTCAAATCTGAGCCAAGTAATACTCGACTCGGCTCATTTGCACCCCTATTGATATGTGAAACAATTACGGGCATTTTCGATAGTATACTAGTAATATGTGTCTTTTGCCCTTGGCGGATATGAACCTTAGGAATGTCCATTTCAGATATTTTGAACTCAAAATGCCCCTGCACAACCCCCCCCCCCCCCCCACAAAACAAAATGAAGGTGGACCATACCATCAATTTATCATAAGAGGAAGTATAGTCATAATAGGTGAGGAGAGGTTCCTCACCTAAAAAAGGAAAAAGGAAAAAAAAACTAAACATAGAATGAAAGGTCTGTTGCCGGACTCTAATGACCTGCCAACTACTATGAGAGACACCAAGAAGATGACTACTCCAATAAAAACGGAAAGAAAGAGCTCTCATACAAATAATTTCTAATTAAATAGAACTTTCCTAAAACATGATGTCGTTTCAAAGAGTACGCTTGTTAGATACTTTGAAAGTTTTTAGCCCTTTTTGGTAAATTTCCCTAAGTTTTATTAAAATGACATTTTAGAACTGCATATAAAAGTTTTAAAACCAGAAACTTTACGAGCATGCTTGAGCTGTAAGTAGAGACAATAAGCAAGATCTGCGTTCAAGAAATGTGTACATATGAATCAAACTAACCTTTTACCATAAATTGAACTTACAACTGCACTGAAGTTCTTTAAACAGTTGAAAATCCAAATATAAAGGGCATGTTTGGAAACGATGGGTTATCCTTCCCACTGAATTACTTCTATAAAAATGGAACATGTATGACAACTTTCTAGTTTTAACTTCTCCCCCACAGAAGGAGAAAACCGACTCCATTGAGAAGGACAAATTTTCTCCTTCCATGTGGAGTGATTCTCTCCTTAATTTGGAAAGGTTGTTATTACCCTCCAATGAATCATTTTTCTTTTACTCGAAATTGCATGTCTTCTTTCCTTTTCCAACAATGAACCACATTCTAGACCACGCAAACATGCAACATGGAGGACCTAATCTCGGGTAGGTTGAGGTGGTTTTTATCTTCAATACCTTTTTAGCTTTTTTTCAGAAATCTGAGTAAAGCCACCCACCCGTCCAAGATGAAGCCCGAACACAAGTAGCCTGACCCGGGGCAAGCCAAACCTCTCAAGGGCAGTGGGTAGTCCCCCGGCATGAATCAATAATCACGGTGTAAATGCCGCCTGCAGGTGTCCACAGGCGGAGAATCAATCTCATGACCTCACAGTTTGCCCTGCATGATAGTTAGCTTTTGCTGGAGATTTGAAATTTGAATATATTATATTTTTGTACTTTTATGTGCAAAGAATGATATATCATATGTGTAGCGATCGAGAAATGATTGCTCAAATCACGATCCACAATGCCAGGGATTTGTTTGACTGGGAAGAATGAAGCGTCGCCGGACGAAGACCTGCAACCACGAGTGAAGGGTCAGAAAGAGCCATGAGAGTTACCCCAGGAGACAACCCTCCGACGGTCAAGTTAGGCAATTACGTGAGAAGGTAGCAAGCACTCGGGAAAGCAGGAGAAGGAGACCAAAGTGAGAGAGAGAGAGAGGGCATGAGGGGGTTAGGTCGCATACCTCCTGACCGTTGGACCAGTGCCCTATTTATACCGTCGTTGTGGGGTTGATCGTTGAGTTGCCGAAGCCGGAAGAGACATAAGCCACCCAACTCGCATGCCTGATGAGGCAGGGAGGCATGGGCATTGACTCGTCGTCCCTTCGTCGGAGGGGTCGCTCCATCATTAATGTGACAGGACTTGCTGGAGGGAGCGTGAGAGTGCTCTGTCAGAAATGATTGTGTGGGCGGCGTCCTCCCTTCCCGTCGCTGGACCGGGGCGCCTCCCGCTATTCATGCGTTGCCGGAGAAGTGCGTCGTGGCCGCTGACAGGGAAGGCGCACGCGGGTACGACGTCTCGGTTGGACCTGCGCCGGAGCAGTTCCGCATTGGGCCGGCCAACAGGGTGAGAGGCCCAGAGGGTTGGGCCACCGCGGTGGGCCGAGCGGAAGAGCCCTAATGGGCCAGCGAGATATGCCTCCCTCACTAGCCCCCCACTCCCGAGCAGCGAGGGCGCCCGGCTCTCGGTGCTCAGGAGGACTTCGAGAACCTCATCCCTAGTGGGGAGAGAATGGGCTGTGCTCGATCCTTATGCAGAACGCCTCGGGGTCAGGGCGTGGGGTCTTAAATGCGCCTGACCACTATCCGTCAAACCGACGGGACGGTGGCGTCACCATCATGATGGTGCGGTCCCATCAGCCATGGGGACGCAGAATCGGACGGCGGGAGGACTCAGCCCTAGGGTTTTCCCGCCCATTCGGTCCGACGGTGGCGATCCGCCTTCCTATTGGTGGCTTGATCCGGGCCATTAACGCCCATTGCCTCCATGATCCGATACTTTTCTGCTTAAAAGGGGGGCGAGGAGCAGCGAGGAAGGCATTTGTTCGCCTCCTTCGGCGTCGGTTTCTACTGCTTCCTTCTTCCTCCTCCTTCCAATGAGACTCCTTCCTCCCCCCTTCCTCTCATGGCTCCCCGTAGAAGGGTCGTTGTTGAGGAGTCCGAGCCTTCCACAGGGCTTTGGAGATCAGTGAGTGTCCCAATTTTCGAACCGTCATGTTGATGCCAGTGGCACTGCGGACGGGGTCATTTCATAACTCGTCGTGGGGCTCAATGCATGCCGCCTGCACCTGCCAGTGAAGGGTCTCCTTGTGTTCCCCAGGGGTGCTCCATTACTGCTATAAGTAGGGGCTGCCAAGGGTTGCAGGGTCGGCAAGGGCCCCAGCAATTCTTTAGGGAGGCTTCTGCTGGCTGGAAGGATGGTGAGCCGAGCGCACGAATCCTCTTCAAGTGCAAAAGAGGAATCGCCTAAGCGCCCACTTGAAGGACTACCTGGTGGCTGGCAAGCGGCCTTGTATAAAGTCCACTAGTTGTATGACTTGAAGGGGGTGATGAACATCACCCCTAACTTGTATGAGCCTAAGTTTGATGACTAGGTCCGCCCTTTGCACTTCCTTCCAAGATGTAATGAATGGTTCTCCTCGTGTTCTCTTCTTCCTGCGTCTGTGGTCGCCGCGCTCTGTGTTTTTTCTTTTCTCCTGCCTAGGTGAGCTGAGGGTGCCATTCTGCAAGAGTCGTGAGAGAACAGAGGGTAAAGGCCGTGGGTTGTGTAGGTCTCGGCGTTTGTCAGGGCCTGTTAGCGCCAGGCGGGTCAACAGATGAAACTTCTCCGAACGCTGGTGAGTGGTATGCTGGTCCATAGTCCCAAGTTGGACTGGATGGGACCTCTCCAAACTCGACCAGGTGGCTCAATGATCCATGGTTAACGGCGTAGTTATTGACGAATGGAACCTCTCCGAGCACCAACGAGAGGCACTTGGTCCAAGGTCTTGTTCAAGTTCGGGGTGAGGCGGGGGGGGCGTCTCCGAACTCAACCGGGTGGCACAGTGGTCCATGGTTTCAAACGTAGCAAATAGTCTGCTGTACCGGTGGGGGCAGTTGGTCATTCCTCCTGGGCCAGCTGACCAATCGGCCCTCTGTTATGGGGCTTGTCGGCCTAACTCTTGGCGAGCGGCACGGTTTGCCAACCAATAAACGTACGTCGAGAAGGCAGGAGTTTCAAGAGGGGTGGAATGTCATTCCCTCCTAATGAGGAGGAGACTCGTCAGCCCGGCCTCTGGAGGTACGAGGATATCACCTGCTAGTTTCGGGGGAGCTAGGTGGTCAGTCATCCCGCCGACCAGTTAGACTCTCTCTCCGGGGGCGCGAAGCCACCTGTGGGTTCCCTGCAAGTGCAACATGAGGGATGTGGTGAAGAGGTGGCATGTGCACCCTTTATTGATAATAGGCCTTAAGGCTTACAGAGTTCTAGGTGCAAGAGACTTTTTGACCGCCCAAGGTGGAGAGCTTGTAGGCACCATTTTCGAGCACCTCCGCAACCCTGTACGGGCATTCCCAATTAGAGGTGAGCTTTCTCACCGCCGCTCGAGGGTCCGCAACACTTGTGCGCCGCAGGACCAAGTCGCCGAGAAGGAAGAGACGCTTTCGTACCCGAGCACTGTAGTACTAGGCCAGCCGCTGCTGGTAGGCGACCAGTCATGCTCGGGCCCACTCCCTGTCCTCGGCTAGCAAATCTAAATTCTCTCGGAGCCCTTGGTTGTTACGTGCTTCGTCGAACTGACTGACCCTAAGCGTGGGGTTAAAAATCTCCACCGGACTGACCGTCTCTGCTCAGTAGGCTAGGTGGAAGGGGGTTTCACCTGTGACCGTGCGAGTAATAGTGCAGTGTGCCAAGTGTACGCTGAGCAGTGTCCACCCATGATTCGCCATCGTGATGGAGACGGATTTTGATGCAGTGCAGGAGGGTCCTGTTCGCATTCTAGACCAGCCCGTTGGCTTTGATGTGCCCCACCAAGGTGCAATGGTTCCAGATTCCCAAGTCCAAGCACTTCTCTCGAAAGTGGGCGCTGTCGAACTGTTACCCATTGTCGGTGGTCAGCACCCAGGATATCCCGAACCGACAGATGACATTCCTCAGGATAAACTTCCGAGTCGCTACGTCGGTGATTTTGGCGAGCGGCTCCACCTCGACCCACTTGGTAAAGCAGTCGATGGCGACGATCAAGAACTTCTTTAGCGAGCAAAAGCAGATGTCGAATTCCTTGAGCTCGACGGCCGATTTAACCAACCTCCCTGAGGCGTCAGAGTTCTGGAGCACCTGTCATAAGGGTTGGTCGGTAAGAATGTCGATCGCGTGGAGAGGAAGTAAGGTCGCAACTTGTGTGCAGCCGTTATCAAGGCGAGAGCGAACTTCTCAGCTCGGGAGTACCGAAACTCCGCTCCCTGAAGTGCCTTGCTGATGTAGTAGACAAGCTTCATCACTTCACTATCCCCCTAGGCGAGCACGACGCTAAGCGTGCTCGGCGTTATGGACAAGTAGAGCAAGAGCCTCTCGTCGGGAAGGGGCTTGGAGAGGACATGTCGCGAGACTAAGTACCTCTTTAACTCTTCAAAGGCGTCCTCGCACTCCTGGCTCCAATCAATATGCCCCCTCTTCTCATGCGAGCCGTGCACTTGCTTGATCAAGCTTGAAGAAAGGAAGGCAACACTCTACAGCCCTAGAGAGGAAGCAGCTGAGGGCGGCGACGCGACCGATGAGGCACTGCACGTCGCACACCCGCTCGGGTCGCTTCATTTCCAGGACAACCTTGATCTGCTCCGAGTAAACCTCTATTCCTCAATGGGTTACGAGGAAACCGAGGAACTTGCCGGGGCGCACCCGAACGCACACTTGCTTGTGTTTAGCTTTATATTGTACCTTCGCAGGGTGGCAAACGTCTCCGCGAGGTCTCCCAAGTGCTCGGCCGTGCGGGGGCTCTTGAGGAGCATGTCGTCGATGTAGACCTCCATGTTGGGCCGAACTGGGAGTCAAACATGCATTGACTAGGCGCTGATACGTGGCCACCGCATTCTTCAGACCGAAAAGGTATCCTGGTGTAGCAGTAGAGTCTGTGGTCGGTGATAAAAGCGGTCTTGTCTTGATCGGACCCGTGCATACTGATCTGGTGGTACCTTGAGTATGCGTCCAGGAAACTCAACAACTCGTGCCCGGCCGTGGCGTCGACAAGCTGGCCGATGCGTGACATGGGGAAGTTGTCCTTAGAGGTGACTTTGTTGAGGTCGGTGTAGTCGACAAATACACCACTTTCTGTTACTCTTGAGAACGAGGACGACGTTGGCAATCCACTCTGGGAACTGAGTAGGCCTTAGTAGTCCGAAGTACAACTTCTCACTCACCTGCTCTCAGATGATGGTTTGTCACTCGAGGTTGCAGCGACGCCTCCGCTGCTGCACCGGACAACACTTCGGATCCAACTTAAGTTGGTGGGTCACCGCCTCGGGGGGAATGCCGGGGAGCTCGTCCTTGGATCAGTTGGCTCCCAAGAAGCGTCCTTAGGCTTCTCATCCTTCCTCGGACAGGAGAGAACCGATCTGGAGCGTACAGCCGGGGTCCTTACCGATCTGAATGAGGAACATATCCTCGATGGGGGCTCCTCCGCTGGGACCGGGCTCGTCCTCCCGGGGCTTCTTCTCAGCCGGACCCTACTTGATTGATCTCTCTTAGGTAGAGATTCGGTAACATCGTCGTTACTCCCCTTGGTCGCCTCTGACCTCCCCTACTCCTCGGGAAGTGGGGAACTTGAGCTTCTGGTGATACGACGAGGGTACCCCCTTGATGATTCCCAGGATACCCCGACAGATTATGGCGTCGTACCCTGCCATTCCCTTGATGACTGTGAAGTCAACCATGAAGGTTACCTGGCGCGGGGCAGTGCCAAGGGAAATCGGTAGAGAGATCCGTCCTTCGGGGTAGATGATCGACCTGGAGAACCCAAACAGGGGGGTATGAAGGAAAGATATACGAGAAAGATCCACGCCCATAAGAAGAAGACAATCATACGAGATAACATCAGGGCCACTCCCATTATCAACTAAAATTCGTCGCACAGTATATTGATTGATCGTAGATGACTAATGCGTCGGTGTAGGGGGTGGTCACGCCGGTCAAGTCCTCATCTGAGAAGGTGATGGGCTTCCCTAGGTAGTCCTTCACGGGTGTCCTGGATGTCAAGGCATGGACATGCTCAACCTAGTAGATGCGTCGGGCGTACACTCGACGCCTGTTGGAGCTATCCCCACCAACAGTCAGCCCTCCCGAGATCATCATGATCTCCTTGCCACGCGGTCAGTTGTCGATAGGGGGTGGCACGTCATCCTTGGGCGGCTGCCACTCCGTTGCCCTGGCCACGAACCAGTCGAGGAGCCCTCGACAAACGAGATCCTCGAGCACATCCCAAAGCTGGGCACAATCCTCAATGTTGTGGCCGTAATCACGATGGAAGCGACAATACTTCCTGGTGTTCCTCTTGCCGGAGTCGCCCTTCATCTTGCGTGGCCACCGGAGGAATGGCTTCTCACAATTCTCCATGAGAATATGTTTGGGGGGAGTGGTGAGAGGAGTGTACTGCCTCGAGGCAGTCCTCCCTCTGGGCCCGTCACGGTCGTGGCGCTCCCTCTTGCCACAATCGAAACGGGAATCATCGGCGGAGTGTTTTCGCTCAACCTGGTCGCCCTCGGTGGCCCGACCGGAGGCGGCGGTGCTCTCCTCGCAGTTGACGTGCTTCTACGACAGGCGAGGAGTTCCACGACAGTGGTGGGGGTCTCGACCCCTAAGGAGCGGCCGAGGATGTTGTCCCGTGTCCCCTGAGATAGTGTAGTGGTGGCGATGCTAACGTCGAGACGCGGGACATGGGGGGGCTTCCTTGAGGAAGCGAGCGACAAGCACCCATAGGGGCTCGTCACATCCCTGCTTTATGGCAAGCAGAGTTACAGCGGACCGGGCCTCCTTGCAGTCGCAGAAGTTCTCTTTGAACATCCGCTTCATCTGTTACAAGGTGGTGATGGATCCCGCCGGTAGGGATTCAAACCACATCCATGAATTCTCTCGGAATGTGGTGGTGAAGGCCAGACACTTCACAGCGTCCAAGGCCCGGCGAAACACCAGGTTGGACTCGAAGCTGTGGAGGTGGTTGGCTGGGTCGATGGTGCCGCCGTACGGAGCGAACGGCGACAATTTGAACTTTGGAGGGATAGGGGCCTCCAATATTTCTTGGGAGAAGGGGGCCTGGAAGTCGATGTCGTCGTCGACCAGATCTCTCATCTTGACAGCATGAATGATGTCACCCAAGTAACGTACCTTTCCCTCGAGCTCGCGCTCGACGTCATCGTAGCTTCGCAGTCGTCGGGCCATCCCTGGGTTGGAGTGGAGGGGGCTCGGCGAGCGACGCTAGGAACACCGGGGTTGGTGAAGAGTCCACATCGTGGAGGCGACCGAGGGTGCTCGACTGTCGACCGCAGACAAAGCTCTGCTCGGTGCAGGAATCGTGACGACGCGGTCTTGCTCCGCCTACCGGTCGAGGAGGCCTTGGTAAGCCTCGGTCAGCGCCTGGAGCTGGCGCCTCACGTCGGCCAACTCCTCTGCTGCAGAGTGGGCGGAGGTTTAGTGGTCGTCTCCCTGGGACAGGTGGTCGTTGGCATCCCCTTGGACGCCTAGCGGAAGCCCACTGTGCTTAACTTCCCATAAACAGCGCCAAGAAGTGTAACGCTCGAGAAATGGTTGCCCAAATCACGATCAACACCTCTAAGGATTTGTTTGACTGGGAAGAACAGAGCGTCGCCGGACGAGGGCGCAACCACAAGTTAAGGGTTAGAAGGAGCCCTAAGAGTTACCCTAGGGGACAATCCTCCGACAACCAAGTTAGGCAACTACGTGAGAAGGCAACGAGCACTTGGGAGAGCAGAAGGAGGAGACTAGAGAGAGAGAGCGAAGGCTTGAGAGGGTTAGGTCGCATACCTCCTGGCCGTTGGACCAGGGTCCTATTTATACCATCGTCGTGTGGTTGACCGTTGGGTTGCTGAGGCCAGAGGAGACATGAGTCGCCTAACTCGCGTGCCTGACGAGGCAGGGAGGTATGGACGTTGACTCGCCGTCCCTTCGTCGGACGGGTAGTTCTGTCATTAATGTGGCAAGACTTGCTGGAAGGGACGTGAGACTGCTCTGTCAGGAAGGATAGCGTGGGCGGCGTCCTCCCTTCCCGTCGCCGGACCAGCGTGCCTCTCGCCATGAATGCATTGCTGAGGAAGTGCGTCGTGGCCGCTGACAGGAAAGGCGTACGCAAGTACAACGTTTGCGCTGTGCCTGTGTCGTAGCAGTGAGGGCATTGGGCCGACGCGCGGGGTGATGGGCCCGGAGGGCTAGGCCTCCACGATGGGCCGAACGGATGGGCCCTAATGGGCCGACGAGATATGCCCCCCTCAATATGTATCATATGTACAATTATCATACATTATCATGTGTATTATATGTTATAAAAGAATGATGAAGGCATTTTGGTCAAAATGAATGGAGAAGTGCTTCCAGCCGTAGCATCCATTTTATGTTCCCAAACTCTTCACTTTTAAGACAATAAGTGCTTTTACTCGAAGTTGCTTCTAGTTGAAAGTATTTCAATACGAAACATGGTTTGCCATATCAGTGCAAGTCGCACTAATGCGGCCGTTTTGCATCATACCAAGGCCGGACCAAGACTTGATACGGTGCGACTCAACTAGGCCTTTCAGGTTCGAGCTGTCTCAAACTGTATCGCAGTGTCTCAAGTCATGAAGCATCTCAACTAGGCCTTTTAAAGTCCTGTCTCGGACTGAGTCACACTGACTCAAATCGTATCGATGTATCATAACATAACAGCGATGGTCTGAGTCGATATGACTCGGCGATATGGCCAACCTTGATATGAAGTACATCATATAACTTCCCAAACACACCCGAAGTCGTCCAAATAAATCAATTTAATAAAAACTAATACTACAGATTTGGCTACGTATCCATAAACCATAAAAGATCCAACATGACTGACAACAGGCTAAAGATCAACTTGATTTTGTTGAGGGCATAGTTGTCAAGGCGACAAGATGACCCAAGGTGTTCGTGGGGAGCCTAAACGCCTAGGCGATAAAGCGCCCGCTCAGGCGTTGCCTAGGCGACACCTTGGCACCTATTTAGAAACCCAAAAAATATATATCCCAATATACAAATTATGAATAAAATACATGAAAAAAAATTAGATTTTAACATTAAAAATTGAGAGAGATAGGAGGAGAGGGGGGAGAAAGAGAGAGGGGCACACATAGAGAGAGGGGTGTTAAAGGAGTGTGTGGAACCTGACCAACCTATGATCCCATCTTGCATCGTGGATCCCCCTGTATTATTGGCCATGCCTAGGCCAGGCAGCCCAAGGTACCCAAGCAGGGTGCCTTGCCCATCTAGGCGGAGGCCTGGCCGCCTAAGCAAGCGCCTTGCTCGGCTTTCCGGGGCGCAGAAAGGCGGGCTGACACCCTGGCCCCATAAGGGAACCTGGGTGCCTAGGTGAGTGTCTTGACAACTATGGTTGTAGGTAATCAATTATCCAATAGACATGAAATTGGATAGAATGATTAACTCATGCACCTCATCAGATCCAAGTATTTACAGAATAGAATGGGTTTAATCAATTGGATCTAGGTTCACTTGCAGACTAACTTCATTTGCTTACACCTCTACTTGGTCCATATATGAACTACTACACCCTCAACCCCTCATACACGGGTGTCATGAGAAGCAACTCAAAAGTTTGATAATTGTCTTTTGAAGCAAGTTGGTGATCAAATTTATTTAAAGGCAGTACAGAATAGCATAAATTGTAGAATTAATGGTTCCAGGTAGATCTAACCTTTTTCCTTTTTTCGAGAAAATGGGGATTGTACCACCAAATTATATCAATAAACATAGGTAGTACATGCGCTGTGCTGGATGTGGATGTATTATGGATTATGGAAGAAAAATAGAAAATATAAAAGGTAAAAGCCCAAAAATGAAGCCTCTATCAGCATCTTTTATCAAGTAAAAGATACAACCAACTATTAGCAAGGAAAAAGACTACAAGAGGGCACTTCCTACAAGAGATAAATCTGATTTCATCAAGTACAAAAGTATAAATTGATCCTGTCTTGCAATGTTAATGAATTGAACCACAAACCCAGAACTCAAATTAGTGTGTGGGGAGGCCCAGAACTTATATAGGCATAAAGTGGCTCATGAATGTGCATTCTATGGACCAATTAACTTTAGCCAACACCTCCCCTTATGTGTGTGTGTGTGTGTGTGTGTGTGTGTGTGTGAGAGAGAGAGAGAGAGAGAGAGAGAACAAGAATTTTTGTCCCATTATTGATGAGGGCATCCACTGATACGGTGAGTCAGGCCACACCAAAGCATAAAAGAGTCCAATACACCCAATTTACCATATGTATAATACTCCAACATCTCCTCCACAAATCCATGGGGGGTCATACACTGAGAATTTATTTAGAAGGTGATCATATACTGAGAGTTTGCCATCAAATCTGGGACTTAACTTTAAGGCATCAACAATTTGTTCAGTTGATGAGGCATGAGGGAGACTGAGAGTGCCAGAGAGATGATGTTGATGGATGAAATGACAATCAATCTCAATATGCCTCATTTGTTTACAAAAAACTAGATTGCTCACAATTCACCAAAGCACCCCAATTGTCACAACTCACAATGTAACGGTGTAGGAGCGAACGAACCCCAATCAAGCAGAAGGCACGGAAGTTGACAAATTTCAACAGATGCATCAGCTTTGGCATGGTTCTTAACCTCGATGTGAGACTTAGAGGTGATCGCCTATCTCTTATATGTCAAGAAAGAAAAGATACACTCAACAAAATGCAGACGCCCATAATTGAATAACTGTTAGTAGGGTCTCGAGGCTAACAACATCAAAAAAAGTCTTTTAGCTGTAGCGCAGAGGTCATAAATACAAACAGAGTATCAGATAGTACCATGAAGAGACTGAAAAATATAAACCAGAGCTGCAAGGTGAAGGGGAGCAGAACCACTGACAAACTACCTTACAATGTGCACCATGTGAGCAATGCAAATGTGATGCCCGTGTAGTAATATATCAAAGCCCAAGTTTAACATTCAATTCCAAGTTTACAATGAAAGGATCGGTCATGCCCGGTGATGGATGTTTTAAAAGGAAAATGAAAATTTTGGTTTTGATAATTTGGTTTATGTCACCTTTTTATTATTTCTGATGAGCCAATGTTGCCAGCAAGTCAGCCGCTTTTACCTTTCATGAGCTGATGATAGATCATCATCATCGGAGCGTAATCCCATTGGGTCCACTGCATGAATCCTGCCCCACCATTTTAGCCTCTCCGATAACAAGTGAGGCAAGATGAGGACTTTGCAGGAGGTCGCCTATCCTAGTAATACTCTCCCCCAAGCATGCTTATTTTCAGAGTTCTAATGGGATCTAGTGCATCAGTGTTGGTATGATCACACAACCTTCATGAGCTGATACATCCATAGTCATAATTATCCTACAAATCAAATCATGTCAAAGGATCTAGGGATTAGTGGTTCTTTGCATTTTTTATTGTCACTGGCATTGCATCAAGTACGGAGGAACCAGATTCCCTTGTCTTGTTCCCCTTTGACTTATCAGTTGATGTCATAGATTTTCTCGGCTTCTTGCATTTGCCAGTAGTTCCTTTATTGATTTGAAACTTTTTATTGGATGGATAACTATCAACACGTATGTGGTAAGGAGGGTTCCAGAATAGGTCATTTGTTTCTGGTGTTCCACAAGGTTGAGGAAGTGTATTTTGTTGCCTACTTCCATGGTACGACTGTTTCCTTACCAGCCAAAATTTTCTTCTACAGATTTTCAAATTGTTCTTCTAAAGAAAGATATGAGACCATGATGCTTTTTTACTGAAAGGATTGTAAAGTAAATGAAACAATGGTGCATCCAAGATGAAGAGAAATAACACTAGGCTGATGATTCCTTAAAATTCTCTTGAAACAGTTCATTTCTCAAGTCCATGTCCACCAGTCAAATATGTAATGGACTTAATCAGTTAATAACCAAGCCTGTCATTCCAGCTTCTTAGTTTCCGCCACACTTTGGACCATGTCACAATCAATGATGATGCATTAAAGACATGCCCTATTGCTCCAACACAAATCACCTGAAACTCTTTATCATATTCCAAAATATTCCATAAGTTCAAGCAGTCTGTTGAACTGTCACTACAAATACCACACTCAATAACCAGCAGACACCATAATCTGCATACAAATCACAAAGGCATGCACCTTCTGTAAAAAAACAATTACCCTGGAACGCTGTTTTATCCGACTTGTTTCCATTTGCTTTCCTTACATGTAGATCACATGATAAATGTAGAAGATCCTAGTTCAGAAAACATTGTAACTCCATCCCTCTCCCTCTTTGTTGCAATTTTTCTATTATTCTCTGTCCCATGGACTTCCTCTCCACCAGCAAGCATGCACTACAATTTTCAAAGTTGGCATACCCCGTATGTCAAGTGACAAAGTTCCCCATTTCTAAACAATTTCTGCACTTGACCTTTTTGCCAGCATCTCTCTCCTCAACCTTCCATTTTCCACATTCTTACCGCCCTTCCCCTTTTAGTGGATCAGCTTTTTCTGCAGTAAACAGTCTTACCACACTCACAATTCTTCTTTGTATCCAAAAATATAAATGTATTATGACAAACAAGAATGCACAAGAAAATGACAAGACTCACCAGAAGGGAATTACGCAGAGGCAACAGTGATGTTACTGTTGGGTGAGGGGGTTCAATAATTCAATTTTATTGCTTTCCAGAAAAAAATATCTGATTCTAAAAAAAATGTCATGTCTAAAAGAACATCAAGATTGGGATCACTCCCGTGAATAAAAATAAAACCCTATTTGCTAGGCATCATAGGTTCAATGACATTTTGGAAGCCAGTTGCCAAGTTTACTACCAGGCAAGGACACCCATCCTTTCACAAGTAGATGGCCTTGGATTTTTGTCTTAACACAAGCTCACTTATTTTATTTCTTTAATTATGCATCCAGGAATAAGGAATTAAAAATTAGATTTCAGAACTGGACATGTCCCATGGGTACCAGTTCAGTTTTGGGACAAAACCAGTTCTTGCTAGTTCCTACCACCAAAACCAGACCAACCAGTCCTTGCTAGTTCCTAGCACCAAAACCAGACCGACCAGTTTCCAGCAACTCTGGTCTAGCAATCAGTTCACCTGGTTTTTCATTCCAAGCCAGGAATCGCCTATATCTGATACAGCTTCTTGCCTTAACAAAATCTACCAAAAACTTAACTAAACAATCAGCTGATGTCTACCATCTGTCAGTGGGCAGTACAGTATCTGGATAGCTTACAGAACATGTTCCATATGAAGTAGTGTGGCATTCTAGGTCCCATAAGTTCCTGTATAGGCCAACTCTTGCCAGAGCTACCACCAAAACCAGACCAACCAGTTTCCAGCAACTCTGGTCTAGCAATCAGTTAACCTGGTTTTTCTTCCCATGCCCGGAATGGCCTATATCTGATACAACTTCTTGTCTATACAAAATCCATCAAGAACTTGACTGAACAATCATCTGACATCTACCATCTTTCAGTGGACACTACATTATGTGGACAGCTTACAGAACGCCCAATATGAAGTAGTGTAGTATTTTACACAGATTCTCCTAGGTCCCATAAGTTCTGTATAGGATATTTTAGCTTGAATAAACTATTTTAATTATTTCTGTACTTCATGCAACAAAGAAAATTTTATCCTTTAGCTCTTTCTGTCCATGGAAAGGATTTTTTTTAAATTGGATATCTCAGAAGTGTGGAACAAGCCTTTATTTCGTCTGCTTTTCATTTTCAATTTGTTACAACCTTCCCTCAATAAGCTGTCATTCACCTTAAATATGGGAACAACATGTTTACATAACAAAGAAAGACTACCAAATATCAGAAGGTCTAAGTCTTAAAATCTATTACACTAACATCCAAGGAAATGCATGATTCAAACAATGATATGCTCCTATTAACAGTCAACTTCCACTTTAAGTGTTTCTGATGCAGAACATTTAGATATGAATGATAAAGCAGTCAATCCTCCACTTCCAGCCAAACTATAATTTATAATTTTAAACTGGATAGCATGAACAAGCTCATATTTATTTCAGCATCTAACTCAGAGTGGCATTTCAAGGCCACCAATAAAAGCAAAGAACGAACAGCAAACACATAAGGTTTGAAACACACCTCGATCTCAACCGAAGCCTGGATGAGTCAACATACAGCTGAATGCCAGAAAGAAATGGAACATAGTATTGAATAACACTGTCACTTCCGTTCAGAATCAGAGGCACCCCAGCGCCGTAGGCGCTCCACTCCTTGAAGGACTCCCAAAGATCTCCAAGAGTAAAGTACGGGTGCGATTCCAGTGTCTCACCATTCCTCCTGCCCCTCATGCTTATCTGCCACACTATCTCAATTCATGAGAAATCTACAAACGCATCACTAGAAAATGACGGCCGGAAATTTTCAAGCCAAAGCTTCAATTCGGACCTTCGGGAAGTACTGCGCGGGGACGACGGGGGTCGTGGACTGGAGGAAGCGATCCAAGTTCCCGGTCGGAGCCGGCGGCGTCTGCGGAGGCGAGGGAGAGGCCGACATTGACGGCTTCGAGGACGCATCATCCGAGTCGACTCTGCACTCAACCTCCCGGGCCTCCGATTCCGCCGGCAAAGCCGAAGCCGCCGCCGCCACTGCCGCCGTCGCCCTCTGCTTCGGCTTCGCCGTCCTCTGCAGCTTCTGCTGCTGCTGCTGCGATTGCGGCTGCTGCTCCTGCGATTGCTGCTGCTGCTGCTGCAAGAGCTGGAGCTGCCGCCTCAAGGCCGGGGGGTTATAGAACCGATCGACGCCATGACCGCGGGCCGAAGACGACGACACAGAGCCGACCATCTCCGGGCCGATCACAGGGACCGGGAATGGGGCACCCGGGGAGGGATCAACAGGGAGGAGCAGGGCAGAGACAGCCGTGGAGGAAACCCTACAAGGCCTCGGAGATCGGAATTGGGGATAAGAGAGGACTGGATTAGGGTTTTTCGTTGGGGGTTGCGCCCACCCCTCTGGATCTGAAGAAGGGGAGGAGAGGAGGAGGGGGTTGGGAGATGACGACGGACCGTTTCGTTCCAGCTTCCCTTTCCGCACACTCCCCCCTTTGTAACCCTTTTTTTCCTATTTCTTCTTCCTCCTCCTCTTCTTCTTTTCCCTCTTTTTTTTTCCTCTTCGTTTACTCGTCTCCTTCTTTTCCCCTCCGCGACGCAGCGAGAGGGGGAGGTGGGGAGTAAAAGTGGTGGAATTTTAGAAAGAGCGAAAGGAAGCGAAGCGACGCGGAGGAGGAGAAGAAGAATAAGAAGGGGGGTGGTTTTGGGTCATGATTTTAAAGGGTTTTATCCGGAAATATTTAAGGAAAGTTTCGTTTAGTCCCTGAGAAGGTGAGGTATTAACGCGCGGGACCCCAACCCGCACGCGGTGTTTCGCGCCCAACCCCACCCGGCGACCCCCGGCCCCAACGAACGATAGTAATGCCCATCCCTGCCCCTCTCCGTAGATGCTACGGTGATATTTGATATCGAGATAAATTTTAAGGAGAATAGGTATAAGTCATTCTAAGATAATTTATGTCTAATCTTATTCTCGTATAAGTTTGATACATAATGGATGAAATAGAATTATAAAAACGAGGATAAGTCATTCCATCAAAAAGTTAGAATGACTTATTCCCATTTCTAACCTCAAAATCGGGATTAACCTTATTTTTCTTAACCCGGGTTATCTCCACCTATTTTAACGATACCAAATCTAGAACGGGGATAGAGCGGAGATATCCTCGCTCTAACCCCGTACCAAACGACCCTTACGAGCGGCGAGTCTACTTAGGTCGGCAAGACGTCAGCTATGAGACCGCGGGCTTCTGGGGCCCACGGTGGATCAAACGTTCGCCCTGGCGTCGCGTTGGGAGTCAGGTTTGTGCACGTCCAGAAGAGTCAGGAAGGGAGTGGATCCCGATTGGGGATCAGAATATGAGTCCTCTCTCCGCTGTGGTCCAAATGGTGCACAGCAAGTCCCTGCGCATTCTCATCACAGGTGGTCATCTGGAACAAAGATAGGATGAGGGTGTGTGTGATGTTGCTTGTGTTGATAATTGACGTCCGTGGTTTAGATGCGCAACAAATATTACTAATCATAGATGTTATTATCAGGCGGCGTCACAACTCTAACAAATGTTTGATCTTATTATCAAATGATTCAAGTAATACTGACTCTGAACTTAGATTTAGTCATCTTACCTTAATTTGATACGGAGGTAGGTTAAAGGTGGGTTAACCTAACCTAATTAAAGTAGTCTAGAGTTGACTCATTTTTAATTTGATAGAAGGATAATTAAACTGAGAATAAGGAGGTGAACTAAACTATTTTTAATCTAATGTGACTTGATAATTAGTAAGTAACGCGATAATGATAATAAATAAATTATTATATTTATATATCTTTTTAATTTTTTAATATATCTCTCATTCTCTCTCTACCTCTCGCCCCTCCCCTCTCTCTCTAGTCACTATCTATCTCTCGCACACATTAACTATTAGTTTAAGTTGCTATGCATCTTTAAATTTTTTAATTAATTTTAATTTGAAATTATTTTAATATAGGTTACAAATTAAATATATCATAAAAATAAAGATATTTTTGATAAATAACATCATTAATATTTTTGATAAATAACATCCATAATCTCACTAATTAAAATTTAAAAGTAAAAAATGACATTAATTATGGGTTTATATTAGTATTCATCTTTAAAAAATTTATTTTATATTAATTTTTAAATATTTTTAATATATTATATAAATATAATATATAATGAAATGAATTTTTTTGATAAATAACATCAATAATCTCACTAATTAAAATTTATAAGTAAAAAACAGTATTGATTACGGGTTCATGTTACCGTTCATCTTAAAAAAATAGTTTATCTTAATTTTTAAATATTTTAATATATTATATAAATTAAATATACCATAAAAATAATTTTACTTTGATAAATAACATCAATAATCTCATTAATTGAAATTTAAAAGTCAAAAATGGCATTAATTACAGGTTTATGTTATTGTTCATCTTTTAAATTTTTAATTTTATTTTAATTTTTAAATATTTTTAATATATTCTATAAATATAATATATCTTGAAAATAAATTTTTTTATAAATAACATCATTTATCTCACTAATTAATATTCAAAAGTCAAAAATAATTTTAAAAGTAACTATTTTTTTAATATCTTCACTTTTAATTTTTATAAAAAAATTTAATATATTCCATATGATAAATATAGTATTATAATAATAAAACTTGTGATAAAATCTATCATTAATATTACTAACTAAAATTTTAACAATAATAAAAGTTATAACAATTTAATGTTAAACATAAACAAATAAGAGAGAGAGCATGAGAGAGAGAGAGAGGGAGCATTCATTGAGCATTGATTATGGGCTAACCCACCTCTGGAGGTGGGTTTCAAAACCCAAGGCTAACTCTGGGTTAGTTATTAACCTAATTTGATTAAATGAAAATGACAATCAAACCACAAAAAGGGTTAACCCTAAGTTAACTTCGTGTTAACTCAGGGCTAACCCTCAATCAAAGAGGGGCTTAGGAATTCAATCGAACAAGTATGACATACTTAGACTCAGAAGCGTCGAACTTAAATTTACTTTTTTATTGTATAATTTCAAATCAAATGATGAAAAAAAGTGCGATGTATATGCGATAAAAAATAGACCATCTTCATTTTTTCTATTGATAATAGTGTATATTGAATTTTAATTTTTTGTATTAACACATCTCAAATTAAGGTTGTAAATAGGTAGGACCAGTCTGTAGTGTTTTGGGTCGAGCATATATGAGTCATGAGACTACATTTGGGGCCATGGGTTAAATTATTGGTCTCGCTTATACTAAGTGAGCCGAAAATGTTGACCCGTGATCTTCTCGAAAAGTCCAAAATTGACTCAACTCAATGACAACCGTATATTCTTTTCATAATGTGGATCTTAATATGATTTTAGAGGAGTTTGCCTCGACTCAACACATTTATCTTAGGGTCTATTTGGTTGGGTTGCTAGTGAGATATTTTGATATTCTAATTATTAGAATCCCCGACATCCCCATCATCTTAATCAAATGCAACAATAGCACTACGGCTTCCGTGCTTCAAAGATTTTGAAGTTGGAGAGATAGAGACATAAAAGATGACATCTCAATAATCTCATGGAGAGGAGTTTCAGGATGAATTTCGAAGATATTTAGTAATTAAATGTCAAATTAAACTCATCAGCCATTTAAATCACCCCATTTAAATCTCATGTCTATCATTTTAGCCCATTTAAAAACCCCACCAATACTTCCGATCATTTATTACAATTTACCATTCTCAACATGACGGCGTGAGGGAGAGAGAGAAGATATTTTTTTCCTCTTAAAAATCTATGACAACTCAATAATTATACGATACATAGATTTTTCATATAATCTCACCATACACATCCGAACCGAATACGTCTTTAGATGGGTTTGGCCTATTGACACCTCACAAATTAGTACTTGTAATTTATGGTGAGTGTGCACCATTTATTTTTTTATTTTTTATCTTTTAAATTTATGTCTCAAAATTGGGATAGGGATGTAGTACATGATTGTACAAAGTACACATAGATGAGACGATTACAAAAAATCAAAAAAAAATAAAAAGATCAAGTCATCGACGTATTACCATTTATTTATTTTTTATTTTTTCTAAGAGAAATGTTAGCTACTCGTCTTGGACGGGTAAGAAAGTCTTAGACGGGGAGGTTTCCTACCCGTCCAATACGGGATTGGTCCACGTGAGTGTCTGGGCCTGCCAACCTCCCCGTCTAAGACGGGATTGGTCCACGTGAGTGTCTGCGCCTAGACGAAATTGGTCCACGTGGGTGTCTAGGCCCACCAAATACTCAATGCGCTGGCTAAGCACTCACGTGGACCAATCCCGTCTTGGACAAAAAATAAATCTACATGTCCAAGTCGGGTATTAAGCATTTCTATTTTTTAATTGGCCCAATTGTGTGTATGGCAAAGATGTGTAACTTAACTTAGTCCAATCTTGTGGCATAAATTTAAAATAAAAAATGATGCACACCCAATGTGTGCACTTCCGTTAACATTACTCCTCATAAATACATATTATAAAGTTGAACAATTTTCACATCATTATTTGGATAGGTCAAAATAATATAAAGAGAGCTTTAATTGGAACAAAGTCAAGTCAAGCGAAGCCCGACCCATTGATAATTCTATCTTGAATTTTGACACAAGCTATAAAATTTACTATAATTTGATCTTTAAATAACTAATCCTACTATAATATGGAATAGAAAATAAATTATATAGTTCATTTGGCTTTTAAATTGTAAAACTATGCAACTTTTTTATTTTAACATATTTTAAGTTGTTTGTTTAACCCTAAAATAACGTAAATGGGAATACATTGGCTGACGCGATATTAAGATTTTCTTACTTTAATTTACACTCCACATCCATTCATAAAAAATGAAATAAGAGAAAAACGAGTTAAAATTGTAACGACCCAATAAAATTCTCTCTTTTATTTTATAGTCTCCCAACTATATACTTCCAATGAAATCAAAAAAATAATTTTAAACTTAATCTAAAGAAACAACGCCTTAATATGTTAAGGGTGTTCATGAAAAATGTACCAGAAACCTTTGTTAAATAAATAAAAGTGGCACTAAAGTAAAGGGAGGTGATTAGCCTAAGTTATGTAGTTTATACTATTTGTAGAGGTCAAAAAGTGATTCTTCAAATCGCGTACTACACTTCTAAAATTTATTTGTCAGGAAATAGGAGCTTTCCTAGAGGAATACATGTGAGCAAAGAAAATGACGTCAAAAGGATCTCCGAGTGTGATCCTATGAGACAACTCTCCGATGCTTAAATCAAACGACTACTCAGATAAAGAGATGAGTGCTCGAAGCAAGACGAGAGTGCTTAGAAGTAAAAATGGAGTAAAGAGTATTGTAGACTTAGTGTGTTTAGAATGCTTACACCCTGGCAGTTTAGCCAGAACACTTCTTATAGGATATATCTCATTGAGCATGTTTCATTAGTCGGTGTCTTCTGGCTTACTGAAGGAACAGTTGTCTAGGATCGTGAGATCGTATGACGCTCGATCTTCTACTTTACAAGACGTGAGAAGGCGGGGGTCACTTCTTGATGCCCATTACTTTATCATTATTGCGATAATAGTTCTCAGATCATACGCCACGTGGATCATATTAGTTGTGAAAGGTACGGGTCTAGATCTTGGGTTAATCGTTGTTGGGTCTTAATAGACCTAAGCAGATTCTACAATCTTGAGTTAATCTTTCATGGATGGATTTTCAGGATACAATCAAATTCGTTTGGCAGAAGAGGATCAGGAAAAGACGTCATTTACTACCCCTTGGGGAACATATTGTTACGTGGTCATGCCGTTTGGGTTAAAGAATGCTGGAGCTACTTACCAAAGAGCTATGATGGCCATATTTCACGACATGATGCACATATATCTGGAAGTCTATGTGGATGACTTGTTGGTAAAATCAAGGACCATGATGGAACATCCAGAAGTTTTGGCTAAGGTCTTGCAGAGGTCAAGGGAGTTCCAACTGAAAATGAACCCGAAGAAGTGTGTGTTTGGAGTGTCGTCAGGTAAGTTGCTGGGGTTCATCGTGAGCAAAAGAGGGATCGAGATTGATCCCGACAAAGCCAAGGCTATCAGGGATATACCACCTCCCAAGAATTTGAGGGAAGTCCGAGATTTAATCGGGAGGTTGCAGTTTATTCGTCGGTTTGTGTCTCAACATTCACAAAGGTGTAAACCTCTCTACGAGTTGACCAAGCTAGGAGTAGAATTCCACTGGAATTCTAAATGTCAGAAAGCTTTTGAAGGGTTGAAGGAATATCTGGCTAGTCCACCCGTTCTCATTCCACCCAAACCAGAAAAACCTCTGATCCTTTACGTCTCAGTCTTGGATGACTCCGTGGGAGCCGTCCTCGCACAAGCTGATGAAGAAGGCAAGGAACGGGTAACCTATTACTTGTCCAAACTTCTCAATCCCTGTGAGCAGAAATACACCGGCATGGAGAAAACCTGTGCTGCACTCGTTTGGGTAGTGCAGAAATTGAAGCACTACTTCTTGGCTCACGAAGTCCACTTGATTGCTCGAATGAATCCTATCAAATTCCTTCTGGAGAAAGCCGTCCTTACGGATAGGCTAGCACGCTGGCAAAGTTTTCTCTCTCAGTTCGACATCACCTACATCCAGCAAAAGGCGATTAAAGGCTATGCCATAGCCGAGCATCTCGCTCACCATCCTCTTCCCAAGTTCGATCCCGTCCAATCAGAGTTTCCAGATGAGGAACTAATGTCCATCAACCAATTAGGTGAGCCAATGTGGACGCTATATTTTGATGGAGCTCTGAATTCTCAAGGGAGAGGAATCGGCATCGCCCTCTTGTCGCCTGAAGGCCTCACATTCCGATTGGCATACCAGCTCAAATTCCCAGTTACCAACAATATAGCCGAATATGAAGCTCTTCTAGCTGGCCTAGAACTCGCTCATTCTTTTCGTATCACTGAGTTGCGAGTCGTAGGTGATAGTCAACTCATCCTTCGCCAGGTGCTCACTAAATATCGCACTCGCGATCCCAAACTCAAGCCATACCAAGAACTCACTGCTGCCTTTGCCAAACTGTTCGCCAAACTGATCTTTGTTCATGTCCCTCGTCATCAGAATATTCTCGCCGATGCCCTCGCCTCGTTGGCATCATCCATAAGGTTCCCTCTAGGAAGATGGTTTAAGTCCATTTCCATCTATAAACTTCACGCCCCTGCAATCGATGATGCTTCCTACGTAAATATCAAAGACAGGATAGCAAGGAAGATCCTGCAGTAAGATATCCTTGAAAAGAGAGAAATCATGTTGGCAGAGGCCGAAGAAGAACTGGCTGATCAAGAGAAACCATGGTTCTATGAAATCGTCAAATACTGCCAAGATCAGTCTTATCCTGAAGGGGCCACCACAGAGGACAAGAAAGTCATAAGAAGGGTGGCTCAGAAATACACATTGGTTGGAGGTCTACTCTATAGGAGGAGCCTTACTAGTATTCTGTTAAGATGTCTTGGTGACGATGAGGTTTGGAAATGTGTAGAAGAGACGCACTCGGGTGTGTGCGGTGGCCACGTGAATAGTCAGATGCTCGCCAAGAAGATCATTCGTCAAGGCTTTTATTGGCCCACTATGGAAGAGGATTGTGCTGTCTATGTCCGTAGGTGTGTCAAGTGTCAACTTCACGCCGATAAAATCCATTCACCATCTTCCTCACTTCATCTAATATCCTCCCCATGGCCTTTCTCCATGTGGGCATTCGACATCATTGGTCCCCTAGGTGATCCCAATTCCCTCACCAAGCAGAAATCTTTCATCCTTACTGCGACGGAATACTTCACTAAATGGGCCGAAGCCGAAGCTTACGCAGAAATCAAGGCGTCAACAGTCTGCAAGTTCATCATGAAGAACATTCTCGCCAGATTCGGCATCCCAAGCACGATCGTCACCGACAATGGGCCACAGTTCATTTCTCAGGACCTACAAGACCTCTGCAAAAGGTACGCAATTGCATTACATCATTCATCGCCTTATTACCCACAAGGTAACGGCCAAGCGGAGGCCACCAATAAAACATTGCTTAAAATCATCAAAAAAACCTGCGAGTCTAGTAAGTTTTCAGACTGGCCAGAAAAGCTTATCAAAGCTCTATGAGCCTATCGCACTTCAATCCGTACCCCTATCGGGCAGACTCCATTTGCCCTTACTTATGGTATGGAAGCGGTAGTCCCGTACGAGACTCTGATCCCTTCTCTCAGGGTACAATTGGACGAGGAATTTCCCCTCGACGATCGTCGTAATTCACTCCTCGCCCAGTTGGAACTCTTGGATGAGAAGCGGCTGGCCGCCGCCGAACACGCGCGTGTGTATCAAAATAGACTCGCTCGCTTTTATCAAAAAAAAGTCGTTGAGAGAAAATTCAAAGTCGGTGAGATGGTCGTAAAAAGAATTTTTGTCAAACCTGGAGGGCCGCGTTCTAAGCTCCAACCTAATTGGGAAGGACCATTTGTAATTCAAGCCGTGTACCCTGGCAACGCCTACAAGCTAGTCAACGCCGAAGGGACCGAGTTATCCCACCCTTGCAATGGACTTTATCTTAAGAAATACTACCCTTAGCACAAAACAAAAAAAATGATGAAAAGATAAAAAACATCAAAAACAAAGAAATATTGAAAACTACTAAAAATATGGAAAATTCAAAATGCCGATGCCTGGCAGTCACCATGTAGTTAAGTCCCTGCATCTAACCTTCATGTTAGGATAGGGCCCATTAAGGCTTGGTAGGCACCGGGTCTTGGTTTGCCAGAACCGTGGAGACCCCTGCCCGGCCACGTTGGCCTATGCTCGCTCGAAGGAAGCTAACATGTGTTCACTTATGTATTTTATTCAAAAAAGTTGGTGGCATCACCTACTGTAGGGCCACACCTAGAAGATCTCCGGAAGCTGTAATCTTTATTCTTTTCTCTTCGACCAAATGAGACAGTCGGCGCCCTTAAAATGCTGAGCATGAGAAACCGAAACTCAAACCCCAAGGGCAAGAGTAGGATCCATTTCCTCGAGCATCGATCAGTGCACGAGAAGAGGGCAGTGTCCCCGCAGGCATACAAAAAGGGAGCCCACAAACGTCAAACGACTATATCTCCCTCACAAAAAGAAATATGAAATCAAAATCAAGAGAAAAGCCTGGTCGTGACCGTGCCTGTTACGATAAACGGAGCCCCTCAAAGCAAAAGTCTGAATCCACAAAAGGGGCCGTGGAATGTAAATGCTCGAGATTTGGTCCGAAGTTGTCCGAAGGGAAAGAGTTAATGGGCCCTTATTCGCTCGCCGGGTTAACGGCTTTGCCGGTCCTCTCAGGAGGTTTATCCCCTACACTCTTCCTTCTCCCTCTAAAGATGAAGGTTCGATAGAATTTCTGAAAGGTGAAAACTGCCCAGGGTCTGCGACCTTATCTTAATATACACATTTGGTTGCCCACTTTGAAAAGCAAAAGCTATCGCTGTGAAGGAGTCTCCGTGTTTCTGGCTGGTCAAGACCCCTGTTTACCACCTTGATGTCTTCTTGTTTAACCTCGGGCTTAGGCCAATGCAAGCGCGTCACCTATGGGTGCGACGGCGTCTGATTCCGGGTCAGCGTCGCGCGGTTGGTCGTTAGGGTTCCAGGGTGTTCCATCTTATACCATCTAGAGTTGTGAGGAAACAGACCCGGGTCGGGCAAATCATTTACCTCAAACACCTTTTGGGTGAATCCCTGTGGTCGGAAGCGACTGGGAGCCTAAGCATGGCATGACGGTATTGTCATCAGGGTAAGTCTTAGCCGGCGGGATCATCATTCGAGGGGTCTAGAGGTCCAAATCAACCTAGATATGCACTTAGGATACCTGGGAGGTTAGTAAGAAACCCCTGTTCTCACGAAGGTCAGGTGCCATTTAGGTGCTTGCCGGGCGTTAGCAATAAAAAAAATCGAAATGATAAAAGCAAAAAAAATGGAAAAGAGAAAATACACATATTTGCAAACAAAAAAATCGTTTTATGATAAAACAAAAAATATCAAATATAAAAAAGAAAACAAATCAATTTTGCATGATTACATTTGCGTGCAGCATCTCACTTTTAATACCGCTTGCATTCGTGTGCTTGCCTGTCGCATTTATCATCACCGCATCTTTCCCTTGCCTTCGTTAAATAAAGGCTTGGCCCCTTGACCAGTTATCAAGGACAGTCACAGTGACCATTTGCTTATTGAGCAAGGGGCCAAGTCAGAACAGAAATTCTGATTTGTTTGTTTCAGTGATGTGTGCAGGGATTCAGGCAACAGAAGTAAAGGTGAAAACCAAACAAACCGAACCTTGTATTTTATTCCAAAAAATAAAAAAAATTTACATCAAGTTCCGCTCTCTCTCTCTACATTACTCGTCCCACTACTCTCCGGGCAAAACGCTCTCAAAGGTGCTACCCGACTACGAAAAGCGGTACTCTTACCGCTCTGTACTCCCCTTCCTATTCCCACATCCCGGCGTTGATCCACGGAAGCAGCAGAGAAGCTACCAACACGAAAGCCACGCTCTCGTGCTTTTCGGTAGCGCTCCTCACCATCTCTCAGCCACTGTTCAGCAAGACCAAGGCTGATTCGGAGTTCGAATAGTTGGGCCTCCATGGCCCTTCGTTCCTCCCTTTCAGCCAAACTGTTGGCTCTTTCTCTCTCTACGTCTCTTTCTCTCTCTGCCCGTTCTCTCTCACGGTCTTCCCTCTCCAACTGGAGAGTGATCATCAGTTCCATAGCATCCCTGGAAGAGTCGTCATCAGGATGACGCCGCAGTTCCCTCTCCAGTTCTGCTATCCTAGTCTCCTTCTGCGCAGCTTGGGCAAGCGCTTCTTCCGTCTCCTTTTCCTGCCGAGTGTACCATCTCAGATACGCGATAAGGCGTAAACAAAGAGAACTCAACGCTGAAACTTTTACCTGTATATGGAGCATCCCTTCTGCCTCCGCAGCACGCTGCGTGGCGTGAGCAAGTTGCTCATGAAGCAAGTTAAGTTCGGAGGTAGGAATCCACAAGCTGGAGGAGGTACCACCTACTCCCGTCGCTGGGGAAGCCGCGCCAATCTGGGCATGCTACGACCGCGTGAATTAGCAGCCAACATCTGGAATCTGGGGTTTTAATTAGGAACGTACTGTACACCTACCAAGGCGCTCGTAGCTCCGCGGGCATCGCCCAACTGTTGTTCCATCTCTGCCAAGCGAGTTCGTAAATTCGCTATCATGGCATCCCGGACATCCTGCAGCCATACGAGTCAGCATTTTCACCAGAAAACCAAAAAAGGAGAAAGAAGAAAAGAGAAAAAGGGGAAACCTACCTCCACAAGTCCCCAGGGTTGGAGCCGCTCTGCGTACTTTATCCTATATAGACGCAAGTAGTCTTCGCTATCCCGCGCCTGCGATTCTACAATCATGCCACCCCGTTGCCAATCTTCGTACTGTTCGGGGAATCGCACGCGCCAGTCAATACAGGTCGCCGGTCCCCGCGTCTTTCTCCCGACACGAGGTGGCGCAGCCGTATCCACCCATTCCTGAGCCAGTCCTAAAGTCCTCATAATCAATCGTAGCCGAAGTGGCTCGATTTCATTCAGGCAGTGCATCCACAGTTCCCGTCCGAACCGGGCACGACTTGCTAGAACCCACGGCTGGTCGGCATCGATCATGTCTGAGTAGGGTCTCCAGTTTACCATCGCTGCAGGGAACTCCTATAGCTCCCGCCTTAGCACCATCAGTTGGTAGGTTAGGGGTGCCGCACTCATGATGGGTTCCCACCGCCTGGCTAGCGGCACCATCGCAGGTCGCCAATGCCGAGCTCTCCCCATAGGGAGGCAATAATAGCTCCACAGCTGCTCGGCGCAGGCCATCAGAACTTTGCAAAAACACAAAAAAATACAAAACAAGCAAAACCAAAAAAATAACTGGATGAATGGTGTGAAACCACTCACAGTCATCTCACGATCCGTTTCTTGGAATAGGCCTGCAAACAAGTGTGCCAGCATGGCGGCTCCCCAGGCATAATACCCTACTCTTTCAAGGTCTGACAGCAGCTCCAGGAAGCAACATTGGATACCGTCCCCTTTCGAGCTCAGTACCAATCTCCCCAAAAGGAAGAGGAGAAATCTCCTCAAATCTATGTTGCATCTTTCCCAGTCGCCGAAATCTGTGCAGTACACGGCGCGGCATCCTATTTCTATCCTTTCCATGAACTCTTCTGAGAATTCATCGTCCCGCCGACGAGTGTCGGTGAGCCCTAATGCATCCATCAGGGACGCCCTAGCTACCGACCTATTTTTCCAACCATCCAGGTCCAAGCCCAGTAACTTCTGGGCACCTTCTCTGTAGTCCGTGTAAGTGACTCCGGTCACTGCCTCGCCCTCTACCTTCAGGCTTGTGATCCGGACCACATCCTCCAAGCTGGGTACCATGTGCCCCCAGGGCATCAGGAATGCCCGGCTCACTGGATCCCATCTCTCACACAAGGCTTGGATCAGGACTACGTCAAGCTGGATCGGCTCGATCCGAAGGAAGGTACCAAATCCCATCACGTCTAGCCTCGCCTTCTGAAAATCTGGGAGGCCCCTGTACGCTGCTACTACCAACTCCCATAAGATTTGTGATTTCATCACAACCTACACATACAAGGAATGGGGGTGAGGTTTGGTCAGAAGAAAGGAAGAAAGAATGAGAAAAGGGCAAGAAAACTTGGCTTACGAGTTGTGATTGGGGCCTTTCGCTGAAGTGCCCTTCGAGGTCCGAAAGCCTCCTGGAACTACTACCACTGGACCTGCTTCTCTTCGAGGAATGGGAAGATTCGCCCTCCATCTAACTCTCAGAATTTTGAACTCCTCCTCTCCCGTAAGAAATTGTGCTCCTCGAGTTAGCTCTCGATATACCTGGGAGGATAAAAGGGACAAGAATTTATAGAAATGGAAGGAGTGCGGGCCAAGATTGCCTCGATCACCTGTCAATAATAGCCCTCGCAATGAGGCACCACCCAAGCGGTCCCATGTGTCGCTTCACCGCTCGCACAGGGTGATTGACTGGACGAAGAATAGGACGAATAGCCCCTATGTTGTCTAGGGATACCCTATCATAATTTGGAGGACATCCGCAAAATTTGACATAACATCCGGGAAAAGGAACTAGGGCCGTCATTATTGACTTCGACGGCAGATTCCCGTGGAAAATGGTCACAATAAGATGCGATTCTCTGCTTGGGGCGGAGTCTCGACAGACCTATCACATGGGAACAGTGCAAAGGAGAAGAAGTGTAGGGAAGAAGGAACGCACAAAAGAATAAATAAATAGCAGAAAATCAAATCACTCCATTCATAATTCTAGATAAGCTGTCACAAACACTACAATCATAGAGAGGTGGCGGGTCCACTAGCTCGCCAATCCTCACCATCACTCATCTCTCTGGGCACTCTCCTCCTCTCCCCCGAGGTGAGGGTCCCTCAGAAGCCTCCGGGATCCCCGTGCAGTAGCACCTGCCTCGCCTCTGGGCGCCTGCTCCGCAGCAGTGACTCGCTGCTCCTCCCCTGGCGTGGCAAAGAAGCCACTGGCGGCAAATCGACCGGACTGGCGGAGTCGCTCCCCGAACTCTCGCGCTCTCTCGTAGCGTGTCTCCATCCCTCCTAGCCTCTGCACGACGGCCTGAAGGTCCAGCTGGAGCTGTAATATCCCGGACCTTTCGGATCCTTCTTTATGGGTCCCGGATCTAGTTTTCGGAGTGTCCGGCTCCGTTGTGTCCGAAATTTCGTTTCGGACATCTTTCGTGTTCGGATCGGCGCGATCCGGAGTCGTTTCGGAGGCCCGGAGGCGTTCCGCGGCTTTTCCGCGTGTGTTTTCCGATTCCCGGTGTGTGTTTCGGCTTTTCTCTTCGGACGCTCGTTGCGGGTGAACCGGGCTGTTCACACGGACACGAGTGGTACCGTTGCGATCGGTGCGTTCCGAGGATCGCGGGGGTGTGATTTCCTATTTTTTTGGAATTTTACGGATTTTCCGGGTTTTTCTATAAAACCCTTTTTCTTTTCTCTCTCCCCCACCATCTTCTTCTTCCTCTCTTCTTCTTCCTCTTTCCTCCTCCACCGTGTCTCCCTCCCTCTCCCTCTCTTCCTCCCGGTTGGCCACGGCGAGCTCCCCTCCGGCTGCAGACGGCGGCGGGGCGACGGCGCGGCGACGTGGGCGGCGGCGAGGCGGTCGTGGGGGCGTGCGGCAAGCGTGGGAAGCTTAAGGAAGAACGAGGGTTTTCAAGCGTTCTTCGCGATTCGTGGACGATCCGGCGGAGCATTCGCTCCATTGAGGTAGGGTGACGTTCCCTAGCTCTTCGCCGTTCTTTTCCGTGGTTTGTAGGCCGCGGGGAGGCCGAGAGAGGCATGTTTGGGAGTTTTTGGGGTTTTTCCATGTTTTGGGGTGAGCCGCCCGATCTATGGTTTTAGCCCATGATTCTATGTTTTGGTGGTTTAGATGCATGCTAGGGGTCCCCAGGGGTCTTCCCCCTTGTTTTCCCCCTCTCCGGTGGAGGTACGGGGGCGTGGTTGGTGTTTTTGGGGTTTTCCCGCCGTAGCGTGCTCTGGGGCAAGCGACGGTCACTCCAGTGACCGTCACATGCTTGTAACGCCCCTAGAGGGGTGCGTTACTTCCCTGGGTGTTGGCCTTTAGGGTCAAGGGCTGTAGCGGTCCTGCGACTGGCCGCCGTTTGCTAGTGACGCCCCTGGGCTGGGCCGTCACATGCTTTCGACCGTTGGGTTTTGACCGTTGGGGGTCAGGCCATGTAACGCACCGAGATAGGCGCGTTACATGCGTGTAACGCACTGGGGCAGGAGCGTTACTTCCTGTTGTCCCCCATGTGGATGGGCCAAGCGACGCGCTGGGGCAGGCGCGTCACTTCCCTTTCCATCCCGAGCGTGAGGGCCATGCGACGCGCTGGTCTAGGCGCGTCACATGCGAGTAACGCACTGAGCCCGACGCGTTGCTTGCAAGCGACGCGCCAGGGTAAGCGCGTTACTTTCCCTGTGGTTTTCGTGGGTGTGGGGTGCCATGTGACGCCCTGGCCTAGGTGCGCCGCTTCCAAGCGACGCACTAGGGTAGGCGCGTCGCTTCCCCCTACCCCCTGGCCGTGTGACGGTCCGCCTTAGACCGCTATTTCCAAGTGACGGCCCTAGAGTGGACCGCCATTTGGCAGTGACGGTCTGAGGGTAGACCGCCACTTCCTGTGTTGCCCCATGAGGGTGGCAACCTCGCTTTTCTCCGACCGTGGTCTCCGTGCGACGGGACTAGTGCGTGGGGTGATTCCCACACGTTGTCGGGCTTGGGCGTTGTTTTCCGTAACTTGAGAGTCTACTCCTTCAGTGACCCTCCACTAGTCGTAGCCTACTAGTACGCGTGTGCTAGTTGCACCAGGGAGTGGTGTACGGGCTGACCTTTAGAGACGGTTTGTGGACCGGTTACCGTTGGGCCCCACGTCTTGCAGCCAGAGTCCGGCTGAGGGGAAAACCGGTCAGAGGGCCAGACCAGGGACGCGCGGTCTGTGTGTGCACACGTGGTTGGGGGCGGTTGGACCCACGTCGACGGGCGTGACCCCAGCTAGTCACTTGTTTGTGGTTACTTGTACGGTGTTCGCGCCTCGGGTAGGACCTACCATGTCAGGCGGTTCACCTGCGGTGCGGTGTAAGACGTCAGGGGACGCTACCGGCTGTGCTTCTAGTGGGTGGTACTCCTGTCGAGTACGGAGTGTCAGACTGTCAGTCGTGTGTTTCCGACCTTCGGGTTTTGACGGTTCGACCGTTGAGTTTCGGTCTTCTCGTACCGTGGCACGTGTGTCGGTTTGCGTGCCGTAGGGTCTAGTTCTGTAGAGTACAGGGCTTTCCTTTCCGAGGTACTTTCCTACCGCTAGAGTAGTGGTTTCTCGTTTTTCGAGGTAGGGTTCGAGTGATCCCTACTGAGTCTTGTTCCGAGACTCATTCCCTGCGTGTTTTCACCGTGTTTCAGGTGAGGCGCCACCTTCGGGGAGCGTGTCAGGAGCGCAGCGGAAGCGTGGTGCGGGTGTCCTGAGGTAGTGCCAGAGGTCAGAGCCGGGGGATGCCCCGTGTAGCTGTACTTTTCTTTCTTGTCACTGTACTAGTCGTGGACTACTGTTGCTGTTGTTGTTATTTTATTGTGGACCATGTAAAATGTTAAATTCATTTCCTGCTTAATATTATAACTGTTTAATTTCTGCAATTATTTGTGATACTTGTGTAGTTTCCACACCATCCTTTTAACCCTTCCGAGTCTTCGGACTCGTGGGTGGCGGTACGAGTCTCGGGTTATCGGCCTTCCCGGTAATCGGATTCTCGGGTCGTTACAGCTGGTATCAGAGCGCGGTTGTGGAATTACATGAGAATCATAGGTAATTGTAGTGGTCCACTAGTCCACAACGATGATGTACAGATGACGCTGGCATTGGGCACCGTGTGTTTATTTTGACCTTGCCGTTTGTGTGTTTTCTGTCTTGTGCTTCAGGAGCGAGTATGGCGCCGAGGAGAAGTTCTCGCTCTCAGCAGGGGCAGTCGGCTGGAGGTCAGGAGATCCAGCAGGGGGTCCAGAGGGACCAGGAGGAGCATAGCAGAGTTCCGGGAGCTACCGAGGCCGCGGATGCTGCGAGGGCTCCGGGGGCCGAGGGTTTTCTCCGTGGCATGTACCATCTCATGGCTCAGCAGTTCGGCGGAGAGGCCGGTGAGGGCTCGTCAGTCAGGGGTGGGCCAGGCCGAGCAGTGAGGGACTTCATGCAGTTCCATCCACCTTACTTTAGCGGCCAGGCAGACCCTGATGCGGCTCGTGATTGGCTTGATGAGATGGAGCGGGTGTTCAGTTCTGCGAAGAGTGCTGTCGAGGACAGAGTGGTGTTGGCCTACAACCAGTTGCAGGGTACGGCTCGGAGGTGGTGGTCTTCCGAGTGGAAGACGTCCTTTCAGCTTCGTCCACTTGAGCAGGTCGAGTGGGATGACTTTGTCAGTGCTTTCGAGCGTACGTACTGTCCAGATGTTGTTGCTACGCAGCGGATGCGGGAGTTTCTGGAGCTGGTGCAGGGTGACATGTCCGTGTTGCAGTACAGGGCCCGATTTGTCGAGCTGGGTCGGTACGCACCTCATATCATGGAGCATGAGAGGGTGAGGACGACGCAGTTTGTGCAGGGCTTGAGGCTGGAGCTGAGGCACCATCTGATCGCGAATGGGGCCACTGATCTCGAGACGGCGTCTCGTGTTGCGATTTCCTTGGAGATGGATATGCAGAGGACTCGAGGACCGATCAGCCAGGGGCAGTCTGTGTCAGGTCGCAGCCAGCAGTCGGCTACTCAGCAGCAGGGTTTCTTTCAGTCTGCGTCGGGTGGTTCAGGAGTGCCGGCACATGCAGCTTCGGTGACAGGATCTGCGTCCTTCGGCTCGAAGGTCAAGAAGTTCTTCAAGAAGGGGTTCGGCAAGAAGAAGTCCAGAGATCAGGGGCAGGCTTCATCGGGCAGTGTGCTGCAGCCGTTTCCTTTGCAGCGACAGGGATCGGTGGGTGGATCGCGAGGACCTTGTCCACGGTGTAGTGAGACCCACCCAGGCAGGCAGTGCACGGCGCCGATCATCTGTTTTCGGTGTGACCAGCCAGGGCACATGGCGCGTGACTGTCCTCAGAGGCCGCCGCAGCAGCAGGTTTCCCAGCAGCAGCAGCAGCAGGGACAGTATCCGCCGCTACCCAGGTCAGCTAGTGTGGGAGGCAGGCAGAGAGCTCGTGGCCAGATCACGCACTTGACCAGGGCAGAGGCAGTAGCGTCGCAGCTCGTGGAAGGTACCGTTCAGATTTTGGGTTGTGCGGCTCGGGTTTTATTTGATTCTGGCGCGTCTCATTCGTTTATTTCGGAGGATTTCGCGTCGAGCGTCGAGGAGCCGGTGACCCAGTTGTCCTGTGATTTGGCTGTGGAGTTGCCTTCGGGTGACTTTATGGTCACTCCGTATTGCTTCGACCAGGTTCCGGTGTGGATCGATGGACGGAGTATGCCAGGCAGGTTGTATGCGTTGCAGCTTCGGGATTATGATGTGATTCTAGGCATGGATTGGCTCGAGACTCATAGAGCGGTGGTGGATTGTGGAATGAAGAGGGTCTACTTCCAGCATCCGAGTAAGAGGACCTTCTATTTCCAAGGTATCCGTTCCACCTCTTCTCGATTTCTTATCTCTGCTATTCGAGCCCGTCGATTGCTTGATTCAGGTTGCCAGGGTTTTCTCGCGTCAGTGGTTGTGTCTGACCGGATGGAGCCGAATGTCGAGGACATTGCGGTGGTGTGCGAGTTTCCCGATGTTTTTCCTGAGGAGTTGCCTGGATTACCTCCCCAGCGGGAGATCGATTTCGTGATCGAGGTTGTGCCTGGTACGGGACCTTTGGCGAAGGCTCCCTACCGTATGGCCCCCGCTGAGTTGAGGGAGTTGAGGGCGCAGTTGCAGGAGCTGTTGGCCAAGGGGTATATTCGTCCGAGCTTTTCCCCTTGGGGTGCGCCCGTGCTGTTTGTGAAGAAGAAGGACGGTAGTCTGCGGCTGTGCATTGACTATCGGCAGCTGAATGAAGTGACCGTTAAGAACAAGTATCCGTTGCCGCGGATTGATGATTTGTTCGACCAGCTGCAGTCTGCGCGAGTGTTCTCGCGGGTTGATTTGCGGTCCGGTTACTATCAGCTGAGAATTCGCGAGTCCGATGTGGAGAAGACTGCGTTCAGTACGAGGTACGGGCATTATGAGTTTCTGGTGATGCCGTTTGGGCTCACCAATGCCCCAGCAGCCTTCATGGACTTGATGCAGAGGGTGTTCCACCCGTATTTGGACCAGTTCGTGGTCATCTTCGTGGATGACATCCTTGTTTATTCGCAGTCTGCCGAGGAGCATGCGTACCATTTGGGTGTGGTGCTGCAGACGTTGCGAGATCACCAGTTGTATGCGAAGCTCAGCAAGTGCGAGTTTTGGCTCAGCGAGGTGCACTTTCTGGGGCACGTGATTTCTGGTGATGGCATTTCCGTGGATCCCGCCAAGGTCGAGGCCGTGATGCAGTGGCCGAGGCCGAGGTCGGTGACGGAGATCCGGAGTTTCTTGGGGCTTGCGGGTTATTATCGCCGGTTTATCGAGGATTTTTCCCGCATTGCGACCCCGATGACGAGGCTCACGCGGAAGGATGTGCCTTTCGTCTGGTCCGAGGAGTGTGAGCAGAGCTTTAGGGAACTGAAGAGGTTGCTCACCTCGGCTCCGGTGTTGGTTTTGCCTTCTGGATCGGGAGGTTTTGTGGTGTGTACAGATGCTTCCGGCGTTGGATTGGGTGCTGTTCTGATGCAGCATGGTAGAGTGGTGGCTTATGCATCTCGGCAGCTAAAGCCCCATGAGGAGAACTACCCTACCCATGACCTTGAGTTGGCGGCAGTGATCTTCGCGCTGAAGATCTGGAGGCATTATCTGTACGGTGAGAAGTTCGAGGTGTTCACTGACCATCAGAGTCTGAGGTATGTGTTCTCGCAGAGAGATCTGAACCTCAGACAAAGGCGTTGGATGGAGTTCATGAAGGACTATGACTTCACCCTGTCTTATCAGCCGGGCAGGATGAATGTCGTCGCCGATGCCTTGAGTAGGAAGGTTGCGGTCAGTACCTTGATGCTGAGGAAGTGGAGGCTCTGGGAACAGGTGCCCGAAGTATCTTTCAGGCTCAAGATTCCCCAGAAGCCAGGGTTGGCAGTGCTTGCGAGTCTGACTGTCACTCCTGCTATCCGTCGTCAGGTGACAGAGGCTCAGCATGCGGACCCTGAGTTGCCCCGGATTTTGGCGATAGCTGATGTGGAGCTTGGCGAGGACGGTGCTGCGAGGTTTCGTGGCAGGCTGTACGTCCCAGGGGAGGAGCAGGTTCGTCGTGCGGTGTTACGCGAGGCTCATGGGAGCAGGTACACTGTGCACCCGGGTGCGACGAAGATGTATCGGAACTTGCGGAGGCAGTTCTGGTGGCCTGGCATGAAGAGAGATGTGGCCGAGTTTGTGGCCAGGTGCCTGATCTGTCAGCAAGTGAAGGCGGAGCATCAGCGACCAGGCGGTACTCTCCAGCCCTTGGATGTTCCTGCTTGGAAGTGGGACCATGTGACCACGGATTTTGTGGTGGGGTTGCCCAGAACCCCGACTGGGCAGGACAGTATTTGGTTGCTGGTGGATCGGCTGACGAAGGTGACGCGGTTGCTACCGGTCAAGGTCAGCTGGAGCGTGCCTAAGTTGGCTCGTCTTTATGTGGAGCGGATCGTTCCGTTGCATGGGGTTCCCATTTCGATCGTGTCGGATCGGGATCCGCGCTTCACTTCTGGATTCTGGAGGAGTTTCCAGCGAGCTCTTGGCACGGAGTTGGCATTTAGCTCGGCGTATCATCCACAGTCGGATGGCCAGTCTGAGAGGACCATTCAGACTTTGGAGGACATGCTGAGATCCTGCTGCCTGGAGTGGCAGGGGAGTTGGATTCGTCACCTACCGTTAGTGGAGTTTGCCTATAACAACAGCTTTCATTCGAGCATCGGCATGGCTCCTTATGAGGCATTGTATGGGCGTCCTTGTCGGACTCCACTTGATTGGTTTGAGGTGGGTGAGCGTGTTTTGACGGGACCGGAATTGGTGCAGCAATGTGTGGATGTTGTGCACCTGGTTCGTCAGAACATGTTGGCGGCCCAGAGTCGGCAGAAGAGCTATGCTGACCGTAGGCGGCAGCCCCTCGAGTTCGCCGTGGGCGATCATGTGTTCTTGAGAGTTTCTCCGATGAAGGGGGTGATGCGGTTTGGACGGCGTGGGAAGCTGAGTCCCCGCTATATTGGTCCTTTCGCGATTGTGGAGCGCATCGGTGAGGTTGCTTACCGGTTGCAGTTACCCTCTGAGTTGGCGTCGGTGCATGACGTGTTCCACGTCTCTATGTTGCGGAAGTATATGCCCGATGACTCTCATGTGCTCGAGTTTTCCGTTTGGCCTGAGGTGACTCCAGATCTTTCTCTCCCAGAGTTTCCGATCCGCGTGGAGGATAGGCGAGAGCAGCGCCTGCGGAACAAGGTCATTCCCTTGGTAAAAGTCGTGTGGCAACGACACTCTGGTGGTGAGGCTTCGTGGGAACGTGAGGACGAGATGCGTCAGCAGTTCCCGTACCTGTTTGAGTGAGTCTTCCTCTTCTTTCCCCTTGGGTTGTTCTCAATTTCGAGGACGAAATTCCTTAAGGGGGGAGGGCTGTAATATCCCGGACCTTTCGGATCCTTCTTTATGGGTCCCGGATCTAGTTTTCGGAGTGTCCGGCTCCGTTGTGTCCGAAATTTCGTTTCGGACATCTTTCGTGTTCGGATCGGCGCGATCCGGAGTCGTTTCGGAGGCCCGGAGGCGTTCCGCGGCTTTTCCGCGTGTGTTTTCCGATTCCCGGTGTGTGTTTCGGCTTTTCTCTTCGGACGCTCGTTGCGGGTGAACCGGGCTGTTCACACGGACACGAGTGGTACCGTTGCGATCGGTGCGTTCCGAGGATCGCGGGGGTGTGATTTCCTATTTTTTGGAATTTTACGGATTTTCCGGGTTTTTCTATAAAACCCTTTTTCTTTTCTCTCTCCCCCACCATCTTCTTCTTCCTCTCTTCTTCTTCCTCTTTCCTCCTCCACCGTGTCTCCCTCCCTCTCCCTCTCTTCCTCCCGGTTGGCCACGGCGAGCTCCCCTCCGGCTGCAGACGGCGGCGGGGCGACGGCGCGGCGACGTGGGCGGCGGCGAGGCGGTCGTGGGGGCGTGCGGCAAGCGTGGGAAGCTTAAGGAAGAACGAGGGTTTTCAAGCGTTCTTCGCGATTCGTGGACGATCCGGCGGAGCATTCGCTCCATTGAGGTAGGGTGACGTTCCCTAGCTCTTCGCCGTTCTTTTCCGTGGTTTGTAGGCCGCGGGGAGGCCGAGAGAGGCATGTTTGGGAGTTTTTGGGGTTTTTCCATGTTTTGGGGTGAGCCGCCCGATCTATGGTTTTAGCCCATGATTCTATGTTTTGGTGGTTTAGATGCATGCTAGGGGTCCCCAGGGGTCTTCCCCCTTGTTTTCCCCCTCTCCGGTGGAGGTACGGGGGCGTGGTTGGTGTTTTTGGGGTTTTCCCGCCGTAGCGTGCTCTGGGGCAAGCGACGGTCACTCCAGTGACCGTCACATGCTTGTAACGCCCCTAGAGGGGTGCGTTACTTCCCTGGGTGTTGGCCTTTAGGGTCAAGGGCTGTAGCGGTCCTGCGACTGGCCGCCGTTTGCTAGTGACGCCCCTGGGCTGGGCCGTCACATGCTTTCGACCGTTGGGTTTTGACCGTTGGGGGTCAGGCCATGTAACGCACCGAGATAGGCGCGTTACATGCGTGTAACGCACTGGGGCAGGAGCGTTACTTCCTGTTGTCCCCCATGTGGATGGGCCAAGCGACGCGCTGGGGCAGGCGCGTCACTTCCCTTTCCATCCCGAGCGTGAGGGCCATGCGACGCGCTGGTCTAGGCGCGTCACATGCGAGTAACGCACTGAGCCCGACGCGTTGCTTGCAAGCGACGCGCCAGGGTAAGCGCGTTACTTTCCCTGTGGTTTTCGTGGGTGTGGGGTGCCATGTGACGCCCTGGCCTAGGTGCGCCGCTTCCAAGCGACGCACTAGGGTAGGCGCGTCGCTTCCCCCTACCCCCTGGCCGTGTGACGGTCCGCCTTAGACCGCTATTTCCAAGTGACGGCCCTAGAGTGGACCGCCATTTGGCAGTGACGGTCTGAGGGTAGACCGCCACTTCCTGTGTTGCCCCATGAGGGTGGCAACCTCGCTTTTCTCCGACCGTGGTCTCCGTGCGACGGGACTAGTGCGTGGGGTGATTCCCACACGTTGTCGGGCTTGGGCGTTGTTTTCCGTAACTTGAGAGTCTACTCCTTCAGTGACCCTCCACTAGTCGTAGCCTACTAGTACGCGTGTGCTAGTTGCACCAGGGAGTGGTGTACGGGCTGACCTTTAGAGACGGTTTGTGGACCGGTTACCGTTGGGCCCCACGTCTTGCAGCCAGAGTCCGGCTGAGGGGAAAACCGGTCAGAGGGCCAGACCAGGGACGCGCGGTCTGTGTGTGCACACGTGGTTGGGGGCGGTTGGACCCACGTCGACGGGCGTGACCCCAGCTAGTCACTTGTTTGTGGTTACTTGTACGGTGTTCGCGCCTCGGGTAGGACCTACCATGTCAGGCGGTTCACCTGCGGTGCGGTGTAAGACGTCAGGGGACGCTACCGGCTGTGCTTCTAGTGGGTGGTACTCCTGTCGAGTACGGAGTGTCAGACTGTCAGTCGTGTGTTTCCGACCTTCGGGTTTTGACGGTTCGACCGTTGAGTTTCGGTCTTCTCGTACCGTGGCACGTGTGTCGGTTTGCGTGCCGTAGGGTCTAGTTCTGTAGAGTACAGGGCTTTCCTTTCCGAGGTACTTTCCTACCGCTAGAGTAGTGGTTTCTCGTTTTTCGAGGTAGGGTTCGAGTGATCCCTACTGAGTCTTGTTCCGAGACTCATTCCCTGCGTGTTTTCACCGTGTTTCAGGTGAGGCGCCACCTTCGGGGAGCGTGTCAGGAGCGCAGCGGAAGCGTGGTGCGGGTGTCCTGAGGTAGTGCCAGAGGTCAGAGCCGGGGGATGCCCCGTGTAGCTGTACTTTTCTTTCTTGTCACTGTACTAGTCGTGGACTACTGTTGCTGTTGTTGTTATTTTATTGTGGACCATGTAAAATGTTAAATTCATTTCCTGCTTAATATTATAACTGTTTAATTTCTGTAATTATTTGTGATACTTGTGTAGTTTCCACACCATCCTTTTAACCCTTCCGAGTCTTCGGACTCGTGGGTGGCGGTACGAGTCTCGGGTTATCGGCCTTCCCGGTAATCGGATTCTCGGGTCGTTACAGGAGCTCCCTCACTTGGGCCTCCAAGGCCCTCCTCTCGGTCAGATCCCGCTGTCGCTCGGACCTTCTCTCGGCTTTCTCTCTCTCTGCCTCTCTCCTCATCATCTGCAGAAGAACCCTTAACTCCAGGATGTCTGGAGAAGGTCTCTCCTCACCGCGATGCCGCAGCTCCGCTACAGTCGCCACCCAGGCGTCACGCTCCTCTTCCGCCCTGGTCGCGCGGGCCACCGCACCGGCAAGTTGCTCCCGGAGGGAGGTAATCTCGAGAAAAGGGGCCGAGGAACTGGAAGATCCGCCAGCCACTCCCACCGTCGCTGTCTGCTGAGCACGCTGGAACAAAATAAACAACGGCCGTCAGTGAAACTCCAAAATCTGAAGTTAAAAGTGCGGCACATAACTTACCAGGAGCGACAACTCATGTTGAGCGACGGCCAGCTATCGCCTAGTCTCTGACAGTTGGGCGCGCGAGCCGCCGATGCCACGCGTGTCCCCAGCTTGGGGAAGCCCCGCGTAGCTCTCTCTCTGCCGCCGCAGGAAGTCGGCACTGTCCTGCACCAGTATACCCCCTTGCTGTCCAGGGAGACGTACGGGCCACTCCTCGAGCCTCGCCTTGCCGCGACCCTCCCTCCTGACGCGGCTCGGCTCGTCCGCACTCGCCCACTCATCGGCCAGACCCAGGGTCCTTGCCATGTCCTTCACCAAGAAAGGGGTCCCACATCAGTCAAAAGGAACGCGTCCCCTGTCTAGGACGCGTCCATCATTTGAGTGCAACACTCGCCGAACCCTTTCCCCCCTCGCACGGCTCGCTTCAAAACCCAAAATGAATTAAAAGAGGAAGAGATCGGAGGACTTACCGGACCGTGTTCACCTCCTCCCCCGCCATCGGGCCCCTCGGCTCCCTCGAGGGCCCGGAGCGGCCCTTCCTCCTCCATGGACGCCGTTCCGTGCTCGGGCGCGTCCCTCCTTGAGCGAGGGGTCCCGCGTGTAATGCCCCGGATTCTTCGGATCCTTTTCGTGGGCTCCGGATCTGGTTTCTCGGATTGTCCAACTCTGTTTTGTCTGAAATTTCGTTTCGGACATCTTTCGTGTTCGGATCGGTGCGATCCGGAGTTGTTTCGGAGGCCCGGAGGCGTTCCGCGGCTTTTTCCGCGTGTGTTTTTCCGATTCCCGGCGTGGGTTTCGGCTTTCCCTTCGGAACCTCGTTGCGGGTGAACCGGGCCGTTCACCAGGGCGCGAGTGGTACCGTTGCGATCGGTGCGTTCCGAGGATCGCGAGGGTGTGATTTTCTATTTTTCTGGATTTTTCCGATTTTCCGGATTTCCCTATAAATAGCTTTTCTCTCTCTCTCCCCTCTCATTTCTCATTTCTCTCCCTCTCTCTTCTCACGCTCTCTCCTCTCTCCCTCTCTCTCCGGCGGCCGACGGGGCGGAGTACGGGCGAGGCGGGGACGGCGCGGGCGAGGCGCGGGCAAGGATGGATGAGGATCGAGGCGGAGGCGGGCGCGATCCCTCGGTGGATTCCGAGATGGCGTCGTTCGCGTTCCGGGCGGTTTTCGGCGTGGATTAGTCGCTTCGGCGCACGGTTTCTTCGGTGGAGGTAGGGTGACGGAACACCACTGCGTTCTGCTCGTTTCCCCTGCCATTGCACGTCGTTCGGCGCGGAAACAGCTGTGTTTGGGTCCGTTCTAGCGAAACTGTGGTTTTGTGGGTTTCGTAGGGTCGGTCGGGAAACGGCGACGGTTTCCAGATCGGTTACTGTCAACGGATTCCTTGGGGCGAGAGCGTTCTTTTCCCCCTGATTTCGTCTCGATTGGTGGTCCCGTTGGACCGGTAGAGCTCCGAGAAGCTCGGTAACCCTTTTTGGGTAACTTCGGTAGAATCGCTCGTTTCTCGCGATTCGTGCGTCGTTTTGACTCCGGTCGGAGTCCACGTGATTGCCAGGGTGGTTGTGGTTGTATCCCCTTCGTTTCGGCACGAACGGGGCGTGGAAAGGCTACGATCGGGAGACCCCCTGGGTTTACCCGCCGTGATGGTTGGGCGGTCGAACCGGGCCCGTCCATCGCGAGGGCGGTTGCCTTTGGCCCGTTCATTTTCTCTTGGTTTTGGGGTTGTGCGGTCGCACGATAGACCGCACATTTGATGTGCGGCCAGGTGAGAACCGCGTGTCTCCCCCATGGACGGTTGGTACCCAGCCGTCTGTCCTTCCGTGGGCTTGTGCGGCCAGGAGCTGACCGCATATCCCAGTTGACCCTTGGTCAACAGTTTAGTGTCGGTTGGGTTGTGCGGTTTGGTCAAAACCGTTTTGACCGGCACTGGAGTAGGTCGGTTAGGTTGTGCGGACGATCCTTGGCCGCACATCCCCTTGGGCGGTCCAGCCCTAACCGTCCATCCTCCATTTGGGGTTAGTCCGATTAGAGCCTTGTGCGGCTCCTGCCTGACCGCATGTCTTTTGAGCGGCTGTACCCTAGCCGCACATCCCTTGAGCGGCCCAGGGTGAACCGCACATGTGCCAGTCTAACCCGGTGTTTCCGTTTTGACTGATTCGAGTCCCGGGTGTGTGGTTCTCGAACCACGTGCCGACCTGTGGCCTGACGGATGTTGTGCACGTCGTCGGGGCCAGGTGTCGTGGTACGTTGGAGTCCCGGATGTAGAGTTCTCGACTCGTGTCACCGTGTGTTGACGTGTGTCATCGGTTTCTCCGGAAAGCGATCCCCGAGTGGGTCCTGTGTGAGGCCTTGGGCTGCGAGCCCAGTTATCCAGTCTGGAGCTGGAGGCTTCCCTCTTTTCCTTGAGTTGGGCCACAGCTTGGTGGTGTGCAAGTTGCCTTGGGAATCGTGCTTCTGTGCTTTCCGCGCGGGCCGTGTGTGTGGCCTTAGTCCTGTGAGTTCCCTTCCCAAGGGAATGGTTTCGGCGGCTCGTGAGCTGCCTCGGTATTCGTGCTACAGTGGTTTTAGACCTAGAGCTTGGACTAGATTGACGGCCTTGTGCTGTTGCGTGCAACGGTCTTGACCCCGAGTCTTGTGACTCAAGGACCGTTGGGTGTAGTGTGTCTAGAGGACTGTCCAGAGCCCAGTGACTTAGCGTCACTTGGGTTTTCTCGACTCTCGCGCAGGGTGTGTGCGCGGCTGTGGACTGTGAGTCCCGTTTCTTCTCCGACTGTGGTCATCGTGCGACGGTGCTAGTACGTGGGATGGTCCCCGTACTTTGTCGGATGCGGACGTTGTTTTCCGTTGACTTGAGAGTCTACTCCTTCAGTGACCCTCCACTAGTCGTAGCCTACTAGTACGCGTGTGCTAGTCGCACCAGGGAGTGGTGTACGGGCTTACCCTTAGAGGCGGTTTGTGGACCGGTTGCCGTCGGGCCCCACGTCTTGCAGCCAGAGTCCGGCTGAGGGGAAAACCGGTCAGAGGACCAGACCAGGGACGCGCGGTCTGTGTGTGCACACGTGGTTGGGGGCGGTTGGACCCACGTCGACGGGCGTGACCCCAGCTAGTCACTTGTTGTAGTTACTTGTACGGTGTTCGTGCCTCGGGTAGGAGCTACCACGTCAGGCAGTTCACTTGCGGTGCGGTGTAAGACGTCAGGGGACGCTACCGGCTGTGCTTCTAGTGGGTGGTACTCCTGTCGAGTACGGAGTGACAGACTATCAGTTTCCGTGATTTCGACCTTCGGGTTTTCGGTCGTGTTGACCGTTGAGTTCGGTTGTTTCGCCGTGGCGCGTGTGTTGGTTTTCGCGCCAAGGGTCTAATGCTAGTGGCTTTACCGAGGTTGGGTCTTGTTGTGCGGTACCCGCGATCGGATGGTCGGGGTTGCACCTTGGACAGCGTGTCCAGGTCGGCTGTGTCCGAGGGACAGGCCTCTACGGCGTGGTTGCCGTGTGTTCTTGCTTCGGTAGGTGGTACTAGTGTGGTTCGGTAGCTTCGTCTGCGTGACGAGGTGTACCTTCGTGCAGTAGGAGTAGCTGTAGTGCCGAGTTTTTGACCGGCCACCGGTTTGCTGTTCCTGCTGTAGTTGTAGCTCTCTTTCCGCTACCGCCGTTGTTTCCGGTTGGGGTTCCGCGGGATCCCTGCTGAGTCTCTGTTTTGGAGACTCATTCCCTGCTTTTCAGGTGTGGCGGTTCTTCCTCGTGGTTCGAGGGTGCGGAGCGGAGGTTCTCTGTTGCCAGCTTGCCGGGCCGAGTGTTCACTTGGCACGTGGTACGTTTTACTGCTTTAGACTGTACTTTCGGTTGGACTGGACTCTGTTGTAGCTGTTGCTGTTCTTTCTTTCAGCTTGTTGTTGTTGGTTGTCCTGCTTTATTTCCTATTTCTTTGTGCCTCCACACTCCTTTTAGCCCTTCCGAGCCCTCCCGGCTCGTGGGCGGCGGTGCGAGTCTCGGGTTATCGGGCCTTCCCGGTAATCGGATTCTCGGGTCGTTACAGCTGGTATCAGAGCGGTGGTTGTGGGCGTACTTAGGAATTCGAAACATTGCAGTGATCAGAGTCCATAAGGTCCAGTACAGTCGGCAGCTGGCTTAGGGTTTTGTGTTCGCTTCCCGCCTTGTTTCTCGCTTGGGTGCGCTGTGCGGCGCTGTGAGGTGGTTGCTGTCCGCGACTTTTGTGCCAGCATAGGGTCTAAGGATCGAGGTCGAGAGCCTTCTCCCTCATCGGTGGTGGCCCTGGTTGTGCTGCGTTGGGCAGAGGTTGCTGGCAGGCGTGAGTTCGCGGTGCTGCGTTCGAGGAACCTGCAGCGTGGTCAGGTGGCTGGTGCGGACTGTTCTTGGTTAAGTGGCCGTGAGCGTGCTCTGAGGGAGCTGCTGTCGGTTTTTGGTCACTCCAGCTTGAGGTTTGTCCAGCTCCTGAGGCGTTCTGATCGAGAAGTGTGCTCGGTGAGCGGAATGTCTTCTCGGTGGGTTGCTGTTTCGTCGAGCCTGATGTTTTGTCGTGCTCTGTTGCGTCAGAAATGACGTGTCGGTCCTGATCGTTCTGCTGATTTCGAGGCAGGATTTGGCAGAGATGTCCCGTTAAGTCTTTGCTCCTGTGCTTCTGTCAGTGGATGGGTTGTGTTCGCCCTGGAGTTGGCTTGAGATGTGAAGGCTCCGCGGTGAGTTTCGGGACTCGAGGGTGAGCATCGGCGGTTGTCGGTTATGGCTCGTGTGGCGGCTCTTGGCATGCCGTGTTGCAGTTCGAGGAATTGCAGCGGTGGTGCATCGAGAGATGCTGTGATGGTGGTCCGACGTGACACTCGTCGAGTGTGTCGGAGGCGCTGACCTGATGGAAGCGATGGTTTTCCTTGGTGCTGGATGGTGCTGTTTCCAGCGTGCGCGAGGTTCGAGGTCAGGTCGAGCGTGGAGTTCTTCCGTTGGTCGGAAGTGCGCTGGTTTCTCCTTTGGTTGGAGAGATTGTGTTGGGTTAAGGTTTGCCGTCTTGCATTGTGTGCCCGGATTGGTTGGCCTTGTGTGCCATGAAGTCCGTGCGAGACGTGCTCCTTATCTTGGCAAGGCGGTTGCCTGTGAGAAGTTGTGCCCGTTCCCTTGTCGTGTGAGGGTGTCGGTGCTGTTCCGAAAGGACGAGTGCTGGTTGGGCGGTGTTTGCTTTCTCGACTGTGCGCGCGGATCTGAGTACGCAGCGGAAGCGTGGTGGGCTTGTGACCCATTGGTTCAGGATCGTGGCATTGGTTGCTACGGGCGGATTCCTGAGTTTGCGTTGAGCATCGGAGGATGGGTTCCTCGGTGTGAAACGTGTTGTTGCCGTGCCGTTGCTCGAGGTTTTGTGGTTCTTGGCACTGGCAGGTGGAGTGTTGGGAAATGTGCTGGCTAGTGCGCCGCATGAGTACCCTGTTCCTGTGTTGGAAGCCGTGTCAGGCGTTGGTGTTGGACCTGGATGGGGTTGTTGAGGATGTCGCCTGACGGAGGTCGAGGACGTGTTGGTCAGAGTCGGTGGCTTGGCGCCCGACTTGTGTTCCCAATCGTGTCCTCGGTTGAGATCGTGCTTTGAGGATGTGGTCTCTGCCAGGCTGTGGGTTCCTGTTGGTTCTACGATCTTGTCGGATTGTGACGGTGAGATGGTTATTGCTTGGGGACCCGTGAGCACTGTTCAGGTGGTGTCCCGTGGCTCTGTGGTAAGGGCGGAATCGGGATTGGCAGGTGTCCACTTGGATTGATCGAAGGATTTGATGAGACCAGACGGAAGAGTGACGCTTGTGGGCGGAGGCCTTCTGTGAGATTAGCGTCGGTTGGTGGTCCTTGATAGGACGTTGGTGTCGCAAGGTTATCCCTGGTTTGGTGATTAGCATGGGGTGGTTCCCTATGAGTCTGAGTCCCGTGAGGTGATGACTGAAGACGCCATGTTCTGTCATTTGGTTTCGTCGTGCTCCCCGAGAGGGTCGAGTTGGCGCGATGATCGAGCTCGGATGCGGAGTCCGAGAGGAGTGTAGCTCGAGATGTGGCATCGGTCTATGTGTGAGTCAGCGGATGGCCTGCTGTGAATTGGATCGTGCCTGTTGGGCCGGTGGAGGTTTCCCGTTGACGTGTATTTGGCGACCAGTGGATGGTCTTTTCACAGACAGAAGATGCTGGTTGTTGGGGCTCGAGCGTGGCGAGAGCCGTGTGCCAGCGAGACCTTTGATGGTCGTTTCTGCGATGTGCCTTTCCGGATGGGATCTGGACTTTGTCGAAGTTTGTCTTCTGACGAGAATTGGCACGGTGTTGTGTCCGGCTTTCGGCTTGCCATGTGTGGGGTGTTTCTTGGTGTTGAGCCGATGTGCTGGTTGCGGTCTGTTGAGCTGGCTGCTTGAGCTGGTGGAGGCTCTGTGTTGGTTGCTCCCTTGAGGAGGGTGTGCGACCTGTCAGCTGGTTGTGAAGCTGATGTGTGTTTTGTCTGCTGACCCTGGGGTGGATCAGTAGCTGTTGCTCGTGTCGAGGGTTGTGTTTCCTCGGTGAGCGAGATCGTGGCTGCGGCGCCACGGTGGATTCTCGCGTTGTCTGAGGTGATGCCGGACTGTGTCCTTTGGTATATGCCTGCTCTGTTGGCCTGTGTGCTCGGCGCGAGGAGCGAGGTGTTGCTTGTGATCGTAAGTCTGGCTGTGTCCCTCAGGATCGGTGTTTTCGTGAGAATCGAGGTTTTCTGTGCTGGGGCTCTGACAGCGTGTCAGTGATTCTGTGTTCTTCCCCTGGGACTTCGTGCTTGGTCCTGAATTTCGAGGACGAAATTCCTTTAAGGGGGGAGGGCTGTAATGCCCCGGATTCTTCGGATCCTTTTCGTGGGCTCCGGATCTGGTTTCTCGGATTGTCCAACTCTGTTTTGTCTGAAATTTCGTTTCGGACATCTTTCGTGTTCGGATCGGTGCGATCCGGAGTCGTTTCGGAGGCCCGGAGGCGTTCCGCGGCTTTTTCCGCGTGTGTTTTTCCGATTCCCGGCGTGGGTTTCGGCTTTCCCTTCGGAACCTCGTTGCGGGTGAACCGGGCCGTTCACCAGGGCGCGAGTGGTACCGTTGCGATCGGTGCGTTCCGAGGATCGCGAGGGTGTGATTTTCTATTTTTCTGGATTTTTCCGATTTTCCGGATTTCCCTATAAATAGCTTTTCTCTCTCTCTCCCCTCTCATTTCTCATTTCTCTCCCTCTCTCTTCTCACGCTCTCTCCTCTCTCCCTCTCTCTCCGGCGGCCGACGGGGCGGAGTACGGGCGAGGCGGGGACGGCGCGGGCGAGGCGCGGGCAAGGATGGATGAGGATCGAGGCGGAGGCGGGCGCGATCCCTCGGTGGATTCCGAGATGGCGTCGTTCGCGTTCCGGGCGGTTTTCGGCGTGGATTAGTCGCTTCGGCGCACGGTTTCTTCGGTGGAGGTAGGGTGACGGAACACCACTGCGTTCTGCTCGTTTCCCCTGCCATTGCACGTCGTTCGGCGCGGAAACAGCTGTGTTTGGGTCCGTTCTAGCGAAACTGTGGTTTTGTGGGTTTCGTAGGGTCGGTCGGGAAACGGCGACGGTTTCCAGATCGGTTACTGTCAACGGATTCCTTGGGGCGAGAGCGTTCTTTTCCCCCTGATTTCGTCTCGATTGGTGGTCCCGTTGGACCGGTAGAGCTCCGAGAAGCTCGGTAACCCTTTTTGGGTAACTTCGGTAGAATCGCTCGTTTCTCGCGATTCGTGCGTCGTTTTGACTCCGGTCGGAGTCCACGTGATTGCCAGGGTGGTTGTGGTTGTATCCCCTTCGTTTCGGCACGAACGGGGCGTGGAAAGGCTACGATCGGGAGACCCCCTGGGTTTACCCGCCGTGATGGTTGGGCGGTCGAACCGGGCCCGTCCATCGCGAGGGCGGTTGCCTTTGGCCCGTTCATTTTCTCTTGGTTTTGGGGTTGTGCGGTCGCACGATAGACCGCACATTTGATGTGCGGCCAGGTGAGAACCGCATGTCTCCCCCATGGACGGTTGGTACCCAGCCGTCTGTCCTTCCGTGGGCTTGTGCGGCCAGGAGCTGACCGCATATCCCAGTTGACCCTTGGTCAACAGTTTAGTGTCGGTTGGGTTGTGCGGTTTGGTCAAAACCGTTTTGACCGGCACTGGAGTAGGTCGGTTAGGTTGTGCGGACGATCCTTGGCCGCACATCCCCTTGGGCGGTCCAGCCCTAACCGTCCATCCTCCATTTGGGGTTAGTCCGATTAGAGCCTTGTGCGGCTCCTGCCTGACCGCATGTCTTTTGAGCGGCTGTACCCTAGCCGCACATCCCTTGAGCGGCCCAGGGTGAACCGCACATGTGCCAGTCTAACCCGGTGTTTCCGTTTTGACTGATTCGAGTCCCGGGTGTGTGGTTCTCGAACCACGTGCCGACCTGTGGCCTGACGGATGTTGTGCACGTCGTCGGGGCCAGGTGTCGTGGTACGTTGGAGTCCCGGATGTAGAGTTCTCGACTCGTGTCACCGTGTGTTGACGTGTGTCATCGGTTTCTCCGAAAAGCGATCCCCGAGTGGGTCCTGTGTGAGGCCTTGGGCTGCGAGCCCAGTTGTCCAGTCTGGAGCTGGAGGCTTCCCTCTTTTCCTTGAGTTGGGCCACAGCTTGGTGGTGTGCAAGTTGCCTTGGGAATCGTGCTTCTGTGCTTTCCGCGTGGGCCGTGTGTGTGGCCTTAGTCCTGTGAGTTCCCTTCCCAAGGGAATGGTTTCGGCGGCTCGTGAGCTGCCTCGGTATTCGTGCTACAGTGGTTTTAGACCTAGAGCTTGGACTAGATTGACGGCCTTGTGCTGTTGCGTGCAACGGTCTTGACCCCGAGTCTTGTGACTCAAGGACCGTTGGGTGTAGTGTGTCTAGAGGACTGTCCAGAGCCCAGTGACTTAGCGTCACTTGGGTTTTCTCGACTCTCGCGCAGGGTGTGTGCGCGGCTGTGGACTGTGAGTCCCGTTTCTTCTCCGACTGTGGTCATCGTGCGACGGTGCTAGTACGTGGGATGGTCCCCGTACTTTGTCGGATGCGGACGTTGTTTTCCGTTGACTTGAGAGTCTACTCCTTCAGTGACCCTCCACTAGTCGTAGCCTACTAGTACGCGTGTGCTAGTCGCACCAGGGAGTGGTGTACGGGCTTACCCTTAGAGGCGGTTTGTGGACCGGTTGCCGTCGGGCCCCACGTCTTGCAGCCAGAGTCCGGCTGAGGGGAAAACCGGTCAGAGGACCAGACCAGGGACGCGCGGTCTGTGTGTGCACACGTGGTTGGGGGCGGTTGGACCCACGTCGACGGGCGTGACCCCAGCTAGTCACTTGTTGTAGTTACTTGTACGGTGTTCGTGCCTCGGGTAGGAGCTACCACGTCAGGCAGTTCACTTGCGGTGCGGTGTAAGACGTCAGGGGACGCTACCGGCTGTGCTTCTAGTGGGTGGTACTCCTGTCGAGTACGGAGTGACAGACTATCAGTTTCCGTGATTTCGACCTTCGGGTTTTCGGTCGTGTTGACCGTTGAGTTCGGTTGTTTCGCCGTGGCGCGTGTGTTGGTTTTCGCGCCAAGGGTCTAATGCTAGTGGCTTTACCGAGGTTGGGTCTTGTTGTGCGGTACCCGCGATCGGATGGTCGGGGTTGCACCTTGGACAGCGTGTCCAGGTCGGCTGTGTCCGAGGGACAGGCCTCTACGGCGTGGTTGCCGTGTGTTCTTGCTTCGGTAGGTGGTACTAGTGTGGTTCGGTAGCTTCGTCTGCGTGACCGAGGTGTACCTTCCGGTGCAGTAGGAGTAGCTGTAGTGCCGAGTTTTTGACCGGCCACCGGTTTGCTGTTCCTGCTGTAGTTGTAGCTCTCCTTTCCGCTACCGCCGTTGTTTCCGGTTGGGGTTCCGCGGGATCCCTGCTGAGTCTCTGTTTTGGAGACTCATTCCCTGCTTTTCAGGTGTGGCGGTTCTTCCTCGTGGTTCGAGGGTGCGGAGCGGAGGTTCTCTGTTGCCAGCTTGCCGGGCCGAGTGTTCACTTGGCACGTGGTACGTTTTACTGCTTTAGACTGTACTTTCGGTTGGACTGGACTCTGTTGTAGCTGTTGCTGTTCTTTCTTTCAGCTTGTTGTTGTTGGTTGTCCTGCTTTATTTCCTATTTCTTTGTGCCTCCACACTCCTTTTAGCCCTTCCGAGCCCTCCCGGCTCGTGGGCGGCGGTGCGAGTCTCGGGTTATCGGGCCTTCCCGGTAATCGGATTCTCGGGTCGTTACACCGCGTCCCTCTCTACCTTCACCGTGGTCAGGCCCACCGAACTCCATCGATCAAAAGAGGAGGAAGACGAGAAATGGGACAAGCGAGTTTCGACAGAAGGCGGGCTCGTTTGCGGGTAAGGCACGGGAGAAGAAATACCACCCGTCGCTTTAAATTTGAAATCAAGGATTAAGACGCGTCCTCGCGCCTGGACGCGTCCAAAAGGGGGAAAAGGAAACAAAATCCCCCCGTGCAAAGCGTAGTTCCCCGCTGTTCAGGGCAAGGTCTCGCCGAGCGTGCCTCAAAGGACAACTCAGTGCAAAGAAGAAAGTATGGGAGAGAGAAAAGTACACACAACACAAAAAAGCCATTTCCATTTCATATAATAGTCGAAAGTACATCATACAGTGAGAATGGTGACGTACAAGCAACTCTCTAACTCTCACCGTCACCCTCCTGGTCATCTCCTTCCTCCCTCCTCTGACGGGGATCCCTAGGGGGCCTCTGCGACCTCTGTGAACCCTGAGAAGCCGTGCTCGCTTCTCCAGGTGGCACCATGCCAGCCTCCAAGGTACGGCGACGCTGCTCGGCCGAGGAAACTAGAAAACTGCCCACAGAAAAGGAACCGGACTGACGAAGTCGCGCACCGCGCTCCTTCGCCCTCTGATACCGCTCCTCACTCTCCCGAAGTCTCCCCTCCGCCGTGCCAAGACTCAGCCGGAGCTCCGACACCTGGGCCACCAGAGCTCTCCTCTCGTCCCAATCTCGATATCGCTCTGCCATCCTGTACTCCCTTTCTTTCTCCATGGTCTCCCTATCCCTCTCCCTCTCTCTCTCTAGGGTCTCCCTATCCCACTCCCTCTCTCTCTCCATGGTCTCCCTATCCCTCTCCCTCTCCTCTCTCTCTCTCTCACCGCCTCCCTCCTCGACAGCTCGAGGGCGATCCGCAGATCCAGCACGTCACGAGGGAGCTCCTCAGCCTCCCGTCGACGCTCCTCCTCCAGCTCCGCAATCCGGGCGTCACGCTCTGCCACCCAGGCATCGCACTCTGCCACCCAGGCATCGCGCTCCTGCTCAGCACGAACAGCACAGGCCAGGGCCTCCCGAATCTCGGCCACCTGTCAAAGCACGCATGCACCGTAAGAGAACAGTGATAGAAGGAAAGCAGCTAGAAGAGGGTCAGGGCCAAGCAAGCACTCACTCGAGCCTCGCGGTCACGCTCGGCCTCCTCAGCCCGAGCCACCGCATACGCCAGCTGCTCCTGGAGGGCAGAAACCTCCGGAGGAGGGCCCCGCGAACTGGAACCCGCTCCACCAGCCATCCCGGCTGTCGCTGTCTGGTGGGTCCGCTGAAACACGGGGTAAACGTCAGTCAAAGGCTAAGCATCAAAAATCCAGGTCACAAAAAATGCATCACATAAACTCACCAGGATCTCCAACTCCTGTCGGATGGCCACCAACTGCCGCCTGGCGTCCGCCAGCTGGGCCCGCAGGTCGGCGATCATGTTGTCACGAGCATCCTGCATTGCACATAAGTCAGTACCACATGCATATACATATAGAAGGGTGAAACATTTTCATTTCACACTTACCCCTGCCATACCACCGAGGGAGAGGCGGTCCCCGTACGTAGCTCGATATCGTCTCATGTAATCTGTACTATCCTGTACATGGGACACCACTGGGACCCCGCCCTGCTGCCAGTCCTGGTACTGTGCTGGGAAGCGCGTACGCCAGTCCACAATCTTCACCTTCCCCTTGGTCTTCCGCCCAATGCGGGCCGGCGCATCTACATCAACCCACTCCTGGGCTAGCCCCAACGTCCTCATGACCAGTCTAAGCCGCAGCGGCTCGATCTCGTTCAGACAATGGACCCACACGTCCCGCCTGAAACGAGGAAGACCCGCTACAACCCAAGGCTGGCCAGCGTCGCCCATGCCCAGGTAGAGCCTCCACACCACCTGCATCACCATACATACATCATATTAGTTACCATTCAGTCACACGCATAAACATAAAAAAAATCATACGCATCATACCATGGCCTCGGGATACTCGCTTAGCTCCCGACGAAGTGACGCCAGCTGGTAGCCGTGGGGTGCTGCAACCACGACCGGCCTCCACTGCCGCGCCAGAGGCACGGCCCTCATGTTCCCATGCCTAGCCCTCCCCATCGGGAAATAGTAATAGCTCCACACCTGCATCCATCATACATTATTAGTACAATAATTGCATATTTAACTGTGAGAATGCATAAATAAAATGTTTACCTGGAGGAAAGGTGCGAAGCCGCTGATTGTCGTCTCCTTCTCCGAAGTCTGGGAGAGATCAGCAATCAAATGGGCAAGCAGAGCCGCTCCCCACGCGTAGTGTCCCACTCTGTCCAGATCCGCCAAGATCCCGAGGAAACGGCAGTGGATGCCATCCCCCTTCGTCCCCAGCAGAAGGCGGCCCAGGAAGAAGAAAAGAAACTTCCGAAGATCTAGGTCCACCAGCTCCCTCTCGCTCGGATCCTGGGTGAAAGCTGCACGAGCATCCCCCTCCAGTCGAGCCAAGAACTCCGCTCCAGTCTCGCTAACCCGCTGGCGCGGGTCGACGAATCCGAGCGCCTCCATGATCTCCACTCGGCCGACTACCCTGCTGTCTCTATCAGTCATGCTCGTCTCTAACCACAGCAGGTCCAGGGCACTCTCTCGGTAGTCGGGGTAGGTGACCCCGCTGACTGCCTCTTCGTCAACCCGTAGCCCGGTAATCCGAGCCACGTCCTCTAGTGTCGGCACCATGTGCCCCCAGGGCATCAAAAACGCCCGGCTCGGTGCGTGCCACCGCTCCCTCAATGCCTGGATAAGAGGAAGGTCGAGCCGGAAGGGCTCGATCCTAAGGAAAGCTCCAAAGCCCATGGCGTCCACACGCGCCCTCTGGAAATCCGGCAGCCCACGGTATGCTGCCACCACCAGGGACCAGCTAATCCGGCCCTTCATCACGCCCTGCAAACCACAAAACCAATAAAGAACACATCAGCATCATGAACAGTAATAAACAATAACACTGTATATATACTACTTATTCTTTTTATTTTATTTTTACTTTTTTAAAATATTTATATTTTCTTGTGGAGGCGTCCAATTCCCTGGACGCCTCCTTCCAATTTACTTTTTTCCTTTTTTAGAAAAAACCCAAAAACCCAAAACAAAATTTATTAATAATATGTATATTTTTATGGAGGCGTCCAGGGCTTAGGACGCCTCCTAATTTTTTTTATTTTATTATTTACGTAAATAAATAAATAAACAAAAATAAAAAGAAAACGTGGAGGCGTCCAGGCCCCTGGACGCCTCCTTCTCTCACTACCCGGCCTTCTCTCACAGCCTCGCGCACTCCCGTTTTAGCCTATTGAACCACATAGTGAGAATTCCGAAGTACTTACAGGGTCGTGATCGTCCTCTCCCGCGTCACCAGCATCCGCAGCGGCCTCCGCGGCCAGAAGCGGCACCTCCATCTCCTCCTCCGCAGCAATCTCCTCTGCTACGGCCTCCTCAGCATCGTCTCTCAGTCTCCTCGGACGACGAGCCAGTCGTTTACGCTTGTCTCCACCTCGGTTCGGGCCTCCTAACTCCATTGGGGCGAAGAATGGGTCTGTCTGGTTTGACCGGATCGTTTGAATGAACAGTAAGTGAGTAAGGGGGGGAGCCTCCCCCTATATATAGATTGAGCTTTAATTGGGGCGTCCAGGCGCCTGGACGCCCCCACTTTTTTATTTTTTTAAAAAAAATTCAAAAAAACTTAGGGGCGTCCAGGCGCCTGGACGCCCCCAAAATAAAAAATCAAAAAATAAAATAAAAAAAAAATTAGGGGCGTCCAGGACCCTGGACGCCCCCCAAAAAATTTTTTTTAAAAAAAAATTATAAAAAAACAGGGGCGTCCAGGCCTCTGGACGCCCCCATAATAAAAAATAATAAAAAATATAATAAAAAGAAAAAAGGGGTTAGAGCATGTATATAATCCAAACAAAAGAAAAAAAGGAAAGAAAAAGAAAAATCACAAAAAGATAATAATTAAGGGGACGGGGGTCCGAAACATCCAAATGCCAGATTTTATTCCATCAGAAAGCAGAGTGAGCTACATCAGGGGTTTAGGCACCTTAGGCCTTAACTTCCCCAGTTCGGTTACATAAGCCCTCCACGGCTCGCATTCTTCCACCACGTGCGCTAAGGCCTTTCCCGCAACACTTGTCTTCCAGGGAGCTTTAATGGCCTTCGCTTCCTTCGCGTCCGCCTCAGTGCCCAACTCCCTTTTCTTCAAAGGAACAATGCCAGTCAGTGGCGGGAACGAATGGCGTGGGATGCCAATCTGGAGGCAGCACCGATGCGCATTATAAAGGACGAACTCGGTCGCGCCGATCAGTTGAAGATCAACTTCGAGAGAAGACCTCATGAGGAGATCTAGCGAAAGCAAACATGCCGGTACGCAAGTAAAGAAGTCTTGTGTCACGGTGCGGAAGTGAGACCGCCAGTCTTCACGTTTCTTCAGCCACGGAACGCGGTTCACTACAGTACCACCGAAGCCTAACACGTCGGCTATGTGATGAAGAGGGCTTTGTTGGAAGAGTTTCGAAGCAGTTGGCATTCCCTCGCGGTGGTCGAATTTGAAGTGCAAATCAAGTCAGCAATTTAAGACAAGTGCGCAACCAAAAGGAGGCTTACCCATACTCGAGGCGGTAAGGCCGCTGTAAAGATAAGCAAGGACGGCGGGTCCCACCCTCTTTCCACTCCAGATTCCGCGAATGGCACTTAGTTGATCCTCCTCCACTATGTTGTCGGTATGAGGAAACAAGAGAGCGCCCGCCAGACAGATAGTGAACCCCTTCATGATTCCCTCCAAATAGTCATCATCTGGTGACCCTCTCAGGGCATCCATGACTCACTCCGCGAGCTTTCGGAGATCGATCCCCTTTTGAGTACGGACCTTTCGGGCTGCGTCGGGCGGCATGAAGCTTCCAAGGACACTTTCAGAAGTCCCCCGTGTCAGCATCCGCATAGCCTTCACCTTCCCGTCACTCTTAAATTTCTTCAAACCAAGTAGAAGCTCCACCTCCTCAAGGAGGATGGTCACCTCGAAGGTCGGGAAGATAAAAGTGTGGTTTTGAGGATGCCAGATCTCCACTAGTGCGCCCATAGCCGCCCAGTCCATACGAATCTTCTCGTAATGTTTGGCATGAATAAGGAGCCCCTGCAAATGCCACTTCGAGAGTATGGCCCTCATGCCAATGGAGATATTGGAAGTTAGCTTTGAAAGCCATGGCAGTTTGGAAAACTTCCTCGGGCCTGGGAAGAGTGGATATGGCTGGAAGAGGAAAGAAATAAGAAATGAAGGAAGTAAGAAGAAGGTTCACATGGAAAATTTAAAATGAATCAGCTTACCATATGCGACAAGATCGTCCCACTCAGATGACCCTCGAGGACGGAGAGTCGCCTGATCTCGCTGCTAGGCCTGCTCCTCTTCATAACGCGGGAAGACTCTCCTTCCATCCTGAAATCTCTAGATTCTCCTCTCTTTCCTCTCCTGAGCTTCCAAAACCCACCTTGGTACATTTGAATGAACTAGCCTAAGGGGAGTTCTTATAGGAAGGGAAGGGTGCTACAGGACAGAACATGTCACATCAGTGGTCATTGTCAAGATTTTGGTCTGGATCTCCTTTATACTGTGGTGCGATTCTGCTGTGATTCTGCTACTTTCCGATGTTGCTAACCTTTGCTAGTCTGTGCAGGTTTTACTAACGGACGTCTTTGTCCTATCTCCTGTCCCACCTTTCATTGGTTGGTCCCACCATGTCATGCATCGTAGTATATGATACGTACGCTACTAGAACATGCCGAGGACCGTGCGGCCCGAACGAATCTGGGATCTGAGTTCCCCTTCAACAAAAACGGTGATGATCCAGGAAGAATTTGGGTTGTACGGATAGGCCGTCAATTTGTGATAGAATGGGGACGACGGTTCCATTCAGTGAGTTGATGCGTGGATAAACGGGCCCCAGCCCGGTATCAGCTCACCGGGTCGGTATCCTGACCCGTCCTTCATAAGTTGACAATATTATCCTTGGCTATTTTCTATTTTAGTTTGTTTTGAATTTTTCTTTAAACCCAGCATGCATTCATATAGGACTTTGATTTATTGCGGAAGATCATTCAAGTGATTCGATTGTGAAAGCCGTTGTGTTTCAATTCCCACAAATATGAGATATTCCACTCCGAATGAAATACTGAGTTTCCTTGAGACAGCCCTACGCTGCTCTTCCAAAGAAGACCCTTGTTTGGACAGACCCTCAGATATTCCTTTACTTTTTGGACCCACCTTGGCCGCAGCACTTCCACATTGGCTGGTAACCGCTCCCCAAAGGTGAAACCTCCGGTTTATGACCCAGGTACTTCCACACCGAGAAGTTGGTACCCTTTTGTTTCGTACTTGAGCGCACATCTCACCCTCCCTTATTTGACCTCCGTCCAAGCAATCGTCAATATTTGAAAGACCTTCTGCAAGGTCGCCTCATTGAAACTCCAGGAAAGATTCCAAACAGTTACGTCACAAGCGTGTCTCATCACACCTTGGCATCAACTTATCAGTCCGCTCCCACTTCATTTCACTCCACTTCGATACCATTCCACTACGTGTCGCTCCCTTGCAAAGCAGACGCCAAGGCGGGGCAACTGTAGACACGCCATTCTTGACGTCTCCTGAGAAAGTCTCATATTACTATATAACGCCCCGCAACGGCTTACGCATTTTGAATCACTCGAGTGCTTCCTTTTCTTGGGTCTTCTTCTGCCTTTTTCGGTATCCGGAATCGTCTCGTCACGGCATTCGGACGGCATCAACACCAGTCAGACGTATCAAGAGGTTCCGGAACCAAGATGTTGACTGCCGGGCGGCCGCTGAGTAGGACCCGGGTGGGTCTTAATGGGGGCGTCCAGGCCCCTGGACGCCCCCATATTTTTGATTTTATTTATTTCTTTTCTCAGGGCCTTAAACTAACTAAAAAATATATATATTAATGGAGGCGTCCAGGCCTCTGGACGCCTCCATAAAAACAATAATAAAAAATATTTGTAAAAAAGCCAGTTGGCATAAAAACACAAAAAATAATAAATAAAAAATATATATTTGGAGGCGTCCAGGCCCCTGGACGCCTCCATAAAAATAATTATAAAAAATTAAAATGCCAGCCTTGGCACAAAAGACAAATAAAAAATAATAAAATAATATATTTATGGAGGCGTCCAGGCCTCTGGACGCCTCCATCAAAACCTTCACGGGCGCCGGCCACCGAACGACGGTTTGTCGTGTGTGAAAAAATCCAAAATATGGAGACGTCCAGTCAGCTGGACGCGCCCATTTCTGAATCACGAGGTGCCGCTTACAAAACCACGCGTTGTGCCAAACCGCGTGCGGCCGTCGTCGGCTTTCGGTGGACCTGCTTGAGGCGTCCGGGACCCTGGACGTCTCCACAAAAGTATTCCAAAAAAATCAATAAAAATAGAATAAAATATTATTTCGGCCCTGATGGAGGTGTCCAGGGTCCTGGACGCCTCCACCCTCCGGAGCTCTATAAATAGAGCCCCACCCCCTCAGTTCTGGGAGAGCTTTTGAAGTGATCCGATAGGCTGCCGGAGCCCAGAGGCTACGGAGTCATTTTCTAACCCGTGGGTTCTTTTGTAGGTGGAGGTTCTGCAGGCTTCTCGGGTGTTCACGCTCGCGAGAGGAAGGTCGTCTTCATCCACCGCGCTTCCACGTCGTCCCCACGCTGCCGGAGCTCCGCCGGATTTCACCCTCGGCTCATCCAATAAGCCTTTTCTTCCCCTTTTTTCTTCGTAGTTCTTTTGCATTCATCATCTCGCATCCTCTATCCCCCTTCATAAGGGCGCCTCTTCTTTTATACTTCTTGCATCCATCATCTCATTTTCCTCCTACTCGAGTCCGAGAGGGGTTTAAAAGACAACACCAACCAGGTGTGTGTCTTGCATCATTTCGTTATTTTTATCGCAAGGATTTGAATACTACACCTCCATCTTTCTAATCCACTTGTCATTTGTTTGTCGTTGTTTTGCAAGGGTAGCCGAGGAAAGTCCTCTCCGTCGACCGGCCGGAGGGAGAGGAAGAAGCAACCCACCATCTCCCGCTCTTGAGGTAGGCGCGATCACTTTCTTATTTTGGGGTCTTTCGGCCCCTGGCGATCACATCTTATTTTCGAGGCCGCGGCGAGTCACTTCCCCAATGGCCGTTTAAATTTCCGTTCTTATATTCTCTTTATACTCTGTTATATTCTGCTCATATTCTCGAGGCCGCGGCGAGTCACTTCCCCAATGGCCGTTTAAATTCCCATTTTTATATGTTATATTCTTATCTATTCGTGTTCTCGAGGTCGCGGCGAGTCACTTCCCCAATGGCCGTTTAAATTCACGTTCTTATACGTTATATTCTTATCTGTTTGTGTTCTCGAGGCCGCGGCGAGTCACTTCCCCAATGACCGTTTCAATTCTTGTTATTTAATTTTTGCACCATTCCCGTCCCCCCGAGGCCGCGGCGAGTCACTTCCCGCTATGGCCGTTTAAACCCCATATTTTGCTATATCACACTTGTCCCGCTCGCCCCGCCGGAGCAATCTCCCGTGGTGGCCCCTTCTCTCTCTTCTCTTATTTCTGTGTTGCAGCAAACAAACACCAAAAGAAAGAACAGAGGAGCCCGCGCGTGCTCCGCATCCTCTCCGCTCTTCCCGGAACCGCGTGACGTCGCTCACAAGGACTTTTCACCCTATCTTTCCCTAAACACATGGATTATGACTTTTGAGTAATCTTATGTGACACTCACACATTTGGTGGAACTTTGGGAAGGTGAGGATTACGAGGCCATAATCCATAGTCCATTGAGTGTCCAAACGTAAAGTTTTTGCACCAAAGTCAAAAAAAAAATAATGAGAAAAGATTTTAAAGAGTATCAAATTCTTATCATTTTTATCACAAAAGGGTAATTGTGTAAATGCATCTCCTTAATCCATGTTGTCATCCAAATGAGATTTTGGATTATAAAATTATCATCACCGAATTTTATAATTTTTTGACAAGATAATAGATTATGAGATTTTTCATAATCTATTAAATACAATTAGATTTTCAAACTAGTCATCTTGATTACTTTGTGCCAATTAGTTATTTTATAAGTAGAATATAATAATTATAAAATGAAGAATATTTGAAAGATCACTCTAAAAGAAAATATATATATCTACGTAATTACGATAGATGACATTTTTAAAGTTAGACGGCCACACATTAACATTTTCTTTTCTATTAAGACAAAGTCGGTTGATATTGATATTGATGTTGCATTTATGGGTTTTGATATTAATAATATAGGGTATGACTTTGATATTTTATTAATAAACTCTCTAGTGACTAAATTATTATTTTGTATATTACAACTACAAGATAACGTAAACTTCTACAAATTACCACTTGTCAAGTTGTCCTTATGCTTGGTAACAAAAAATTTAAATTCTAAAATATGGTCAAGTCTATCAATACGTACATTTTTTCATTTTAATTTTCAGCCCAAAATTATCCTGGATGAAGCCCAATAATTTTAAAATAAAACTTGGTAACATCTTGTAGTATAGACAACAAATGGAGTATAATTTGTTGAGTAAAGAAATATGCAACATACTCTAACCTTTCATGATTCGTCATTTCTTTTTAATTTTGAGGGCAAACATTTTGGTACTCGTAATGACATAAGCAATGTTACGTGCAACACACCGATTAACTACACATCAGTGTTGCACATATAATGTCTCAATTTTTTTATTTTTTAAGTGACTTCGACACCAAGTTAAATTGGTGTGTCAGTGACGTCAAGTGACGTGACATACCCACGTCACATCATTTGGTGATGTGGTCGACGTATTGAGTTAGCTTGATATGAGAACAACTCAAAAATATTAAAAATTAAAAGAATACATAAGGCATAAAGATAAATAGGTGTATAGTAAGGGTAGGTGGAAACTTCTAAAATGGTGAGATGGTGGAGGTATGGTCAAAAGTCACGGTTACTATTCATTTAACACTTTACTATTCATTTAGAGTGAATAGTGTCACTTTTTAATTAGTAATAATTTAATACATTAAATTATATGAAAAATAAAAGAAAAATATAAGGATTCTAACTATATGCATATCAGTCCGATTTAATAGATATAAAATTTTAAAGGTGAGTATATTTATACGGTGTAACATGATCATTACTGTTCATTGAGCATGGTCACTTTTAATATATGAATTTTTTTCATGAATATAAAAATATAAAAATTAAGAGAAACTTATGGGGATTCTAAAAACATATTTATCCAAAAAAATTTATTATGATTTCATGGTTATAAAAATTTTAATCATGTGTTAACTTCACGTGAAACAAAACTTCAAACCGTAACAAAAAATCATGCATGCAACAGGGATCATCTTTTACTTAGTTATTGGGATAACCTACGTAAAACTACCAGAAACATACTACATGGAATCATGAAACATACATAGTTCATGCAAGATTTAATAATAACACGTTTTTGCTTGGGAGAGAACACCTATATGATTAAAATGGAATAGAACGAAGAAGAACGTAATGACCACGAGAGCCCCCTTTCTCCTTAGAATCCATTGCAATGTGTAAGATAAAGTGGATGCTTAGAGGGCCTATTTATAGGAAAAATTTGACTAAAATAGTAAGATTCATCTCCCCCACTAAGTAAACTCATTTACCACCTAATTCCATGTTCATGGCTCATTGTTAAACTATTCCACTAACCCACTTTCAATAGGGTAAACTAACAATTCGATGCTTTACTTTTTGGGCCATCTTTGTAAGATTGTATTAATTTATTTTAAAAAATTGGTGTTTAAAAATGGGCTACCCATTTACTCTATTTGACCCATTACGTCCAATCTAACCCAATAAATGTCCAACCGTCAATCATAACTATTCTAACCCATGACTTCAATTTCAACCCATTAAGATTTGTTTCATAACCCAAATTATAAATTCTAGAGAATTTGATTTAGTTTTCTTGAAATTTAAGTTATCTCTATTTTACTTATATCAAAACTTTATCTTCCACAATTGTTATATGACTAATATTATATATATATATATATATATATATATATATATATATATATATTTTCGAGTTGCTACATCTTTAGTCGGTGTCTTCCAACTTACTGAAGGAACATTTGTCTAAGATCGTGAGATTGTAGGATGCTCGGTCTTCTACTTTATAAGACGTGAGAAGGTGAGGGTCACTCCTTGATGCTCATTACTTTGTCATTATTACGATAATAGTTCTCAAATCATACGTCACGTGGATCGCGAGGTAATTAGTTGTGCAAGGCACGGGTCTAGAGCTTGGGCTAATCGTTGTTAGGTCTTAATAGACTTAAGCGGATTCTTCCCTCCTCACTATTTAAAAAAATAAAGTGAGATTAGATGACGCCCAAAATCCAGTTGACAAATTAACCTTAATTTGCCCTTGACGCACACTAATATTTCTTTAGATTTTTTTTACTTATAAAGTAGTGTTACGATCAAAATTATAGATTCTTCACCCCTGCATTTATATTTACACACACATCATTAAAATATCTAAATTATGCAAAAATATTATAGAGTATTTTTTACACTATTTTTATATGATAAAATACTATTTAAACATATGTAAAAAAATTGCACTATGCTTTTTTATATAATATGTCAATAACAATATTTATAGTGATGTATGTGCAAAATATAAATATAAGGATAATAAATTTACACATTTTATCTCCTTACGATTGTCTCCTCATCGTAGTGGATGAAATGACACAAATCAACTCATATTGAAGTTAAATATTACTTTATCAATTAACTCCTAATGTCATCTGATGTCATCTCAAACCTTAACTTGTATTGCTTGCATAGGCAACATGTACATATCATGGAGTTTTTGACGGAGCACTTGGAAAAGACGGGTTAAAATTACTCACTGTTTGAGAGAACGACGAAGAGCTAGAGTTTAGATTCAGCATACATATCTAAAATATTCCTTTTTATTCGTGAGAGGGGTTATGGAACAATCTGGAGAAGTCATTAAAGATGAATTGATAAATGCAAGGGGTTCATTGTCAAATATGCATAAGTATATTATTTTTTTCTTATATTGTTTGAAAATCCAATGGATTATAAGATTATTAATTATTTAAATCTCAAAAAAGTTATAATTCCATTCAAATGTGCCAAGATGACAAGGCTCCTGTGCGAGAGAGATTTTGGGGGAGAATAGAGAAAAAGACTCAAAACGAGAGTGGGTTCAAAATCTCTAAAATGAGCATTTGGGCACCCAATAGGATTATGATTTTTTTCTATAATCTTTTAGAGAGAGAATAATCTAATGAAAAGATGATTTTAGAGGATTATGAAAAGTGAGGACTTTTCACCCTATCTCTCTCTAAACACATGGATTATGACTTTTGAGTAATCTTATGTGACACTTACACATTTGGTGGAACTTTAGGAAGGTGGGGATTATGATGTCATAATCTACGATCCATTGAGTGTCCAAACGTAAAGTTTTTGCACAAAAGTCAAAAAAGTCAAATAAAAATAATGAAAAAAGATTTTAAAAAGCATTAAACTCTTGTCATTTTTATCATAAAAATGGCAATTGTGTAAATACATCTTATTAATCCATGTTGTCATCCAAATGAGATTTTAGATTATAAAATTATCATCTCCAAATTTTATAATTTTTTGACAAGATAATAGATTATGAGATTTTTCATAATCCATTAAATACAATTGGATTTCCAAACTAGTCCTCTTGATTGTTTGGTGCCAATTAGTTATTTTATAAGTGTAATATAATAATTATAAAATAAATAATATTTAAAAAATCACTCTAAAATAAAATATATGTATCTACGTAATTATAGGAGGTGACATTTTCAAAGTTAGATGCCCACACATTAACATTTTCTTTTCTCTTAAGACAAAGTTTGTTGATATTAATATTGATGTTACATTTATGGGTTTCGATATTAATAATATAGGGTATGACTTTGATATTTTATTAATAAACTCTCTAGTGACTAAAGTATTGTTTAGTATACTACAACTAGAAGACAATGTAAACTTCTATAAATTATCACTTGTCAAGTTATTCTTATGTTTGGTAACAAAAAATTTAAGTTCTAAAATATGGTCAAGTGTATCAATACATTTTTTTTCATTTTAATTTTCGGCCCAAAATTATCATGAATGAAACCCAATAATTTTAAAATAAAACTTGATAACATCTTGCAGTATAGACAACAAATGGAGTATAATTTGTTGAGTAAAGAAATATGCAACATACTCTAACCTTTCATGCTTCGTCATTTCTTTTTAATTTTGAGGACATAAATTTTGGTACTCGTAATGACATGAGTAATGTTATGTGCAACACATCGATTAACTACACATCATTGCTGCACATGTAATGTCTCATTTTTTTATTTTTTTTAAGTGACTTCGACACTAAGTTAACTTGGTGTGTCGGTCACGTCAAGTGACGTGACATACCCACATCACATCATTTGATGACGTGGTCGACGCACTGAGTTAGTTTGATATGAGAACAACTCAAAAAATTAAAAAAATAATAGTGTTTGGTTGTAATTTTTTACCTTTTTTTTTTCAAAAAATTAAGAATATATGAAACTCACTTAAGCATGTTTAGTCAGATCTCTCCAATTTTTTAGGGATGAATTACATCCTGCTATAACCTCTCCCGAAATAAAAATAAGTGTTGAGATATTTTTTTTGAGAGAACAATTGTGATGCAAGGGCAGTCACCCTCTGCGAGCGCAACGGGATTGTCCTAATCCCCTTTCCCTCGCACCTTCCAAAACTCACTCGCATTCCAGTGCTGTTGCGGCAAATCGTGAACTGGGAATCGATGGGGGACCGACAGTAGTAGCAACGCAACTTCTCTGTGGTAGTGTTAGTATCGGATCTCGACATCGATGCCTAGTCCTTCCTGACCCCACTGCTACCGCCCTCATCGACGCCGTTCGGCGATCATGAAGAGGCCTCGTACGAGGTCTGGCACAATTGAACTCTTTACCTTGGCGGCGGCGACATGGACGCCTCCCTGGATGAGGACTTCTCGGTCCTCGAGGAGCTACAGGTCTTCCAAGTTGAGGGCTCTAACAAGGCCGGCAACCACATCTTCCGCATCGTTGGGAGTCTCTTATGACATAATGCAACGAAGATTTAATATTAGTCTTCTATATTGCTATCCTACGGTGGGGCTTTTCTATAGTTTTTCTTTTGTTATATTCATTATGGGTTTTAGATTTCCCCTCCATATTTGAGCATAAAAGGTTTTTTTTTTTAGCAATTTGACTTCTCGTATGTGAATTGTTTTATCTAATTTTGTTATACGATTTAGTATTTGTGGTGTACTACATGTACTCTGAGATCATATCAAGACTTATTTTCGTCGAAGAAAAAGAGGAAATCAGACGAGACAGGGGAGGGAGTTAAAAAAAAAAGCTTCCCCTCATCTATCAAACAAATTTATCTAAAATTTTAAAATTATGATATAATTATCAAACACAGTGTTACATGTTTTCATCAATGTCAAACGTTGGGTTAAAAATTAGCATAAAATAATTTTTTAGATAAAAGAGTTTTTTTAAAAAAATACTCTCTAACACTTTATAATTGTTGCACGTGCGACAGTCCATTGTGTTGCAAAAATCATTACTCACGTGTAAGATGTCATGCACGTACCAGAAGTGAAACACTCAAGATGAGAGAGAGAGAGATGGGGGTTAACAATTCTTTAAGGGCCTGTCTGAGAAACTAGCGGGAGGTACCGTAATCGACCCCGAAGGGTCGATTACCGTACCCGAGGTCGATTAAGCGAGATGTGTGAGGGGGGAGGCGGGCCCACCGGGGGATTCTCTCTCTCCAGTTACACTAACCTCCCGACAACCCCGCAAACAAAGAGGGCCTAAAAGATGTTACAAGTTTTTTTAAAAGATCATAAAAGAAAGGTTATGATCTTCTACATGCATTCACATGTCAATTAATCCAAATAGTAGAACAATCAAGTGATGGGCTTTATGTAATCACTACACTTACTCTTATAAAAGTGAAAATATATACAACTCCCTGCAATCCATATAAGAATTTTAAGTGCACTACTAAACTTTAAAAAAATTCAAGCAATCAACTTATTTTGAGCTTGAACGGCGTAGGAATTTTAATTTGTCACTTGTTTTACTGTGACTCCAACAAACCCCGTATGTGTAAAATGATTTAAGTTCTGTCATGCAAAGTATAATAAATTTGGAATGCGGAATCTGCACCATAATGAAAATTTTAGATTAGAATATTAAGATCAAGACCTTAAGATATTAAATAAAGAGAGGCTTTATTATTTTAAATATGTTTAGTTTTTTCTAGTGTCAGATTATTTTAACATAGAACACCCTCTGATTTCTTACGCTTCTCTTTCAGAAAAAAGGTGATGCAATCAAAATAAGTTTGCCTAGTTTAGAAGACTACTAGCGGTTAAAGTTAAACAACACCGTCACTATCTGGTTTATCTCCGAGTCACTCGAGTCAGGATAGATTAAAGTATATTAATTGATGTCAAACCGTATGACTGATACCGAGTTGAAGTAGGTACGTGATAAGTATTTTAAACTGTTTTTTGTATATATACCCTTATAAAATTTAATTTTATCAAATATACTTTTCATCGTAACATATTATTATGAATATCTTCGAAATATAAATAATGTCACGATTATTCTCTCGCCGTAACTCTCGTGTGTTTAACCCGAGTTAAGTGTGAGTTAAAGAGTAAGATTTATATATATATATATATTCCTGTAAATTTTGATTTTGTCAAATATATCCTAAATCTAATAACCGTAGATGACATATTTCACGGAATATTCTCCTTCATCAATTGTAATAAACTAAAAAGATATAACCATAATATTTTTGTCTAAATAAAAGATAGTCATGATAATATGCTCGGACGAGAGGTATATTTAATAAAATTGAATTTTATGCAGATATATATATATATATAAATCTCTATTTTAAACTTAACAAATAAAGTTCAAATTAAACGCCACCAAAGAAGCAATGGTTATCGGGTTCCATTTATTCTCAAAAGATTTTATCTGATCACATGTTAAATAATGGAAGAATGTGTGACCCGAAACTTTTTGATACACTAGATTATTTGTCGCAAAATAAAATCAAGTTAAACAACTAGATTTGAATTTGATCAGGTCATTGGAAGGTATCATTTTAACCTATCTTTTCAACTGTGGACTTGAGTCAAACGAACTAGTTGCGTCAAATCCGGTCGAGCTTGCGGTCAGATCATAAAATGGGTGAAGAATATTCTTATTAAAATATCATCTTCTTGACCGAGCATGGCTCTTCTCTCCCCTATAAACTCCTCTTGCCATTTAAATTGCGCGTCAATACTTTATGTCATCTAGAGCAGCCGTGTTTGAACTTATCAATGTATTTAAGTCATCTATAAAATTTTATAATTTTTTATAATATTGTACGTCTAATTAAACTACTTTTAAGATGCACTTGGATGAGATGCGTGTAATGAGTTTATATGAAAAAATCATATACCATAAAATTATTGAGTTGTCACTTGTCAAAAATTCATGAGAGGAAAACTCTTTCTCCTCTCTCTTTCTCTCACCATCATATTAGGAATGATAAATTATAATAAATACTAGGGTGATTAAAATTATTGATGAGATTTAATAGGCTAAAATGATGTATGGAGAGTTTAAATATGAGTTTAATTGAGCATTTAATTATTAAATGTTATAAAGATTCACTCAAAATTTTCCTAACGAGATTATTGAGATTTTGAGATATCATCTTTTATATGTATATCTCTCTCAAACTTCAAAATTTATGGAACATAAAAATCGGAATATCATTGTTACATTTGATTCGGACGACGGAGATGTTAAGAATTTCAATGATTAGAATCTCAAAATCTCTCCCCGTCGTCTCAACCTAACGCGTCATTACTGCCATGCACAAAATAAATATATTTTGTGAGCTAAAAGTTTAAAAGTGTTTCTAATTTTCAACCACAGAATCTTTCACATTTATGGATTAGTCTCTCCAATCTATAAGTTCATTGACAAGCCCTCACAATCATATTATTTGATAAAATACCTTTTTTAGAGACTTTTTCATAAACATTCGAGAGGCCTATTCCTAACATGGGGGTGTTTCACTAAATAAGCTGATATTTTAAAGAGTTATAAATAAATATCTAGATTATAGAGACAAATATGTAAACATGAAATATTATAGAATTTAAAAAATTAAAAAAAATCTCAATTTTAAAATATCCATAAGTTTTTGGACCTGGTTCAAACTCGGAATGATTAACAAGCACACAATGGTGCATATATGTGCCCGGGGCTGTTGCCGGTCTCCGTAAAGTGGTTACCTGAAAGTGACGAACGCACCAACTCCATGCTTTGTTCGATTGTCTCCCTCCACCCCAAGATTTCAAGTTCTGACTTACCCCCCCCCCCCCCCCCCCCAAAAAAAAAAAAAAAAATTTAACTTCTGATGGAGAAGTGGAAGCCCCCTCGCACTGAGAATGAAAAATTCTAAAATTTATCTCTAGGTCTAGAAAGAAGAATTTTAGAGATATTTATTATATAAATTATTGTTAGAACAAAATATATATATATACTTATTATTTCTACATTTGTATCAACATAAAAATGTCAATAGCATGCACACATGTTCAAATTGCCTTTTTCATGCACGATCAACGTTGTAATAAAATAATTTTGGCATTTTTTTTACGGTATACACTTACATATATATAGAAGAGATGAATGTATATTTTCCATTTCGACAATAGTTTATATAAAAGTACCAATTTTGTAATTCTAAACTAATATTACGTAATTATCGAAGATTCTTGCAATGATCAGACTTACTAATGACTATCTTATAAGGACGTGCTTTGTGACTATTGATGTGCATTATTATCGACTTATTTCGTCATTCAATTGGTTTTTAGTGGCGGTTAAGAATCCAATCATTACCATTTGTCTTAATTGTTAAATAATATTTTTATCTTTTTATATGCCATATATACGCGCGCGTGTGTGTGTATATATCCATACATGTGTTAGGGTCCCCACGTGAGCCTAGTTTTTTTAAGAAGGGAGCAGTTACGAGTGTCTTCCTAAAGGCCCTGTTTATACTAGAGATAAATTAGGATATCTCACTTAAAGTTAGGCTATTCCTTTTAGTTGTTCATAAAGATATTTCATGGGATAGGCTCTCGTACTAGTTTATTCCGAGATAACTTGTTCTACCAAAAAGATAGAACAAGGAGGGTTAAATATTTTTACAATTCGTAAGGATATTTCGAGTTATCTTATCTCCCAATCAAAATATTTTGATGTATTTTATGGAATATCTTACCTACGGTTTAACTTATCTACTTAATCTATTCCACAATCAAACAGGGCCAAAAAGTCCGAGTTCTTGGCCCAAACCCCAACAAGAACATCCCTGGACGGGACCAGGAATAATCCTAATAAGTTGGAGAAGATGGTGGGGAGAATGAATTATTAGAAAGTCAAATGACTCATCGGCAGAAAAATGCACTTGAAAATATTTTTTCTCCGTGTAGATTGTTTGATGTCAATTAATGTTTTCACCTAGATTAATTCAAATAATTACGAAATAAGGATGCATGCTTAAAGAACCATTCTCAGAAAAAAAATATGTGATCACTTGTCATGCACAATATTGTATCAAGTGCATTAGGTGATGCATCAACATTGGGAAGTCACACCCTAGACACAGCTTTCTGGAAATGAAACTTTCGGTTAACATTGGAGTTGCAATCATGGAAGATATCCACTCAAGCTCTTTTTCTTTTTGTTTTTCTTCAAATGGGGAGGGGATAATCTAGTTTACACTTGAGACCTCCTCAAATGGAGGATAATGTTGGCGAACCACCTTCAATAGAGAGTTGATTCCTCGCTCAAATTTAAATCATAAAAATATCATAAAATATTATATCGATCTATCGTATTATAGTTATGTGATATATAGAATATAATATTTTATGTCATTTTATGTCAAAATTAAACTCAAGTCTCTCGTGCTCTGGGTAGATTGGAATATCACTTTGTTAACTTTTTAATCATAAAAAATATTTTTAAAAAGGTGTGATCCTTTCGGACCTAATTCACGGTCGAAAGACAGGCAGGTGCTTATTAATTTGCCTGCTTACGTGGCTTTTTCTCTCTTTCGATGTCCTTTCTTCGGTGATGATTAGTTGACACCCATCAAGTCATCAACAGTTATATTACATCCGTACTTAGCCGTGGTTATGCATGTCAGACATATGCAAGTCTCCTTTTTGTCAAATAAATGTACGGGAAGTCATGCGTAAAGTTTGGTTCGTGTTACCATTGCAACGATGTGTATACGTACCTATGTATCGGATATACGTGGGTCTTTGTATTTCCTTTTAGCTTAACTTTGGAAAAGAGTTATCTTTTTTTGAGAGTTAAATAAACTCGATTAGTTTAATCTTGAATTAACTCGATTTTAATTTGATAGAAAGAGAATTAAATTGAAAATAAAGAAGTGGGTTAACCTATTTTTATTCTAATATAATTTGATAACAATTAGGTTAACTCTATAATTGGGATAACGAAAATATCGTAATTGCTCTTTGTTTATGACCTTTTAAATTAATCTTTCCATTCTCTCTCGCATTCTCTCTCTCTCACGTGACTTTCTCTCTCTCACACACAAATTATTTAATGTTAAATAATTTATACACAGTTATATTCTAATTAGTATTATAATAGCTATTACTCTAAAAAATTTTAAAATGACAATATTTTTAGTTTAAAAATATATTATAAATATGTAAAAGTTAAAATATGTAAATTAGTTTACAATAAAATTATGGTAGATATAATATAAATAACAACCTAATAAATTATTCGTAATGGAAGGTTGCAGTGGCACGAGAGACTTCACTCCACCGACCCTCCCCCCCTTCTTCTCCCTCTCCCACTTTTGCTCGTCTCTCCTGATACCACACTCCCCTTCTCTACTTCCTCTTGTTTCCTCATCTCTCCCAACTATTATATCGTAATTGCACAAACATGTAACAGGAAAAGCTTTGATAAGACACATGTGGGTTGTAGGATGGGAAAAATGGAGCAAGCAAAAAAAGAGCTTCTCTGAATACTAATTTGATTCCATACAAGACAGAGCTACATCATACATAAAGCAAGGGTACAACATTTGATGTACTCGGGGCTTATATTCATGTTCATCGTTCACGAGTCAAAAACAAAAGACCAGTAATTAGGATCAGCGAGGTGCTCCACACACTCTGGAGTAGGGAGTTGGTGACTCACTTTTTGGCAAACCACAACATCCGCTGCATCTCCTCCACTGCTGCTGCTCGACCTCGGCCCTCAGGTGATATTCTTCATGGGCTCCAGCCTGCATAATGGTGCTTCACTCGGCAAACTGATCTAGGCAACGTCATCTTCGGTGGACTTCCTGTATTTCATCTTCAGCTCGTGTGTTCCCTGATGGGGTCCCCTCTTGTTGTAGACACACAGATCATTCAATATCTCCTTCCAAACTTGCTGAAGATAAAAGTGAAGAAAGCGGATGTCAGTTGTGTGAGACACAAAATCATAAAACCACAACATGAAATCATAAAACAGACGAGATTAATGCCGATTATGACATAGATTTTTCAAGGCCCTAGTGTGATCGGGAACTCCAAGGCCTAGTAAACGAGATTATTAATTACCGATGAGAGACATGGTGGCAGGCAATCCACAGAGGTACATGCTCGAGAGGTCCGAGAACTAAGATGTAATGAGATGAGCAACCTTTTATCACGAAAGTAATATTTGAAGCAGGCAGGTCGAGAATGAAATAACGTCACTTGCATGCTGAAAATATATATAAGTAAATAACTATAAGTAAAATAAAGAAACATCACTTATCAGAAAACGTATGAGAGTAAAATATACTATAGTAGTGAAGCGTTGAAGTTCTACTCGAGAGAATACCAACTATCATGACATTACACAATTTTCTCACTCTTTTTACAAAAATAATAAGTAATTGTCCTGCTTGTAGATGTGGAAGTAGCTTCTACATGTCTCAAAATACAAGTTAGTGGTTTCATAAACATGTGTTGAAATATATAAGAAAAGATTGCATATTTGTCATAAGTGTTGGTGGTGAGAAAATTATACCTTCACATGCAAATGAGTGATTGATCATATATTAACGAGACACATAGATAAGAGACATGGATATTATACAAGTTTATAACGAGTTATGTGAGATGACTCACCTAACATATAAACCATACGAGTGGCCGGGAAAAGTACAGTAAACAACATCAAGTTAGTTGCCAACAAGTAGACCCGACATGGAAGACATGGAAACAATATAAATGTCACATACATTGAATTCTGTGGGGAAGTAGACAAGTCTAAAAATAGAAGACATATAACATCAAAAACTTAAGCATGGAGTTATATACTAATGGCAATTTGAGGAGAAGTGGAAGGTAAGAAAATAAAACCTTGCACCGCAAACATATATGCAAGAGACTGAGATGTTATATGTGTTTTCAAAAGTCATATGATATGACCGACCTCGGATTTGAACCATCTAAGTCATAAAAGACACATCAGACCAGAGCAACTTACATGTCAGCAGTAGCAAAGCCACATAACACATGGAAAAATTAGAAATGTATAAGATTGAGTTTACTATATATCAAAGCAAATGCCAAGTAAAGAATAATATTATTTCTTATCATATGAGTTCACGAGACACAGATTTTATGTATATATGTATATATATATTTTGAGCAGCTTCATATGACTATTGGCATATGACTTCTTTATATATATATTGAGTCCCCGTGAAGTCACATTCAACCAAATCCGAACATGTGACACGGAACTGAATATGCTTCAAACCTTTGTTGTATCTTGCACTTTCCAATATTAATCTACGCAGATATAATTGCAGTAACAAAATAATTAACGCCCACATATAACGCCCAGACAGCAGTAACAAAAATAAGGCCCACATATAAATCTATGCAGAAACTGTAAGCAGAGTAGGGTAATACAAATGTCGATGAGAAGAACATGACACACATATCCCACATGGCAGATGCATGATCTTTTTCTGTGACTACACATGAAATTTAGGATTAATAATATATACCGATTTTTGGGGGGAACAAAGAGAACAAAAACCGTAGGGTTCACAATGAACGTTGATATCAACGACAGCAGAGACAGATCCGGCACAGCAGTTCGAGCACCACAGTGTTACAGACAACGAGGAAGGAACGACGACCACCACCGTCACCGGAAATCAACAGAGATGGTTAAGACAGAATGGGGAGGCATCATCAAGACGAAGCCAAGAGTAAATGAGAAAGGGGCAAGGGCGATCGTGGATGGGGTTTTGAGGAAGAAGATTTCACTGTTCAGTCACGAGAAAGATCCGGACTGCAAATCACGTACGTTGGACTGTTCAGTCACGAGAAAGACCCGGACTGCAAATCACGTACGTTGGGCTAGCCGAAGGGAGCGCAGCTACAGCCTTGGTTTGCAAGATTTGCCCCACCTTCGCGCGTCAGAGAGACGAGCACCAGAAGGCACCGCTGGGCGCAGAGCCGAGCGAGGATGAAGGGCTTCCGTCGGGGAACCACGGCAGAGGGAGTGGTCGTAGGCCGGACGGTGGAGGAAGGGCGACGAAGGATGGACGAGAGAGGAGCGATAACTGACATGAGATGAGAGTTCGCCGCCTCCGGAGGAAGGGTTTCGAAGGAAGGAAGATGACCTTCGCAGCCCCGAAGCGATAGGCGAGTCGAAGAGACAGGCGACAGGGCGACATGGGCGGGAAAGGAAAAGGCAAGCTGGGAAAAACGGAACCCACCTCACGAGGTGGGTTTCGAAACCCCGATTTAACCAGAGGTTATCCCACCGTCGCCCCGGGTTACTCCTGGCTCCCAATGAAAGTGCAGTTAAGCACATTCCCAGGGTTAAACATAGGTTAACCATGGTGTAACCTGTTTCCAAAGCGGTGCTTATGGAATCAAGAAGAACAATTAAGGGGGGTGACAAGGGCGTGCATCTAGGGCTGTCAATGGGTCGGGTCAGCCCGACAGGTCCGCGGGCCTGACCCGATTTTGAGTCGGGCCGCAAGGTCTTTTTCGGCCCGCGGACTTTTAATCCGGCCTAAAAGTAAGGCCCGACTAGGCCCGTGGGTCAGGTTCGGACTTTGAGTTTGGCCCGCGGGCCGACCCGGCCCGATCTTTTTTTTATTCTCACTTCAAAATTTAAAAATTACTTAATTAAAAGTATATCATTTTACTTAATTATAAATTTTAAAACTCTCATTTCATACAAATTATGTGATTAGTATCAAAATTTTAATTAATTTAGTAAGAGTATAAATTTTATAATATTAAATATATTAAATATTATTATTTTTATTATTTTATTTAAGTTATCGGGCCGAGCCAGGCCTTAGTCGGGTCTTATATATTTTAAATAGTGTCGGGCCCAACCCGGCCGGACCCGATATAAGTCGGGCCCGGGCCGGGCTCAAATTTTAATATTAATAAGTCGGACTCGGATCAGGCCGGCCTAAACTCGACTCGAATCCGACCCATTGACGGCCCTACGTGCATCTGGTCCGATTTTGAAGTACAATATATAGCACTGCTCTTCACCTCCCCTCATGAGTACGACCCGAAGTATTAGTTAGCTTGTCCTCAGGCGACGCTACCATCACCCCTCTTGATACCTCCCTCGACGCACTTCGCCAACAATGGATAACCATCTCCACTCACATGACGTCCAATCCTCGACAATGGCCAACCAGTCCCCCCGAGTGTAGGACAGAGCATGGCTCAACTATGTTTCTCTCTTGATTGAGGTCCTCATTTAACGACCCTCTCGACTCAAGAACATCTTCAAGGCAGGTCTCTACGACCACTATCGTTCTAACAAGGGAGGTTCCCGTCCTAACCTAACTTGAATTCTCAACCAAGGGTGAATTCAATGGCACATCAGCATTTTTATTGGACACTTCAACTCAGAATAGAATCGCGTTAACGTGTTCTTATTAACCGGAAAGTGACTAAAACCATTACATTACGGAGAAGTCCCTTCTCGTCATTTCTTCCCCAGGGCGCTCAGTTCCTTCATGTTTCCAGCTGAGGGCATAGGAGCGCCGTGAAAAGGAGTAGAGAGGATATTACGTTCACATTTATTTTCTGTCTTTACTTGACAGGGAATCATTCTAAGACGTGCCAGCACATATACAAATCAACTTGGGTTCTAAGGAGGAGACAGAAGAGGTGGTCCGGAAATAAATTCAGGGCTCTCGTAACATGCCAAAATGATCACACCGAAAAATCTCATAGGATGTTTGGTTACATTTTTTTTTCCAGCAATCTCTCTTCTAAAATATATCTTGAGAGAAAAAAGTAGAACTCTAACCATATTTAGAACTACCTTATGTAATTTTTAGAAAAAAAAGGCATTGACTTTGTAAATCTCCCTCTCTCTCAAGAATCCTAAAAACACTTCATGTGCGCAACCTCCTCCGGATAGAACGGCTATCCTCTTCCCGTCTGTTTCTTCCTTTTCCTCTCCAATCTCTTTCTCTATTTGGGGGTACCTTCTATTTTTAAGAAAGATATGAAAATTTTACCAAACACATCCACAACTATAACCTTGCTTTTTCAAAAATTAAAGAAAAGAATTCAAATGAAAAAAAAATCTAATGACAACTTTAACGAGCAAAATTATTTCAGAAACAAAACTGTTCCAGAACACCCTATTAAGAAGGAAGGAAGAAGAACGCATTTGCATTCTATTCATCTCTCTTATTTTACCTCTCTTTGACGTAGTACTCTTCAAACGAGCAAATTTACTCTACCTTGTTTGCCATGCACTACCTTATCCTTCTTACCTCTCTTCTTTCGTGTATGCTATAAGATTTTCCAGAACTGGTGATATTGACTGACTCGAACCGGCCCTAACACAATTATAAATTGGTCTGACTTGGACCATCTTGGACCGTCTTGAAGTCGAGTTGGATCGACTCGACCGTCCGTCTCCTCGACCATGATATCAATACAATCTGAGACGGTCCGATACCATGAATCATGATATACACTTTTTAGTTTCCTTCCTCCTCCCACTCTTACCTTCCGTCTCAACGTCACGGCTCTGCCGGCTCACCCTTCTTCCGCTCTCTTCCACGGAACATCCGTCGCTGTCTCCATCCTCCTCCTCGTTAACGATAAACCGCACGTCCCCCTCGAGGGCACCCCGGAGCTCCACTTCGGCAAGTTGGTGGAGATGGCTCATGGCGGCGAGATGAAGGGCATCTTCCCGATGCAGGCGGGTGGCGAGGTTCCTGCGGGGACGCAATTCTACCTATATTTCATGGCTATTGTAATCTTCGCAAACGAGTGGAGAGCTGGTAAGACGGACAGTCGGGAATAAAAAAAAACACATTTTCACACACTTTCAAGTGTAAAGTAGTCCTAAAAATTTGCCTCCATACATCCCATGAGACCGTTGATTTGAACTTTTATCATTGCCCAAGGTGTATTTAACCGCTGTTAAATGTATAACTTAAACGTCAAGTAAATAACTTAACCGTCAAATGATCAACGAAAAGAGAGAAATTTGACTAGGATCACGAACCTGAGATAGCTGCCTTTCCAACTATTCCAAGGTAGAGAAACAATTTGCTACACCCTTTCGAACACATACCACATCTTACCCCTATCCATCAATGTAAAGACAACTGAAAAAAAAAAAATATATATATATATATATACGGCTTGAAGAGAAAGTACAGCCTAAATGAGGTCCCCCGTACATATGAATCTACGACACAGAATCAGGTGGATTAGAGGTTCGAATCCACCAGTCTCCAAACGACGTTTCCAACAAAGGAAGTGAAACATACCGAGCAACAACAATGTTTAACTAGGCCTGAGAGCTCACCATCAGCTTCATGTACACAACTCCGTGGTGGCTCAACCGGCATAGCGACCATGTCCCGGCGATGCTGAACGCCACAGGCTGCTAAAATGGTATGGGTAGCACGCCTCGCGATGTCCTTGAAAGCCCTACGCTCTTTAAACATAAAACCAATCGCAGCAATCAACCTACTTGTTCTTACATCATCAGAACAAAAAAGAGAGCTGTGAATTGATACACAATAGACCAGAGATCATGCAAAATATACCGCATGAAATAGATTAGAAGAGAATGAAAGGACGTGGAAAGCTGTCTAACGTTTTTAACGGTCAGCATTTTGAAGCAAACATGAACAACGTAGGTATTCGAATGTTCTTTAAATAATACAAAAATCAAAGCGTCATATGGAGACAGAGGTACCGTAGCAGATAAAAGGAGCACGGTTTGCTCTGAGAAACCGAGAACCATTCACAACAAATGTGGAATGATGACGACAAATAGGGAAATAAGGGAAAGGCGAGGTGCTTCGAAAGCCCAAAAAAAAAGGGGGTGGGAGGGGGGGTTCGTAAGTTATCAGCTATCTTATGAATATGAATGCATGTTAGGTTACCAACAACACATTCATGATACAGGTCGCCAAAATAACAACATGATCGTGATCATGATCCTACGTCAGCGCATGGGTCTTAGCTAAATGTGAAAACACAAGCTTTAAATTCACAGATAAGTACACAATCATAACACCATGTACATTGGGGAGACAAGTGGAGAATTCTAAGGAAGGCCACACCACAAGTTATTGACCATAATGCTCAAACGTAAAATGATCTCCATACTTGGAAAGGGGTGTAGTTCGGTCGGGGGGTAGGTGGCCAATAGCATAGTTAAATCAAAAATTTCCACTAATCTCCTAACAATTGCCAATGAATTCAATTTATGGCCATATGCTTCCACTTCCATCAAGAACTCAAATTGCAGCAATATGCGACACAAAAATCAAATTGGATGAAACCAAAAAAACTGTCTAATTTTTTAAATAAAAAATCGATCCATTTGCAGGAAGTTGATGTTGAGTTTTCTTGGGTCGAGAGAAGGATAAGTGTGAGCCAACAAACTACTACCAGATAAATGTAAATAATTTCATAAAGGGGTCAGCTTCAGAGCTGGACAAAAAATGAGAATCAGACCAAATAGACATACCTAAGGGATTATTCCTAGTTAGGCGATTCAAATGATTTTTCACCATTGCCTGAACCCGTGCTTTTGCACCTTCCACTGTGCTGAAACTAGTGTGAGCTCTAGGTGTCGACAACAATCTGTTGTTGCTTCTATTTATTCTATTTTCGGGGCTCTCTTTCTCACGATGAAGCGTCTCCCCAGGCTGATCAACTTCGGAGCTGCAAATATCACTTTCTAACTGCGAAGGTCGGTTCGCAACATTCCTCACAACTCCTTCAGGTGTCAATCTACTGTTGCCGGATAGCATAATCTGTATGCGCCGACGTATTGACCGTCTCCCTGATAATGTTGACGCTGCAAAGCCTGATGCTGGCAATGGCATTATATGATCTCTCAGTGAAGAATGATATCCACCTGAAGCATCGCAGTCAACTCCTGAAAGAGACTGATGTGGCCCACGCAGAGTTGCTGACCGTTGAGGGGTCTCAGAAGCCTTGCAATTTGTTGAGTCCATTGACGCAGTTTCACCATATGTGTCTAACAAATCACCGATCCTTGTTCCATGTTCAACTATAGACTCCTGAACATGAGGGTTTGATGATCCAGGATCCATGGATCGGCAACCATTACAGTACCAGTTGCCTTCTGGCACTTGCCTCCCAAGACCAACACAATATGTATGTGCAGGCGAATCACATATATCACAAAGTAACATCAGGTGATCATCCCCTCCTCGTTGGCATTCCATGCACACCACATCTCCGTAAGGATCTAGATAGTTTCTCATTTCTTCTTCAGAAGGTTGATAAACCTACGCAGGAAATTTACTTCAGAGAATGGGTATGGTGAACAGCAGATATTTCTCTAGCAATATAATGTACAATTGCAACCATAAACTCAATATAGACAAATAAAAAGACAACAAAAGAGAGTTCAGGACTACATCTGTTTAGGAAAATTAAACTTCGGTGGCTTTATAAGCAACATTTTAATTTAAACTGTCAATTCCAGAATTGTATATCCACAAGTTATTTGGAGAACATGTACATCATTGGTCGGAGTCTCCATGGAGGATGAGATTTAATTTAATGTCTGCAAATTGTTCAAATAGATCTCTACGTTGGTTTATGTCTTTAAAGATATAACAGAAACTATTGAGTATTTTAACTACAGTTGCATGCAAAGCATCTGGACCTTGATCTGTATCTAATATTAACATTTTGAGTCAAGACTGTTTAATTTGCTTGGGCAAATATTCAACATTTACTCAAAGCACACTTTCCTTTTAGTAGAAATGCAATCTGAAAGTTCACACATGGTCTAATAATTGATCTGTCAAAAGGTCTAACAATCTCATTCTGTCTCAAAGACGATTACACCAGAATCACAAAATCCCCAAAACTAATCTAGCATTAAAAGCTATTAGAGACCAAATCTGAGCTGCACTACAAAGAACCATGATGACAATATTATCATAGATCCACCTAAATCCTCCAGAGAAGAGGTTCTCTCTTTCATTCAATTTCTACTGAAATTCAGTCGCTGACATGCAAACAAGAAAAAAGGCATAGATTGGCTTTTTTTTGGAAGTGGATAATAACACAATTGTATTAAAATGAAAATAGGGATGTACAAGTATAGGCAATGTACTCCCAAAAAATCCCTGTACAAAACACACCAAAGAGGTGTCGGACACACTACCCCCCCCCCCCAACAAAACAAAAAGAGGGGAGTTGAGGGAATTTGTAGAAATTTGTAGAAAGAGGAAGAAGTCATAGGGTTGGGAAAACAACAGCAATTCACTTTGCATTGAGGTACACACTTTCAAAAAAGAACTTTGCAAGTAGGTAAATACATGAACCAAGGTCCCTGCATAACCGTATACAAAAACACACAATATTCTGTACCTACTTTATTTGAAAAGGGAACAGAGGCAGAGTAAATCCTGTTGTCACCTGCCAAGCCACCATAACAGTTACCTGGCATTTTTTTAGCCCTTCTAGGACAAACAATGAATCCCTTTGCTTCATGGTCACATATGTTCTCATTACTTAGATCCTTCATATGTTTCCTTATCATTAGTTCGTTGTTTGTCATTAATCAGCAAATTTCAGGAAACAAGCCTTCGACTAAGTTTGGTTCATCTGCCATCCATATCATCATCGTCAACCTTATCCCATCAATCTAGAATCAGCTAGACCTAATGAAGGATCCAAAGATTTGGTAAAATTTTATGACCAGCTGCTTGCCTAATGTCAATCCTCTACAAGGTGGTGGCAAGTTCTTGCAAGAACTATAGAGAAGAGGCTTTTCAAAAAGTCAAATAAGGCCACAAGAGCACCTACTTGGTTATACATACTTTAAGCTCAAAAAAGGAGTGAACTTCAAAGTTTCCCTAGACTCTGAAAAAAGTATAGATGAAGAGGGAAGAGGAAAATTCGATGTATGGATGTATAACCTTCTTCAGAAAAAAAAACTATCAATTGAGGACGGAAATGAACATGATCCCCTTTTCCGATTGAATCTGGTTCGCGGAGAATCCAGGTGCGGAGATGGATGGATGCAGATGTCATGTAATGCAGGCAGTCCATCGACAACCACTGTGCATATCAACAGGGAGTCCCATTTTTGGGTTAAGACACCCTATACTTGTACATTCTTCTTTCTTTTATACATTAGTGGTACTATCCACTTTCCTAAAAAAAAAACAGGGAGTCGAGACTTTTCTTTGCCATCTAGCTCCTCATCATAATCATGGATGGCAGTTTCGGCCGAAACGTTTCGTATTGGTTTCGGACCGGAACGATCCGAAACCTACCGGCCAAAACAGGACGAAACCGAAACTCCTTCAGTCGGCAAAAAATATTTTATTTGATTTCGGGCCGAAACCGAAACCGAAATGGTTTCGGGTTCGGACCCGGCCGAAACTGACACCAAAACCGAAACTGACTGCCTTGATCATAATTGGGGCTTCTAACAGTACCCTTGCACAGCTGGCATAGGCTTAAGCAGCCAAAACAATTTGTTAATGGGGTCTGAAACCGGGGGACAATTAGAAAAAACTATGCCTACTTGTAATTTTCAGTCCCTAGTATCATCTTTTTTTATGCTTGTCTCACGTTTTTCACTTTCTAAAGATCATTGGAACATCTAAAATTGCTGCCTGGTTGCACAAAGTTAAACTGAGCAGTTTTTTTTTTTTTTGGAAAGTGGTTGGTACCACTAATTGTATTAAAAGGAAAAAAGGGGTATACACAAGTGTCTTAAACTGAGCAGTTGAAAATTTGCTCCATGAGACTCTGGACAGACCTTTATCGCCTGTTACCTTGGATAGATGCTTGACCTTATTTTGTATAGGGTTGACGTAATGCAGCTTTGTTGGTCAAGGAATTTCTTTTTCTTCATCTCATCTAGCCAACTAAAACTGATGGATAAAAGTTTTATGTTGATGAAATACTTCCTATCCCTTTGTAAGGTCAAACATACATACAGGCATTGCCAAAAGAATCCTCTACCCAAGAGTAACATGTAGGTAAATTATGCTAACTCGAAAACTGATGCATCTTGCCCGAAAAGTGGAAAGTGACATTCTATGACATCATTGACATGGAAAAAAGCTAAGCAATCAAGAATGTTCTCTAATCGGCAAACAGGGTCCATAAAGCAGTATACTATGTATAAACCAAAATCCTTTCCCAGAAAGAATATGTCATCGAACAACTTATCAGAATTAATGGTCCTCTTGTACATTGTCTACATATTTGCACCTTTCATATCTAGAAAGTAAGGGTTTTACAAGCCTTGATTAGCTGCTAGGCCTTAAGGAATACTAATTCTTTCATCCAAAGTTCCAAACAACTGGAAGACCAGCCCCACAAAGATGGCAGTTTGGACATTACTATTATTCTTGTTGTCTGCAGGAAGGTTAGGTGTCACATATACGTTGATCAACATCTGTCAAAGTTAAAGAGGAGAAAATGTACAACCAAATCCTGCCCTGATCATTAAAAAAGAAAAATATGTTCCTGAACAGTTTGGCCAGTCCTGCTTGGTTGCAATATGTACCTGTCAAATTTCATCAGTTCTCATGCCGGTCCTATTATGTTAATCCTTTCGCAAATTTCAACCACAGAACCAGAGAAATGGCACGCACTGGCCAAATTTTACTTCAATAGACACAACATCAGACATGGATGCTGATGGATGCCAATGAAAAGAAAACCAAAATGCACGTTATTAGCGACTAATAGAAAAAAGTAATGGTATAGAACTGAGTGACCAACTATACCTAGGTGGATAAAAAGCTGTTTTTCTGCTCATTGCTTTTACTGGTAGCAAAGCATCTCAAGAGATAAACCACTAGGGCGTTGTTAGTTTTACACATTACAATAATCTAACCGAAAGTTACATTTATTACTTTTGCACATATTGCACTGAGGATAGGAAGTGAAATATGTTCTGTTAGGTTGGAATTTCATAGTTATATCCATACGGAAAAGTTTTATGAATATAAATTAAAAAGTTTTTGCATATAAACCATTGTTAGAGCAGAAATGGCACAGATATCACTCCTAGAAACGTATTAGCAGGCATATCACTACTTTTGTCAAAATGTTACAAAAATTCCATTGCTGTAACCCCCGTTACCAGCCGTGAACCTACCCATGGTTAACTTTAACTAAACATAGAAAAAGACAATAATACCCATAGTTAAGGAGCCATCTCCCTCCCAATCCCATCTGCCTCCCACCCCCGAGGAAAACCCTAATCAACTAGGGAAGGAGACTGACAGAAGAAAAAGGCTGCCGGAGGCGGTGCGGCAGCCCCCCCTCTCTCTCTCTCTCTAGGAGTTTGGAAGGACGGGAGGGGAGGTCCATGGCGACGCCGGCCGCCTCCAACCGGGCCCTAATATCCTCGGAACCGCTGGAACCCGAGAAGATCTCTATCAGATGGGAGTGATCAGGGCCATTTGCCTCTTGAATGGCATCCCACACGGACAAGTAAAAAAGAGAATCGTGGTTGGGTGTGAAGGGGGGCCGCACTTTGAGGCCGGGAAGGGGTAAGTTGGGAAGCGTGACCTCTGCAGCAGTAGCAGCACCACCGGCGTCAATGGGAGCGGGAATGGGAAAAGGTTGGCGCCGCCTCTGCAGCAAACAAGGACCTCTTCGGCTGTCACCATGGACGCCGTGCTGGAACACTTCTTCTGCAGGCGAGGACACTTCGCGGAGCCTTCTGTGGAGATGGGTTGCAGGGGAGGGGGTCGCCAGTGGCCCTCATTCTCTCTCTCCCTCTCTTTCTCTCTCCTCTCTCCCCACTCTCTCTTTGTCACTCTCCGGGGGGGGTTCGCAGGGATGGGGGGTGGCCGGCTGTGGATATGAGTTGCCGGGGAGGGGGTCACCGGCGGCCCTCTCCCTTTCTCTCTCCTCTCTCCCCACTCTATCTTTCTCACTCTCCGGGGGTTTGTAGGAATGGGGGTCACCGGCTGTAGAGATGGGTTGCAGGGGAGGGGGTCGCCGGCGGCCCCCTCTCATTCTCTCCCTCTCACTATTTCTCTCTCCTCTCTCCCCACACACACTCTCTCTCACTCTTCGGGGGTTTGCAAGGATGGGGTTGCAATGGGAGCGAGGGGGTTCACATGGGAGGACGGAGAGGGGGCTGTAGGGGGGGAGGGGAGGTCGTGGGGGTGTGCAGTGGGTGAGCATTGGGGGAAGGAGGCGAGTCACCAACGGCCCTCTCCCATTCTCTCCCCCTCTCTCTCTCTCTCTCCAACAGCCCCACTGAGGGTATTTTCATCCTTTCATGGCCAACTAACGAGAATATTGGAATCTTTTTTTAGATATCCATTCTCCCATAGATGGAAGTTAACCGCAATGACATTTCTGAAAAGTTTAGTTAAAATCTGCTGATACATTGCCAAGAGTGATATTTGTGCCATTTCCGCTCTAGCATGGTTTATATGCCAAAAACCCTAAATTAAAAAGAACAATCGGTTGTATGCATACTAAGCATGAAATTGCACATGTTGAACTCCAAGAGAAGTACGCGGGAGATACTGTGTTAATTTGGGATATCATAGTTATAAGGTAAAAGGAAACACTATTATGCACAAAGATGCAAAGGAAAAGGCAAATTATTAAGGTGGGTATAATGAATGCTTGCTAAGTTCCTTCTACTTGTAATATCAGAAACTAGAATGTAACAAGGTCAAAATTAAATATCTAGATTGATCCAGAGGACAGGTGAGAAACTGTATACCTGATCTCTCTTTGGAATTCTTTTGACTACCACCCTCAGACCAAATCCTGAACCGGGCCTTGCCGTCTGGCTAATAGTCTTGAATCTCTGCTTGCACAGGGGGCATCTGGACTCCACTTTTGACCACTCCATGATGCATGCAAAGCAAAAATAGTGAGCACAACAATCCAATAGTCCCCGGATAGTCCCCTTCTGCTCCTCTGACAAGCAGATCCCACAAGTTTGTTTTCCCACATCGTCAACCTCCTTTCCTCTTCCCTTCTTTTCGCCCCCAGCAGAAGATGTCATAGTTCTCTTCTCCCGGCGGCTCAGAGTTCCTCCGACCTGAAGATCCCTCAGTTCCTCCTCCGAGATCGTGTAATCACAATCAGAGTCCGACGTATCTGAACGTGTCACTCGTGACCTTCTGTTCTTCCCCTTGGAGACAATCTTCTTCTTCCTCTTCTTTCCCTTTGTGCGCTCTGCTAAAACCCCATCCTCTACAGCAAAATCGTCATCGTCGGAGGTCGGAGCCATCTTCCGCCTCTTCGTGCTCCTCTTCCACCCGTCGGAGGATCTCTTACTTTTCCTGTTCATGCTCTCCACCAACACCGCCTCATCCACAACAAAATCGTCATCGTCAGAACTCGGAGCCCTCCTCTTCCGCCTCTTCTTAACCGGTGCTTTCTTCTTCTTATTCTTCTCCTTAGAGTCCCGAGTTCTACTCCTCCGCGGCCGCCGCTTCACGGGCCCATTCTTTCTGCCACCGGTCTTCCGAACAGGAGACAACGCCAAATATTCCTCATCGCCATCGTCATCGTCCGGGGCGAATTCTTCATCCTCGTCCTCATCGTACTTGTCTTCTTCCCCTTCATCAGAAATTCTGGATCTCCGCCGCGATCCAGCTCGGGGCTTCCTCACCGGCGGAGCCTTCACCCCGTCCACAATTCGATGAACCCTAGATTTCCCCCGACGCGCACATTTACCCTTCGACTTCCTCCTCGTGCCGGCCGGCGCTGGCCCCTTCCGCGGCCGCCTTCCTTGCGCAAGCTCCGGTTCCTCGTACTCCGACACATCATACTCTTCCTCTTCCTCCGTGCAGCTGGTGCTCTCGGCATCCCCGCCGGCGTCCTCCCGGGAGTCGTCGGAGGAATAGGAGCGATAGCTCCCATCCTCCTCCTCCTCCTCCTCGGCGACGACGTAGTCCTCGTCGGAGGTGCCGTCGGAGCCGCTCCTGCGCAGCGCCTGGGCTCCCCTCCCCCTCCTCCAGCCTCCGCCTCCCCTCCGTTTCTGGAGAATCTTCCCGCCCCTGACCTTGTTTGCCATGGATTTGGCGATGAGGAATAGGGGGAGAGCAGAGAGAAAGGAGGCAGGGAGACCCAACGGCTGTCGTAAAGGGCGGTGGGAGTTCGCTGGATATGGGACAGATGTACTCGCTGGTGACACCGACTAGAAAGGATGGTGTTACATTTACGCAATTGTCCTCACGCGGGCACGTGCCTTTCCTTTGTTAGAGAAACTTAATTTTATACTTATAAAAGTATTTTAAATTATTTTTATATCTATATCTTTATAATATTTATTGTAATACCCTTTAAATCTTTAACTATTACCAACTTTCATAAGAGCAAGGTCAAATGTGTTAAGAAATCATTAGAGTTATGTTATACTATAATATATATATATATATATTATTTTTTTATCTCGGTACATTACGGTATCGACTTATATCGTACCGTCCTAGTGAAAGATCGAGATAGACGATACGAACGGGTCGACAAACTCTGTATAAGAGTATATGAATAATATTTTATTTTAAAAATATGAACATAATATTTTTTCTTAAAATTATAAGAGTGTTAAGATAAATATGATAAAGATAGGAGTATAATAATAATTTCTCATAATTTTAAGAGTATAAAAATAATTTATCATTTTTTTACTTGACATCTTCCACCTTTTGTTAAGTGAGTTTTGGATATATATATATATATATATATATATATATATATATATATATATATATATATATATATATATATATATATTGAGATGTTAAAATAAAGAAAAAATATATAAGTTTTAGATTTATAAAATTAACAAATAAAAATGTCACGTTTTAAAGACATTAGTACAAGTTATTCAGAACGTGATAGCAAATAATCATGTCAATTAGAGTATCACGAGACAACAATCACAAGAGATAATTTTAATAAAATCAGATTTAGATAAATATATAACTTTATTAATAATAAAATTTGTTAATTATAATTCTTGATGACTCAAATTATAATTTTTAAAACTCAAAAGAAAAAGACTCGGATACAAAGCTCTCAACTTTACATCTAGACTTGATAAAATAGAAAATACTTTGAATCATCTCATACTCCAGGATCTGTAATGTTCTCGAGTTCTTGGATCGTATTTTTGCGGGTTACAGATCGTGTCTGTGTGAGTTTCAGATTTTAATATTTGGTCTTCGGACTCTCAAATGACATGTACGTGAATTATTTTGTGTTCGTGACGACGTGTGGAGCGGCTTAGCTTTTTTCAAAAATTTTTCTAAGTCATAATATATTTTTTGAGATTTTTTTAGAGTATTTAAAATTTTCTAAATAAAATGAAAAAAGAAAAGAAAAGAATTCTTTTATTAAACCCCCTCCCCTCTCTCCCGCAACTCACCTCTCCCTTTTCTCTCGTTCTTTCCCTCTCACTCTCACGTCTCTCCCATTTCTTCGACGGCCGACGGGGAGGACCCGTGGGCGAGGTGGAGGGCGGCACGAGCAACGAGCGATGAGGAGCGTTGTAACGACCCGAGAATCCGGTTACTGGGAAGGCCCGATAATCCGAGACTTGTACCGCCACCCACGAGCCCGAAGACTCGGAATGGTTAAAGGAATGGTGTGGAGACTACACAAGTATCACAAATAATTACAGAAATGAACAGTTATATTATTAAGCAGGAAATAAATTAACAGTTTACATGATACATGGTCCACAAGATAACAATAAAATAACAACAGCAGTAGTCCACAACTAGTACAGAGACAAGAAAGAAAAGTACAGCTACACGGGGCATACCCCGGCTCTGACCTCTGGCACTAACGCTGGGCACCTGAACCACGCTGAGCCTCAGACGCGCTCCCCTGAGACCGCGACTCACCTGAAATACTATGAAAACAAGCAGGGAATGAGACTCGGAACAAGACTCAGTAGGGATCACTCGAACCCTACCTCGCAAACGGAGAAACCGCTACGCTAACAGTAAACTAGTACCTCAGAAAGGGAAGCCCTGCAATCTACAAAACACCGCTCCCACGCACGAAAATCGACGCACGTGCCACGGTGAAACTACCGGAGCACCACGGTCAACACGACGAACCCGAAGGTCGAAGTCGCAAGGACTGACGGTCTGTCACTACCGACTCGACAGGAGTACCTCCCACTAGAAGCACAGCCGGTAGCGTCCCCTGACGTCTTACACCGCACCGCAGGTGAACTGCCTGACGTGGTAGCAGCTACCAAAGGCACGAACACCGAACAAGTAACCACAAACGAGTAACTAGCTGGGGTCACGCCCGTCAGCGTGGGTCCAACCGCCCCCAACCACGTGTGCACACACAGACTGTACGTCCTAGGTCTGGCCTCTAACTAGTTTTCCCCTGGAGCCGGACTCTGGCTACCGATGAGGGGCCCGACGGAAACCAGTCTAAAACCATCCTCAGGGTAGCCTCTCCACCACTCCCCGGTGGGTCCACTCGCGTGCAGATAGGCTACGACTAGTGGAGGGTCACTACGGAGTAGACTATCAAGTCAACGGAAAACATCGTCCACATCCGACAACGTACGGGGACCGCCCCATGTACCAGCACCGTCGCACGGTGACCACGGTCGGAACAGAAATGAGGTTGCAAACCACCCGGGGCAACCCAGTTCCTGACGGTCTACCCTAGACGTGTCACAGGCTCTGACGGTCTAGGCAGGACCGTCACAATCACCTGACGGCCCAACGCATAGGCGTCACACGCTCGGTGCAAAACAGGGCGTAACACACCTACCATGGTGCGTTACAGTCTGTGACGCGCCTACCCTGGTGCGTCACAAGACAACATAGAACAGGTGTGACGTGGGCCACTCGGTGCGTCACAGCGTGTAACAGACCAACCCTGGTGCGTCACAACGTGGGAATGCGTCTGCTCTAACGCACCCATATAGGGGCGTCACATGGCTGTGACTCGCCAAGCCAGGTGCGTCACATGCCTTGACCCCCAACGGTCAAAAACCAACGGTCAGCAGCCAACGGTCGAACGCCCCTGACGGTCCAACATAGGTGCGTCACAGCACCGTGGCGGTCTATCGTGGGACCGTCACAGCCCACAGACCCCACTTGGCTGCACTCAGGGCTGTAACACACCCATCTGGGCGCGTTACATAGTGTGACGGTCACTGGAAGGACCGTCACACCCGCCCGAGGGCGAAACGGCGGGAAACGCCCAAAAAAACTGGCCACATCCCCATGCCTCCACCGGAGAGGGGGAAATCAAAGGGGAAGACCCCTGGGGACCCCTAGTATGATTCTACGCCATCAAAACGCGAAATCATGCATCAAATCCATAGATCGGGCGAGCTCTCCCCAAATCATGGAAAACCCCAAACCCGCAAGGAATCCCATCTCTCGACCTCCCCTCGGCCTACAACTCGCCGGAAAGGAAGGCTAGAGGCTAGGGAACGTCACCCTACCTCAATTGCGTCCCGAGACGCACCGGATCAACCACGAATCGCAAAGAATGCTCGAAAACCCTCGTTCTTCCTTGAGCTCCCACGGTTCGCGTACGCCTCCACGATCACCTCGCCGTCGCCGTCGTCACCACGCCGTCGCCCACAGCCGTCTGCAGCTGGAGGGGCTCGCCGTGGTCTCGCCGGACGAATAAGAGAGGGAGAGAGGGCGTCGCACGGTGGGGGAGAAAGGAGGAAGAAGAAGAAAAAGAGGGTGGGGAAGAGAGAGAAAAAAGGGGGTATTTATAGGAAAATCCAAATTTTTTGAAAAATACCAAAAAATAGAAAATTATATTTCCGCGATCCTCGGAACGCACCGATCGCAACGGTACCACTCTCGCCTAGGTGAACGGCCCGATTCACCCGCAACGAGGTTCCGAAGGAAATACCGAAACACACACCGGTAATCGGAAAACACGCGCGGAAAAGTCGCGGAACGCTTCCGGGCCTCTGAAATAACTCCGGATCGCGCCGATCCGAACACGAAAGATGTCCGAAACGAAATTTCAGACACAACGGAGCCGGACACTCTGAGAAACCAGATCCGCGACTAATGAAAAAGGATCCGAAATGTCCGAGATGTTACAAGCGTAGAGCGGGAGGCGCCTTCGTGGTGGGAAGATTATCTATATACCCCTAAAAAATCTAAATTAGCGATATACCTCCACCTTTATGAAATTTACTTGTAAAGCCTTAAAATATTAAACAACTCCTCATTATGCCCTTATGTCAACGGGTGCTTAGTGGTTAACACCAAATGAGTTAACGGGGGTCAAACTTACTTACTCTTAGTTACTCTCTCTCTACCCTCCCTCTTCTCATCTCTCTCCCTCTCTGTTCATCATCCCCGACGATGACGAAGTTGGTGCTCTCCCTCCCTCCCGACTCCCCCACCATCGCTAGCAGAATCGACATAGATAGCATTAATAGGGGATGCGATGGCCGGCACTGGAGCCACGAGGGACTGGATCCCTACAAACATGGGCAGCCTGTCATGGGAGTGGGATGCTGGAGATGTTGAGAGGCCAGGGGCTAGAACTAAGCCCAGTGAGGCCATCTCCCAGGGCGGTGGGATGACTTGCTACCCCAGCCTCTGCGTTAGTTCTCTCGTGGACTTCCCAAGCGCGATGGACGCTGTCGAGGGCGATCTCACCCACATCTCCGTCAACAAGACACTGTGTGTCATACCCTGATTTTTGGATCTTGCATTCGCAAATTTCGGAGTGTTTGCACGGGTCTCGAAATGTGTTTTATAATTGAAAATGAATCTCAAGAATATCGGATCTTCGCGTCCCTCAAATAAGAGAAAATAAAATGTTTTTGGGTTCCGTGTGTGACCGACGAGTTGTGCATGTTTCGAGGATCATTGGGTCAAAATTTGGGAATTTTTCCATTTCGTTTGAAATTTCAGCGAATAAAAGAAGAAGAAGAAGAGGAAAAAAAGAAAAGAAAATAATGAAACTTATTTTATTTTAAATCCCCACCCCATTTCTTTTCTCACTCTCTCATTCTCTCCTCTCTGTCCCTCCCGTTTCACTCTTCCCCCTCTCCCGTGTCTCACCCTTCCTCTCCCGTTCCTCCCCATCTCCTCCCCATTCTTCGGACGGCCGCCAGAGGACACCGAGGAGGAGACGGCGAGCGACGTGGGGCGACGTGTGACATGCATGGAGGCGAGGAATGTGAGGTGGCGGCGAGACGAACCGTGTGTGTATTCGCGAGAACTTCAGCGTTTTGGCGTGGATCAATGCCGACTTTGCGTCGATTCTTCGTTCAAGATAGGGGGATAGATCCCGATCCCTTGCGCTTTATTTTTCCCGTGGTTTCATGTCGATCCGGGTGAGTTTAGAGTGGGTTTTCTTTTGTAGAGAAAATATGCATGTTATGGGATGAACGGCGTTTTCCGCCGATTAGGGTGATTTCATTTGGTTTAACTTTGTGACAATGATGTGTTCGATATCAGGCATCGATCTCCCCTTGTTTGTTGTGCGTTCCTCTACGATCTGAGGCCGTGATAAGGCTGACTGCGGGTTTTATTTATATTTTGGTGAAAATATTATATTTCGGGGTGGGAAACGATTTCCAATCATTTTTGTGTGTGAATGCGGTCCATCGATGTGTTTCGACCTTGTGGCCAGTGGGGATAGGTTCCCCGATGTTTTCCCCCATGTTCGAGGCGAATGGGGCATGATTCGGGGTGTAATGGTGGGTTCTCGACCATTTTCGGTCAACCAATGCGTGGGGTCGATCGACTGATAGGTGAGTGGTTCAGAACAGAGGGTAGCAGGGCTCTCTGGTGGCTTTCGGTCGACCAAACCTGATGGGTCGGTCGACCGATGGGGCAGGTCGATAGACCAATTTGAGGAATCAGTCAACCATTCTCTGTTGGGTCTGTCAGCCATGCCAAGTCGATCGACCCTGGGTAGATCGACCAACCCAGGGGTAGACTGGCGATGATGTCGGCCGGCCGATTCATGCTTCGTTCATACTCCATATGGTCCGAGAGATGCGGCCTGCATTTCTTGGTCTTTGTGTGGGCCGTGGGACCTCGCTAGGTCTATCCAATGGGGATTATGTGTTCGAGTAATTTCAAGTGTATGAGGGGTTATCTTCCCGCATGTTCAAATCCTATGAAGGGTAATTTCTGAGCCGCGTGGCTTGGTTGCTTGAGGTTCATCCCCGTGCGAGTTAGTGGACTAAAAACTGCTAGTGTGTGACATTCAACTTGTGACCCGGCCTGGGGCCGAGGTATTCCTTAGTAACTAGTGAGCGGGTTCGTTCCCGTGAGTTTAGATGGATGGTGTGACCACAGTTTCCCTGAGTTAGCCTTGAGGGCATGGATATATATGTATATGTAGACATAGTATTTGAGTCAAGAGAAGATAACCTGCAAACCGTGGATGGACCAAGCGAAGACAACCTTGTGTGCACAACGCTTAGTGTTTCCCAGGCAAAGACAACCTATTGTCGGACGAAGACAGCCCTAGCGTGTGTGCCTTGGTTAGGACAATGGTACGACATTGACGGGTGTAGAGGCGCATATCCCGTGTGAGGTAGTAGGACACAGCTGTGCTGTTGGGCACAGGGGCACAGATCCTAACCAGTCCCATGGAGTGGTGTGTGTGTGTGTGTCTTCGCCCCACTCGCAGACATGGTGTGGGTTGTGTGTAGGAGATTTGAGAGTTGGATCTGCTGGTTAAGGTTGAGTTATTGACAGCATTGTCGTGGCCCTTCTAGCGTGCGAGCTAGTTTCTCACGACAGCGAGGTCATGGTCTTTCCTACTGGTACGAGGCTGACGTACTCCAGTAGTGAGGTTGTGATCCTCCCGTGAGAGGAGATCGTGTTCAGGGCCCTGTGGCCTTAGTTAAGATTCCTTCTGAGAGGTTTTGTGAGCTAACGTCGTCACGATAGAGGGGTCGTGAGTCTCCGATGGGTAGCTGCAGTCCCGACGTGAGTCTGTTGGTCCTTCCCGACCTTGAGGGAGCGTGTGCGAGCCACTTAGTTGTATAGTCCTTGGAGATAGTGAGGATAGAAGGAATTATGGGTAATTTAGTAAATTGTGTTATCTTGCCGTTGATTACCTGCTATTGTTACTTTTATTACTGTTGTTGTTATTGTCATCCTTACGGTTATCATGCTGTTTATTGTGGTAATTGGTGGAGCGATAAATTTATTTTTACATGGCCCTCACGTCACGTCACCTGGTGACATGACCGACACACCAAGTTAATTAGACGCGAGAGTCACTTAAAAAAATATTAAAAAAAATAAAATGTGCTGCATGTGCAACACCCCGAGGTGTTGCACTAACTATTACTCTATAGTGATCTATCTATGAGAGTGAGTTCCACTCTTCATTAATTATTAGGATTTTTACATAAAATTTTTTGTTAGAATTAAATTTGTAAAAATTATTATTAAAATATATTAATAGTCATATCATTGAGTTAATTTTAATAATACATAAATATCATTTAAATATACTTTTTATAAATTTTTGACAAAATGACATGTCTACAAATAAATATGACAACTTTACATGATTTATATTTACACAGTGATATGTCTGTTAATATATTTATAAAAATATTTTTTATAAATTTTTATTTAACAATATTTTTATGAAAACAGTTTAAATATTTCTATACTTCATTAATTGTCAAAAATTTTATTCATAAATTAGAACATGAAAAGATACTTATAAAACAATTAATCTAGTATGCAACTCACCTCTCATAACCAACCATCGTGACATCGGATAAAACGGTGGCGGGAAAACGATGCATTAGCATTTCTCATCTTACCACACGAAGGAAGCACACGTGAGTTTTATTTGAACTCCAGCCGGCAGAGCAAATTTGCTGCACCAGTGCATCTTATCCCATCCCCCTGTGAAAACAGGGAGCAGTTACACCAGGTCAAACCCAGTTCCACGGCAAGAATCACACATTAATTAATCTCTGGTGGAGGAACGATCTCGCAGGACTTGATCTTCTCAATCCAGTGGACGAAGGAGTTAACCGAGTGCCTGAACCCCAGGAAGCCATGCTCCTTGCTTTTGTTCATGCAGTCCAAAACTCCAAATAGGTGTCCTCCACGTTGAGGAAGCCGTCCACGAACCGGCACTCATGCGCCACCTCCTCCAGCCGCGTCCGACACAGCTCGTTCTCCTCCACGATGGCCTCCCAGAGTTCCCCCCTTGCTCTTCATGGCCTCCTGTTAGGACCGTATATGGGCATATCTGCTTTCTCGCAGGGGAACCATCGACTCCTCTGGTCGCCGTCCACAACGGCAAGCTCATCGTCTGGGCCTCTGCAAATGGCCGGTCTCTTCCCCTGGTCCTTCTCCTCCTCCTACCTCTTTTTACTGCAGGGTCCGGATGCGGCGGCTCCAGCGACGCAGTTTGGCAATGTTTCCCGAGTGGAGGACGCGCAGCACTTCCACATCTACTACGGACAGAGCTTCAAGGTCATCAAGAACAGCGTGGACGGGAAGAGCTACCTTCTCATGCAGGTGCGCACCCCACGGTCCTCACCCACCCACCAGGCCGCCGCTGACCTCCCTCCCCTGCATAGTACTATTTTAATTTCTCTTTAAGTCTTATTAAAGAGTTCTCTGTAGACTTTGCGATTGTTCTGCTCCTTTCATCTTCTTTGTGAATGTCTTCACAGATCTTTAATCGGAGTACTACACGGGGAAAAGCAGCAAGGAGGGAATTCTGGCATATACCCATGATTCCTTCATGAAATTAGATTTCTTCTCCAGATATTCCCTCTGGTCATTCAGCCGAAAGAGGATTTCTTTACAGGGATAAAATACCTACCGTATTCATTCATTCAAAGTTGCCTGTAGAAAGAAACGGACCGTGAAGCAATTCTCTGTTGGTTTATGCAGGATTTGTAAGATATTTGCGATATGGACATGTCACCTTAGGACGCCGAGGAAGAACGACGCCGCCCGGAAGACGTCAGTGGTCCAGTAGGCCAAGAACATCCACGGTCGATCCTTGCCGCAGGAGACGGCCCCGGACGGAACGCCCATCCCTTCTGGCTTCTGCTCACGGCAGCCCCTCTGTCCCAGCTTCTTTCCCAGCGACTCCATGCTATGCCGCCGCAGCTTTTGTCGTAGGTCTCTCAAAAATGAAATGGGCGATTCTTGCGGGTCTTGATGGGGTCCGAGTCCGATGTTAGGAGATGCGGGTATTCTCAGTACCCATTTTTAAATAGCCGGTCATGGAAGGTTCAATACCCGAGCAACTTTAATATGGTTGGATCGGATCTGGGTCCAACCGACAATTTGCACCCCTATCCACATCCATTAACGTCCTTGCTCTCTCTCTCTCTCTCGTCATTTTCAACAGATGACTTGTAAAATGAAAATAAGAATATTTTAGATTGTAGAGTCCATCTGTTAAAGTTTATTGGGGTGTATTTTTTTGAAAAATCTTTGCATAAAATAGATGCCAGAGAGTGTAAGAGATTTTGGTCGAAAAAAATCCATGCATGTCAATATGACTCGCTTGCACTTTAAAAGTAGTGAGATTAATGTGACAAATTAATGAGTTTAAAAATCAGGGATAAACGTTGAGTGGGAGTTTAAAATAGCCTTTAACATGATGATTAAATGATGGATAAGATTTAAATAACATTTAAGCGGTAGATGGACCTCTAAATCAACCCCGAAACTCCACGGGAGAACTTCTGTAGGTTATTTACCTCCCCTCCTCTTGTGTATGTCTCTCTCCATTTTAAAAAATTCACCCAACACAAAAGTGGAGACAACTTTTGACCGTGATTGAGATTGATTGTGAAAGAGATTCCAATGATTGGAATCCCCAATTCATCCCAACCAAACACGCCCTTAACTCCCCTCATCTTGTGTCAGTCTCTTTTCATTTTAAAAAATTCATCTAGCACAAAAGTTGAGATAACCTTGAGCCATTTGATTGAGATTGAGATTGTGCATGAGATTTTATTATTAGAATCTCCAATTCATCCCAAACAAACACGCCCCGCTTTAGTCGACCAACCGTGGTAAAACCCCCTGCAACCTATCTATCTAGTAAAAATTCTCCAGAATCCATTTCTTGTTCCTGAAAAATTCAAGATATTGTAGCTTGATAGCCGGATCAAGAGGACTTATTGTAAAACATAAACATTCCCGAGGGCCAAAATTTGAGTAGGTCGGTCAACGACTCTGCTTGAGTTGATCTAGATCTGTGAAAAGGTGAGGCATATCAATCTCAAATTAGCCAAGAAAATGAGGAAAATGAAAGTTGAATAAAAAGAGGAAAAAGAAAGTGAAAAACAAAAGTCAAAATCAATGGAAAAAAGAAAGATGATGAAATACATTTTTCTATCCCTCATCTCCTTCTCTCTCTTTTTTTTTTTTTTTGTAGCTTACGTGCCTTTCCTCGTTTCGTCAGTTTCACAGGCTTTAGTGTACACTTGGCCCCAATTGAACCCCGATAGGTTGATCAGATGAGATCAATCTAATTTAGGCCGGGTTCAGCCCAATATCGGCCTAACTAACCATTTTGACGGGGTTTGCTCCATCGATTTTGGACAATCGATGTTAATCTAGTCTTCAAAAGTTGTTTGCTTTGGCACAGTGCTTTCATGCCTTCATGGGATGAGATCATACCATCCCTGACACTTCACGTGAAAAAGCTCACGTCTGAGAAGCAATGGGGAGAGATGGGGAAGAACCTAAATAAATTTATTGTCAGTCCGTGAACATGTTTCCCTTGTTTGTTTCTCAATGAACGGCTAAAAGTATATCTATGTTTTTACAACTTCAAAAAAAAAAAAAACGAAGATGAGTTACTGCATAAGTTTTCATTTACAAAATGAGATCAAAAGCTTGCTTAAACTCGAGGTGTTTAGTTGGATAATAGAACTAAGTCTAGTTAAGGGTAACAACATGAATAATATTTTGTGCAAGGCCGGCATTGCGCAAATGCCATGTCAAATTTTACTACTCCCTCTCGTTGGCCCGAAAAAATAGGACACGATGATTTTCACAGAGAAAAGGATATCCCGCGATAAGAAAAGGATGCCCCGCGACGTGATTGTTAAATATGTGACAAGTACACTCAATACACAGGCACGCTCGACAAGGAAACACGTAAACAAAATATTTAGTAAAAATGACTTTTTTATTATAAGAACAAAATATTTATTATAAAATTAAAATATTTTATTGAGTTTCACTCTTATAATAAAATGGTTCATTTATGTAGTATTTTATTATTGTAATAAAATATTTAAATCATATAGGAAAATATTTTATTTGTGTAAAATATTTTATTTTATTTTTATAGTAAAAAAATATTTCGTTCATGGAATAAAATATTTTATTTCTATATTTTTCTATCGAGTGTGCTCACTTATTTAGTGCGTCTATAGCGTATTTAATGTGTCTATCGTGGGATGTCTTTTTTCGACCGTGTGACGTCATTTTTTTTACGAAAGTCATCATGTCTAATTTTTTCAATCCAATGAGAAGGAATATTATAATTTGACGTGACCTTTATATAATGCTTGTACAAAATATTACGCTAACAACATTCATGTCGGGGTTAGCGATATTTGAGTTCTTCTCATTTACGAGATGAGTCCAAAATATGTTCAAACTCGACTCAATGAATTGAGTTGCGCTGACCTGAAAATGTGTTCAACATCAACTTCATTAATTAATTAAAAAATAAAAGTTCGGTGGACCTAATTTAAGCTTGAAGCTTATTGGATAGTCTCACGTCGATTAATTTAGCAGAAGAATTGTCCTCGTATAATGTTGTTGCCTTCATCCCCTCGATGCCTAAGTTTTGGGATGACTTTTGTTTGCACATTATATCAGGGCACGCGTCGGGGAGTGTTGGATAGTCTCACATCGATTAGTGATAGTAGACTTATCATATAGTGTTACCTTCGTCCCCTCGATGCCTAAGTTTTGGGAGTGACTCGTGAGCAACATTTCTCGTTATATTGTCCCCCGTGAGAGAGGAATTCAGTTAAGGACTTCGTTATTTCATAAAATATTATAAAATTATATAACTATTTTATTTTATAATATTAAAATATTTTTTACTATAAAACATCATAAATGACGTGGGACACTAAGGTTTTTTTATTCTACTTTATAATCGGGGTGCCAATGGGCCGGGCTCGGACCATACTTAGGTCAACCCGGTCTGGACTCGACTCATTAATATTAAAGTCCGAGCTCGGTCCGAGCTCGAGGTACGTCGGGTCGGGACATGCCCGATAATTTTATAAAATGTAAAACCCAACTAAGGCCTGACTCGATTCGAAAACGTAAATAAAAATAAAATTTAATAAATTTAATAATATAAAATTTATAATGTCACTAAATTCATTAAAATTTTAATATTAATTACTTAATTTTTTGAAAAGAGAAATTTTAATTTTATAATTAAATAAAATAACATAATTTTAACTAAGTAATTTTTAAAATTTAAAATGAGACCGATCAAACTCAAAACTCAAACCCAGCTTGTGAGCCTAGTTGGTGGCCCAACTAGGCCCACGAGCCGACAAATGTCTTGAGACCCGATCTGAAATCATATCAAGTCTGGGGCTGTCAAGCCGGCTCAGCACATTGACAGCCCTACTTTATGATTCATCTCTACCAGAAATCAAAATTAAAAAAATATAAGATGAAATGACAAGAAACCAACAAAATATCTTATTTTATTTTACGTGCATCCAAACAAAATAATCCTAATTTTAAAATAAAAAAGGTACACAAATTGTAAAACCTTAAAACTATACAAACTAATAAAATGCTTCATTTTATTTTGTAGTCATCCAAAAAAGATATTTTTGATTTTAAAATCATAAAGACAAATAAGAGAATGCGACGTCACGCCCTACATCAATTAATTCTAGGGGATCTCTTTCAGCTTTATGCCTCTGTAGGAGATCATGCAGTCAAAGATTTTGGTGACCGGAAAAGATGAACAGGCCCCCACATTCTCCACGCCCAGTCAAACGACTCAAACCTATCCGTTTCCTTCCGTGGCCTCGGGCCACCCAACGGATGATAGAACATTTGTTAAGGAAACTCTCATGTCAATTGTCTGACTCTTGGTACGGAGGTCTCAGATTCAATTTTTGAGAGAATTTATTTGACTCGTATTTAATTCTAGAAAAAAATGACTCTAGAAGTTGATATTCTTGAGAAAAAAAAGTTACGTTTTAATTAAATGTCATTAAATTTGAACTCAAATCTTTTACCCTCTTGTAAACCCAAGTAACAAGGTGTTAGATTCTCCATCGTAAAAATAAAAAACACTGCTAGACGACTATTTAAAAAATGGAAAGGGGGGGGGGGGGGGTTCTTCCTGTTCAACTTCTTTCACTGGGCGTGGTCCGAGGTGGGTTATCGGGAGGAGTCGAAGTAGACCTATAAACGGTCGGATACGGAGCGGATAATGTGATATCCGAATTCGTATCCGATTAATAATCGAATTATCCGATTAGTAATCGAATTATCCATCGGATACTTTATTCGGATAACGATCGGATAAATCTGAATTCGAATTCGGTTCGAATTTTAAACGGATAATTACTAGGCCTACTTAGGGGTGAGTTGTGTTAGCCGTGTGAGGGCATCGTATATTGTTTTCTCAAAAAAATAAAGAAAGAGTGAATTTTTTTTTATTTTGAGAGATGTTATCAAAAGATTAGACTTCATCCTAAAAAATAGGAGATAACTTATCAATGAATTTCTTATTTTTAAATTATATTTTGAGAGCAAAAAAAATAAAAAAGAATAATCAAAAAATATATTAAGATTTAAGTTAATTATATATAGAATATGTATATAATTAGATTTTTATCTAAGGGTTCATATTCGGTCGGATAATATCGGACACGGATATCTCAATATTTGAATTCGTATCCGATTAATAATCGGATATCCGATATCCGATTAATAATCCGATATCCGATTAAATTATCCGTCGGATATTTTATTCGAATAATTATCCGATTAAACGAATAAGAATTCGAATTCGGTTCGAATTTTAAACGGATAATTGTCAGGCCTAAGCCGAAGGGTCTTCTCCCCCACCCCAACCCCCTTCATCCGTTGCCATCTGCCATAATGGTCCCCAGAACGGTGCACACGGGGCCTGGCAATGGTGGGAGGTTGAGACAGGAAGAGAGTGCCCATGCAGAATCTAAAGAAGGGAATTGAAGGAGGCTACAATAGGGATTCTTACTTTTGAACCCGTAGAATCTATCATGCTTACGGATTATATAGTCCTTCCAAAGTAGATATTTATATATAAATCTTTAAGATTCCACAGTTATTTAGTAAACACTTTCAAAAAAAAATCTTGAAGGGTTTATTCATACTAATACGAGGAGTTTCACTAAATAACTTGAGAGACAGTGGGATAGCCGTTGGTCTGAGAGACTCAGTGAGTGAAGCACTCGAGCGTCCAGTTCCTTCGGGAGGGAGGGGGAAGAAGGATGATATATGTAGGAACCCACTCCTTGGGATGTGCTCACTTTGCTCACCACCCGTAAGGATACTTTGAACACCACTACTCACGGAAGGCCTGGATCTCCTTTGGCTCCTCGCTTTGTTACAAATGCACTGTCTTAATCATATTCCAGGTAGGCTGTGATGACCCACCAGATTTTTCTTCCATGAGACACAGAGAAAGGTGAGGATAAGGAGGAGAGAGCTGGTGATGATGGGGGGTGGGGGTGCAGCAAGCCCTGGCCATGGCCTTCTCTCTTCTCATTGTCTGTCCAGAGTGTCTATGACCACAATTTGACGATGGAAGAGAGAGAGAGAGAAAAAAGAAGGATAAGAGAAGAAAAGATGGCAGTGAGGGTTCATGATTTGGTGTGGGCGAGAAGACCACTTGTGAGGAGAAGAGATCAATGATGGCAATCTTTTGCCTTTTCCGCCTCCGCGGTGGGGGTCATTCCACCCATCAATTGAGTTGGCCTCTCGGTGAGCCCCTGCCGAGGAACCCCAACCAGACGTTGTATATAATATGATGGGTCTCATGGTGTAGTAGATTCCTGATCTCTTCCACCTCATGTAGATTTCTATGTTCTTCTTCCTTCACTTCCTCGCCCATTTGGCTCTGGTGGAAAGAGTTCCAGAACAGTACACAAAGTATATGATTAGGCTGTTGCAATCAGCAACACTTCCTGTTCAGGTGCATGTGGTCTTGGGATGAAGCCTTCATAACAAAAAATCTAACTGTAAAGGTTCAAGCGTATCTTTATGTAATCTTGGTTCCTTCGTTAAGTATCCTATGTGCACCTCCTGTGATCACCAATAACGCATTTGGACACAGATTTTTAAACACATTGTTCTAACACAATCAACACAACGGATAGAAAGATGTCTCAACTTTAAGAGAGAGAAGATTTCAGCTTGTCTGATAATTTAAAAGAGGAAGTGGAGGCCGGTGAGGTGCCCTTTTGTTATGTCAAAAATTTGTACAAAAAATATGTAAGCAAACTGCTCGCCTAAGACATTGGAGAATTAACAAGACACGTGTCCAGGGTCATAACTACATGAAACATATTTTATTAATTGATACGAGACTATTGTCCAGAGAGTATGACTAAATTCTAATACTCGATTTCACAGTTAAGATAGACCGTGGAAATTAATTAGGTAGAAATGACAAGATAAAAAATATATAAGATTAGATCATAGACTATGTGTTGATATCATATTGAAATCTACAAAACTACAATCTTAAGATACATAGTCTTAAGAGTCATAAGCACATGAACCATAACCAATTAATTGATATGCGACTATTGTCCAAGAATTATGCGCAAATTCTAACAACCTCTACAACTTGTACGGGTAACTTATTCCATCTAAGCAATTTCGAGTAAAATATAGTCTTAAACGTTATTTACACTTTGTTATATGTTTAATTCTGAAATACATGATTCAATAATCAACTGGTTGTTGTTTAATGTTTTGCTATTTCACTACCCCTTCTTCCATCCAGGCGCTGTTTACTATGCTGTAAAATGTGGAAATCTTATGTTTCTAAAATTATCGGTTTTAAAATTATTTGACTTTGACTTATCGCGCTCTTAGACTGAAAATCATAATCACAATAAAAAAAGTGTCACAATGGCTGGCCAGATTTTAGAATTAAAGCGCTTACAGCACCCCAGACATCTAGGGCACCTTTGACATCCGGGTAAGGGGGGCGGCTAACCGACCCCGAAGGGTCGATTGAGATAATCGACCCTCGGTTAGCCGATTGTGTGAGGGGGAGGGCGAGCGGAGGTGGGGCCCCTCGGTTAGTCGGTGTCGGCTAACCGAGGGACCAAGCCGTTGTCAAAGACGGCCCTAGAAAATACCCACAAAATTGATATTTTGTGATGTTTTACATCTGTTTACGGCACACAAATAACATCCTCGTCTATAGGACCAATACAATGGGACAGTAGTTGAAGTTTCAGCAGTGACTCACTCAGACCCTTGGGCATAATTTTGTTTTTTTTAACTTGGAATCCAGTATAGTTGGTATAGGATTTAATCTGGACATTTACCACCCAGAGTTCAATGCTTACAACAATGTCTGTTATCTATCATCAAATCAAACGCATATTAGGTTTGATGGTTTACTATTGGACCCCGTAATTTTTGAGATTAATTCTAAGAAAATAAAGTTAATTAAATTAACATGGTGACTAAATGATACTAAATCATCTTCATTGTGTCACACATGCATTCTGGGATTCCGTGAGATAACATATATTATTTTATTAGGCTAAGGGCATAAGAGCAATTAGGTGAAGTTAAAGGTTTGGTTGTCATAGCCCTCCCTATATATCCTTCATCGGAGCATAATATCATGAATATCTTTAAAATATGAGTAATGTTACGATTATGTCTTCGCCGTAACTTTCATGTGTTTAACCCGAGTTAAGTGTGAGTTAAAGAGTAAAACTTTTGTATATATACCCCTGTAAAATTTGATTTTGTCAAATATACCCTAGATCTAATGACCGTAGATGACATATTTCACGGAATATTCTCCTCTGTCGACGGTAATAAACTAAAGGAGTATAACCACAACATTTCTGTCTAAACGAAGGCTATTCATGATAATATGTTCAGATGAGGGGTATATTTGACAAAACCAAACTTCACGGAGGTATATATGAAAAAATCCCTAGAAAAAATTGGTAATGAGTCGAGGTCAAGGAGAAGATAAGAACTCACAAACAACCTCACACGCGTGCTGCGACTTTGGTCTGTGGAGTAGAAGCAAAAAGAAAAAATAACAAAAGATGGTCAATGGGCATCTTATAGGCCCGAGGTCGGTTGCTAAAAATGGGGGAGGAATGTGCCTCTGCCCTCTTTTCTTCCTCTCTATATGTGTGCAAAAGGGGGAGTAGGGGGATACCTTCCATCGTTGACGCCAACTAAGGGGGGGAACTCGTGTCTTCCTCCTCTCTTCCTTCTCTCCATAGGCGAAAGGGGGGAACGAGGGGGGCCACCTCCACCGCTATTCTAGCCAGGGGGAAGAAGTTTACCGTCATCTCTCTCTTCCTTCTCTCCACTACCAAAGGGGGAGGGGGGTTCACCATCCACCGTCAATGTCAACCAGAGGGGGGGGGGAGCTCGCTTTCCCCTTCTCTCTTCCTTCCCTCTGTAGGTAAAAGGGGGGAGCAGTGGGGGTTTGCCTCCACTGTCGGTCCAACTAGGGGGGAGCCCGCCTCTCCCTACTCTCTTCATTTTGTCAATAGGCAAAAGGTGGAAGCAAGAGGGTCCACCTCCATTGCGGGTTTAGCCAGGAGGTAGAGCCGTGCCCCCCTCCTCTCCTCTCCTCTCTCTCTAGCCGCACAAAGGAACAAGGGGGAGGAACCCGGTTCACCTCCTCCTTCGCTCTCCCTTCTCTCTATGTGCACATGAACAAGGAGGGAGAAGGGGGGAGGCTGTGCCTCCGTCTCTCTCTTCTCTCTATGTGTGTATGACAAAGGGGGGAAATCGGGGGGTTCACTCCCACCCCCTAGTCTTAGGGGGAGGTAGCCCACCTTCTTTCCCCCCCCCTCTCTCATCATTTAAAATAAGACAAAGAAGAAGGAAGAAAGGAATAAGGAAAGGGGGAAGGAGGGGGTTGACCGTAGCCTCCCTTTCTCATCAACCCCGGGGAAGCCCACACCTACCTTCCACCTCCACTTATTTTGGGGGGGAGAGACCCCAAGGGTAATAAATACCCAACAAGTCATGGACATAGGCCTTCCCCCAGGTAAAAGCCCTATAAAAGGGAAAGGGTAGCTCTTTCCACACACAAAACAAGGATAAAGAAACTAGGAGGCAAAGTCACAAGGTTCAAGAACACTCAATGGCACTAAAAACTTAAAGACTCGGGATAAGGCCGATAGTTTGCTCTATCTCTCAAGAATTATTTGTTTGTGTTGTTTGATCTCATAAAATCTCTTTGCAAGGGTATATTCTTATTATTACATATATACCGTTACTTTGAGGAAAATCTATTGTAATTGTACGGAAATTTTGTAAAAATATAGAAGTTTGTGTTTTGCCCAAGAAATTCACGTTTATGTCAAAAATTACACAAAGATCCTTGAAAGTTTTAGAAATTACGTGAATGTCTTGAATTTTTAAGAAATAGTAGAAATGTATGAAAATTATGAGAAAACTTCGTATTGTCCAAAAATTTAAGGAAAATCGTTAATATGCTCAAAAATTGCATACATACTTTGTAACTTTGTAAAATTTCATAAACGTCTGGGAATGGTTAAAAGTTATATAAACACCTTTGCTCGTAGGAAAATGGCGGATATACCCTACTTGTGAGAAAATTACAAACCTACCCTTGCCTTATGTGAAAGTGTGTAAATGATCACGAGTCCATCCAATGGACCAAAGTAATCATATGGTGATCCTACGGTCCATTAAAATGAAAGTCAAAATCTAACGGTAGTTTCTTGATCTAAAGTTAATCTGACGATCAGATTTCAATCCAGAGCAGATCTAACAGTCAGATCTTAATTTAAACTCAATTCAACAGTCAGATTTCAATCCAGGTCAAATCTAACGATTGAATCTTGATTGAATACAAATCCAATAGTCAGATCTTGACTCGGGGTAAACAAGCTGGTCCGATCTGAATCGGATCTAAATCTAACGACCGGATTTAGATAAAACCCCCAATATTATATGTAATTTTGTAGGAGTTTGAGGATATATTTGATAGTTAATCAAAGATGTTTAGATTTATGTCAATCTAAATAAACACTGATTATAGTAGTTGAGAAAAAGTTTAATACACGAACCTTAAAGTTTATGATAAATAAAATGCAGAAATAATTGTACATGTAGTAATCAAATAACTGATAAATATGCATATTTGTTCAATAAATGAACACCCTAATTACTTTACCATTTTCCCGGGTGTGAAACATTCATTTCCATGGATGCATTATTTATCAGTTTGGCAGGTTGGGAGAGTGTTGGCCTTGTTTGGTTTTCCCGTAATAAGCGGCGAAAATTTCGCTCAAAGCTTGCAATATATCGTACGAGAAGATAGTTGGACAGCAGTCTGATGATTGTGCTCCTCAAGTGTGTCTCTTCCCTCTGATCGGTGGACCCTCCGGAGAGACCTTGAATGGGTGGGGCGCTCTCAATTTTTGTTGATGGGGGGGGGGGGGGGTGTAACTTTCTTGCTTTATATGCACTTGAGAGGATTCTTTTGACTCTATGGGGGACTAGCCCCTCCGTTTGATGAATCCACTGAATTGTCGAGAGAGAGAGAGAGAGAGAGAGAGAGTACACTGGGCAAGGTTATTGTTGAAGCTGAGAATGTTGTATGCATCACTTGGCGTTATCTTTATAGCTGTCGTTCTTTGTGTTAGCCCACGCACACCATTAAGTGGGCATCACCCATCTTGTTAATAAATTTAGTAGACTTAAGGATAAAACTAATCCGCACGGTGATCAACTTACCATACAAAATTACAAGACCCTTCCATTGCCGATTCACCTCACTTACGTATGGTGTCTGTTTACCACCAACTTTAATTTTAAGGCAAAGAAGGGAAGATGTCACAACTTCAAAGATTGAAACTATTGCTCTATAGTTATTAAAGCACATTACTTCATGGTGAAAAAAAAGGGATCGCAGTAATACCCTTTAGATTAAATGTAAGGATTCTTAATTTGGAATTACATCTTTGAAATGTGGGTCTGAGCTCCCTTGTGACTACCTAGAGACTCCTTAATAATTAAAAAAAACACAAAATTAAGTTAACTATCCCTATAACTATTTAAGTTCCTTGGGACTAATGGATTGGACAAGTATATATATGCCTTAAAGTGACATTGGGGTACTATTTTCCACTGGAATTAAGCATTCCTTGCTGGTCAAGCCTGGCATTAACATCTAAACCTGGTGACCAACCCACCTCTGGATATCATAACACCAGGCACCAGCCATCCGAGAGCCCTAATAACAATCACCGACGCTTTTTCCCCACCTTTAGCGGCGGTTCATGCCGGTCCAAGGGGTGTCCGTGGTCTGGATGCATTAATTGGCCCACTTCTGGGCCGGGGCTTTTGGTGGGGTCGGGACCCGGGGAAACCGGGCGGTGGGCAAATCGATGCCATGCCGGCCCAGCGACTCATGGTGCGGTCCCCGCCCGCCAAGTGGCCCGTGCCTTCTGTGGCCCCTGCTTCCTTTATTTTTCCTCATTTTGTTCCCTTTTTTAAAACGGACACCCGAGCCTAGCAGGTCCGGACTCCGCACCTGGGATTTGAATTTTTCGAACGTTGGCTTCCACGCGAGGGGCTCGTGCACGTTTAAAGGCGCGACGAAGATAACAATAATAATAAAATTAGTTTCTTCAAATCCGTTCACCTTCCTTTCCCAACCTTTTTTATACCCAAGCATTGAGCATGAATTTTTTTAAAAAAAACAACTTAACGAAAGAGATGCCATAATGGAGGTTTAGGGTATACTAATCAGATTAAATTCACCCAAGTCCATCATTGATTCATGGCTATGGATAGAAAATTATGGAGTGCTCTTGATCATACTCAATCATTAAACAACGCCTACTTAACGTGTGGATACGATGTCGCTAGCCTCATTAATCCTACGTGATGAACGACGTGTTCGAAGTTTGAAGGACCCCATGAGCTCCTTCTGTTTTCTTAATGCCGCGGCATTGATGGAGGAGTTCCGGTTTGGTCTTTATTACATTCTCAATTTACATTTACTGAAATGTCAAATGATTGATCACATGCCGAATAGCTTCAAGAGTAACCGTCGAATGTGTTGAATTTAGTATTTTTAAAATATCAAAGTTTTATTTCCGGTGGAGTTTTGTCTCACATTGGAAGATGAGAAAAATTTTCATCTTCTTATAGTTGGGACTCTTTGCTACCTTGTGCGCTCCTTCCTTTGGGGAGACTATGGTAGTTGGGCCATTTGAGCTTGTGGGCTCCTTGGGCCTTATTCTATATCACACACGCGCGTATATTACCTTGCCTTGCCGATGCCGTGTCGTGCGTGTGTATATGTAATATTCGACATTTATTTTATTTTATTTTTTGACCGAGCGTCTTTTGGGTTTCCTCCGCGTCTCCTCGGATTCTCTCTCTCGCGTCCCTTTGGGAACGTGGGTGTCGGTTCGTGTGCTTGACCGTTGTAGACTCTGGTTGAGAGTCTATTTAGGATAGCAGTTTTTCCGAGAGTTTACATAAGAAGGAACTCATCTTCCTCCCGTTTTTCCTCTCCCGGTCATCTTCCTCTGCAAGATCTCGAAGTGGTCACTGTGGTGTTCGCCCCGGCGTCGCAACTTGGAGTGCACCTTTGCGCCGCCATCGTTTGGGTCGTCGTATCTTGGGAGAAATTTCGCCGTGGAGCCTATTGCACCGTGTAGGGGCGAAACGACTATAAAGAAAGCGACATCGCGCTTCGACCAGAGTTTGATCTTCCTAAACTTCATTTCCACATTTTTCTGTTGATCCGTCTGATAGAGAAATCTCTCAATAGTGCATCCGTGATCTTATTTTTTCAACAGAATGTTATTAAGAAATCATTACTGCCAAAAATAGAAAACAAAACAAAAATCTTCATAAAATTTGGCAAGATGGGTGACAGCCAATTCTACAAATCTGGAAAGGAAAATAGTTTATTAACACCATTCCTCGACTTCAAAATTTGACACACCAATAAACATACACCACAACTCTCTCCTTTATGAAGTGCCAACTCATTATTTACACGACGCAGCATATTTTATTTGATGGAGTCGAATTTGGAGTCAAAAAATTAAGTTGAAGTGAGATCATCTACACCCTTCAATACACGTACTTAAAATCGACTCAAAATTTACCACATCCTCCGAGAAGAGTAGATGAGATCTCATGTCACCTGATCCCAACAGAGGCAACAGTGCATGTGCCCCCCGAGTGGGCAAAATCCGATACAACGAAAGTTACGAAACCCAAAGACTACTCGACAATGATGTGCTACCTGCTGTTCTTTGAGCGGCAACTTCCTTCAAAAGAACTACAAATCCACCCTCCACATCTGAAAAGACCGAGCGCCTGCGACCGAGGAGGAGCCCTGATCTTTTCATCCGGGGAAAATGGCCTCTTCGCAGCAGGCAAGCTTCTCTTTTTCTCCGGTCAACAACTGCCTCAGGTTTTTGAAATTTCGAAAATTTAGAATGCAACGCCACGTACGACCCTCCGCATCCGGCCAATAGATGGAGGCCACGATACCATCGGCCGTTCCCTGTTGGCACGGCGCAATACGCCCGGTGCGGGGAGGCCCCTAACTCGCGGCTGGTACGTTGGAGGTTCTGTTTGTCCTCTTCTGGTACACCTGAGCCACGTGGCGAGGACTGGTTTACCCGGGACGCCTGAACGGTCACTGCCGCCTCGCCGTTGCCGGCGGTCAATATTTTCAAATAAGTTCCGTGACTGCCGTGAAAAATGCAAAGATTAAATAATCTCAAGAACTAATCCAAGCCGTGTTTAATCGTGGAGATCAACATTATGAGCTCGGCAACCTTTCAGAAACATAATAATAAAATCGAGTATTAATAACCTCTGAACATATCAACAAAAAAAAAGACTGGAGACAAAAGGGGTAGTTAGAATTAAGATTCGTTTCATATATTGAAGAACGACATAAAATATCATAAAATATTAATTTTCTATGCTCTCTTGACGTTTGTTGTGCTATAGACACTTGACTTTTAGAATATGGTTTCAATTTTCAATTCAAATCTAGCATAAATGTAAACTTTTAAAATTTGAAAAATTAAACGTCTCAAGATTAACAAATTATGACGTTTCACAGCGCACCAAGAAACACAGTGGTGCCACAGAGATATCTTCCCTTTCACAGCCTCCCCACCAAAATCCTTTCAAAAACTTTTTTACCAAACCAGAAAAGGAAGAAGCTTTAATTGCACGATTAATATCCATGGCTCATGATTAGCGAACTACTACTAATCCCGGGGCTGTAAACATCACGCCCAGATTACCAAAATTCCCTTTTACTTCTCCCAGAAACCGGCACCCACAACGAACCAACTCCCTGTTTTTACTAACCTTCCTCGCGTAAATCCGGTCCCAGAAGGGGGCTAACGTGGTAAAAACGCTCGGGCAACCCAACGGGCGCGAGGGTGGTGGCGAAGAGAGAGGGGGCGTCAAAAATAGGCTTCTCTTCGTTTCCATACGCAGTTTTTCTTCTTCTTCTTCTTCTCCCTTCTCGCTCGTCCCCGCTCCCCACATTCCCTCCCCCCCCCCCTCGGGCACCTTTTCTACCGCCTCCACTCCCCGCCCTTCGGTCCCGTCAAATAGAAACCGCCCCCCGCTGCAGAGGCGGGCGGTGCGGGAGCAGGAGCTCCGGCGGCGGTGTGGAAGCATCTGTGTTGGGGAGAGTGGGAGGGAGGAGAACCGGGGGGCCGCCCACCGCCACCGCATCCGGCAGCAGCACCGCGCAAGGCACGCATCGACGCCATCGCCGCGCCCTCTCTCTGTGTGTGGAGAATTTCGAGAGAAGCATCCCAAGGATACAGAGAGAGGGAGGTGATGGCGGTGGGCAAAGTGTGGTAGAGAGCAAGGATTTTGAAAGAACGGCTCCACTCCCCCTCCGGTGGCTCCGCCCTGTCCCTCCCCTGAGATCATTGGGATATCGCATTCCCCTGTTCTGATACGTTGCCTGCACTTGCTTCCAACCCCGATCCGCTGCAGTGGCCTCTCGTCTTCAAGGTTGTTCGGCGTTTCGTGTTTTGATCTTGAGGGAGCTGGGATTTTCTGAGAGGTTGTTTTGTTGTTGGAGCGGCGATGATCGTGGCGGGGAGACAGGGAGGGGGACGAGAAAAATGTCACTCTGACTGGTTCTGATTTGAAGTTTTTTCTTCCGTTCTGGTAAAATTATCTTGTCGATCTACGTTCCCAAGTCGTTTTTTTCGTTCTTGTGCTGTGATGGCTCCGACGGAGGGGTTGCTTCCTTTCTCGGTGGCCTCTGTGGTGGAGGACGTCCTCCAGCAGCATGGGACGCGGCCGAGCGACATCGATCTGGCCTCCAGGAAGGCCGAGGAAGCAGGTGATCTATTGTGTACTTCGCTTCTGATCGGTCTTCGTTGCACTTTCCATATGGATAGTTTTTTAGTCGAATTATGAAAATCTGAGCTGCTTTCTAACAACATAACTTAACGAGAAACTAATTTGGCATTACCTGTCTTCTACTCTTTCTTTGTTGAGATTATAGACCTTTTTCTTGAGAGAGAGAGAGAGAGAGAGAGAGAGAGAGAGAGAGAGAGAGAGAGAGACCAATTTTAGTTCTTCCTGTGTCGTCAAGGTTAATTCGTGGAAGAAATCCTCAGCTTCCTCTGATGTGTATACTGTGGGAGGAATTGAATTCTCGTGGATTTCTTATTATTGCCTGCATAAGATTTGCGGTTGATGTTCTTGGGTGGTGTGATGCTTCCTTACTTTTGGGTTGTGTTTGGGAAAGTTGTCAGCTTCAATCTTTATTGTCTTTCCTGGAGAATGATTCTTATTCTTGAGTTCGGATTTCTTCGATTAGATACAGAATTTGCATCATTTTGCAGCTAGTAGAAGATATGAAGCTGTCGCATGGCTGAGAAAGATGGTTGGCGTCGTGGGGACGAGGGATTTGCCAGACAAGCCTACGGAGGAAGAACTTCGTCTGGGCTTAAGGAATGGGGCAATCCTTTGCCATGCACTCAATAAGGTCCATCCAGTTGCTGTACCAAAGGTGGGGTTCTGGCGGAATCGTACCTTCTCATTCTGGATTTGTCTTATCTGATTTTAGCAAATCAACTTTATACTATCAAAATTTTGGACCATCTTTTATCAGGTGGTGGAGAACCTAGGAGATTCAGCTGTTCTTCCGGATGGAGCAGCTTTATCGGCTTATCAATATTTTGAGAACATTAGGAACTTCCTTGATGCTCTGCAAGAGAAGGGTATTCCAACATTTGAGGCATCTGATCTCGAACAGGTTCGTAGTACAGACAGAGGCTTCCCTTGACTTAGTAGTTTAGATATGATATCCGATCAATTTATTTGGGAATCATAAGCCCATTTTTTTTTATTCTGGTACACAGCCAAGTGTTTGGCATCTAGGCAATACCATGGCCCTTATTCCAGAGTTTCTTTTTCCCGTTTTCATATTGGGATGGTACGCACAATAAATTCGCCAAGACTAGGATCAACAAGAATTTTACTGGATGCTTGGGATCATTTTCGTCAGTAGTTTTCTTCCAATTTTCTGGTCACTGACACTGCCTTCATCACCACAATTGTACATATGCAGGGTGGAAAAAGTGCCAGAGTTGTCAATTGCATTTTGGCACTTAAATCCTACAGTGAGTGGAAGCAAATTGGAGGAACTGGTTCTTGGAAGTATGGGGGAAACTTAAAAACTGTTAGCTCAGGGAAATGTTTCACAAGGAAAAATTCTGAGCCTTTCATGAACACCTTTTCACAGAATAGATATTCAAGTGAGAGATTTGAGGTTGACCAGAACTTCTTTGGGGACTCCAATGAGTGTCCTACTGAAATGGTTGGTAAGCTGAATTGTGTTTTCATTAACATACCTGGTTAATTACATGAACTATATTTTATAAAGCCTCTGGTGCTATGCAGACTACATCTCACTCTTTGAACATGCTCATACAAGCAGTTCTCTCAGACAGGAAGCCTGAAGAAGTTCCATTCGTAGGACCACTACCCTTAGTCTGTTATCTGATCAAGTTTCAATGGATACAGAGTTGAAACCCTATATTTCTCTACGCAGGTGGTAGAGTCCTTGCTGAAAAAAATTATGGTGGAGTTTGAATGTCGCATAGCAAACCAAAATGAACTGGTAGGACGTCTCCCTTCAATTTGGAATCAACATTGCAATATGAGAGTGACATGCTGTTATGTTCGATTAACCATTCTATTGAATTATTTCTGATCCCCACATTGATGGGATAAAAGTTATGAGTGGCTGATGGAGAAAAGATGACATAATAGCGTGAGAGTGTTCTCTACTTTGATAACTCACTTTTGAAGAATCTACATTGGGCATGCGCTTGTTGATGTGCCTTAATGATTGTAGTATGATTTTTTTGGATTGTTATGATGATATTTTGCCCTTTAAAGATCAAGATGTACATGCAATGCATGTGTCTATGTAGCTGAAAACAATTGTTATATTCAAATTAAACAGGTAAGAGCTGCTTTGAAAGATCTTAATAGTGATGGTACGAAATCATCCTCTAAAAGGAAAGTCCTTGCAGAGCTTGCAGTTGCTTCAGATGAAGCCAAGGTATGTACAAGATTTTGCTTGTGCTTATATACTTTTCATATTAGTCTTACATTTAGTAAGTGTACTGCATTGATAATTTACTGTGTCCTCCTTGATGCATCTTGTGTCTCACAATGGCAATAAGTTTGACTTGTCACTTATCTAAAATCTGTATGCCATTTTTGTACTGGCAAAGGAGGATGAAAATTGCACTCATCCAAAAAAGGAGATTTTTGTACTGGCAAAGGAGGATGAAAATTGCACTCATCCAAAAAAGGAGGCTGGCATCATGGAAACCTCATTCTCAAAGGAGGAATTGAAACATAAATATGCAAAACAGCTTTCAGTATTTGAGCAACAGCAAAGAGATGTTGAGGTTGGAAATCCTATTATAACGTTCGGTAACAGCTAATTGATTAAATTTGTAGACTTGTACAGGTGAATCTTTTACCTATTTTTACAGGAATTAAAGCATATTCTTTGCAGTACTAGAGCAGGAATGCAGATCATGCAAGGAAAATACATGGAAGATCTGAGTGTCCTTGGTAAGATGACTTGTTTTTATGGCTGTCCCAGATATTTGTTACTTCTGGATTGCAATTTTAAACTCCTTATGATCATTTTTTCTTAACAGGCAAACACGTGAACACTCTAGCACATGCTGCATCAGGGTATCACAGAGTTCTTGAGGAAAACAGGAAGTTATACAATGAACTACAAGACTTGAAAGGCATGACCTTCAAGGATCACTGTTTACTATATTTGTCTCTTGTCATTGTTTCATCTCTTTTGCAAATGGATGATGAGTTGATAACTTGACATTATTGTGTCCTTTGTTTCCTTCTGTTTTCTCAGGGAATATTAGGGTCTACTGTCGTGTTAGACCCTTCTTGCCTGGGCACCAGAGCTCAACAAGCACTGTTGGCCATGCAGGTGATGGAAATATTACAATTATCACCCCTTCAAAGTATGGAAAGGAGGGGCGTAAAACATTTACCTTTAACAAAGTATTTGGACCATCTGCAACCCAAGGTTTGAAAGATCTCCGTACCTTTTCCTTATTGCAAATGTGCATAGATTCCCCATGAATAAAATCATCAATCGTGTTGCAGATGAAGTATACTTGGATACACAGCCTTTGATTCGATCAGTCCTGGATGGATACAACGTCTGCATATTTGCATATGGACAAACAGGATCTGGGAAAACATATACCATGGTAAGCTGATGCGGAATAAATGAACTATTACCTTTGTGTGGGTTACACTTTTCAGACATTGAGATTTGTCTAGGTCAGACACTGTAAAGAGGTTTCACATATAATCTACCCATATAAGATATTGGAGTCCTCACTTATGTTTTCTGTGTTGACGTTGCAGACTGGGCCCAAGGAGCTCACTGAGCAGAGCCGGGGTGTGAATTATAGGGCATTAAGCGACCTATTTTATCTTTCAGAACAGAGGAAGAACACATTTTGCTATGACATCGCTGTCCAAATGATAGAAATTTATAATGAGCAAGTCAGGGATCTTCTTGTCACTGATGGACTAAACAAAAAATATCCTAGACAATGTTTTACCAGTTTTCTCTTTTTCTTTAGCTTCTATTCTCCTTGTTTCCTTTAACACATAGATACGTTAGAAATTCGTAATAGTTCTCAGAAGGGAATGAACGTGCCGGATGCAAACTTGGTCCCCGTAACATCAACATTAGAGGTTATTGAATTGATGAATATGGGACAACGAAATCGTGCAGTGAGTGCAACAGCTATGAATGATCGCAGCAGTCGTTCTCATAGGTTTGGACTCAGGATACTACTTTGATAGCCAATTTTCTTGAAGCATTTGATTTTTTTTTCATTTCTTAAACTTTCATTGTCTCCTAAACTATTTGCAGTTGTCTGACTGTTCATGTACAAGGAAGAGAATTAACATCTGGTACCATTCTTCGGGGTTGTATGCACCTAGTTGATCTCGCAGGCAGTGAGAGGGTAGACAAATCTGAGGTCATAGGAGACAGGATGAAGGAAGCACAACACATAAACAAATCTCTTTCAGCATTGGGGGATGTAATAGCTGCTCTTGCTCAAAAAAATTCACATGTTCCTTACAGAAACAGTAAACTCACACAGCTGCTTCAGGATTCTCTAGGCAAGTGATTGGTGTTCTTTCTGTTTCCTTGGGGGTAAGGTTTAATTCCTCCATTATTTTTTCCTGTTCACTTTAAAATAACGCTTATCATTCTGATGTATAGGAGGTCAAGCAAAGACATTAATGTTTGTTCACGTAAGCCCAGAAACAGATGCTATTGGCGAGACCATCAGCACGCTCAAATTTGCTGAGCGGGTTTCTACTGTTGAGCTTGGTGCTGCACGTCTTAACATGGATAGTGGGGAAGTCAAAGATCTCAAGGACCAGGTACTCTTTCTATTTGATTGTGCTGACTTGTCACCACCAATGAAAAATAATTTTTCTCATATCAGTTCTTATTCACTTCCAACTCTTTTCCATAATTTAGATTGCTAACCTCAAGGCCGCACTTGCAAGAAAAGCTGCAGAACCTGAACATTCTGAAAGCTTGATGTCCACTTCTGGAGTGCACAGGACAAAGGTTTGCACACCATTGTCCAAGCCACCAATGTCAAGAGAACATCTCAGTCATAAGCTTTCAACAGAAAATGTAAGAAACTTGCAATTGTGTTTTGTTCAAGCAGTTGTCTGAAACACCTAGATTGCGCTCCTCTTATTACTCACGAGCATACTGCATTTGCTGCTTTACATTGTGGTGCACTTATTGGACATTTCCATTGTTTATCGCCAATGAAATGTATGCTTCTTTCCCATCTATATCTTGGTGCGTCTATCATCTACTGGATGTATTGTGGTACAAATACTTTCATGAGATATAGTGGTTCCACATTCTGTTGATGAAATGGTTCCCACAATGTTTGTTTTTCTTTTGGGGGGGCCTCTACCACAGTGCATAGACATTTCACGGAAAATCCATAAAACACGGCCCCCCTCTACAGTCTATCTACCCTGACCTACGAAAAATAGCCCGTCTCAGTTGTCGGAACGCAAGCGCCTCACCTACCGCCCATGCCTGAGGCAATGAAATTGTTCTGGTCACATACTCGTTTTCACACATACGTTTTGCAAAGTTTTCCTAATAGCATTCGACCCACGTTCAAACCTGGGTGGTTCCTTTCCTACCCCTCTACTCATGCCAACTGGGGCAAAGCCTGTCAGCAAGTGAACCAGATTTATTTTAGGAAGTTGGTATAAGTGGATAACGTACTTGGTGCTCTAGCATAACGATGACTAGAGATTATTTGATTGAACGTGGAATGTATGAACATGAGTTGAATCCATAAATCTTAACTTTGTTTAACATGGTAGGCTTCTGAAAAAATACTATGAGCACCTTGATATCTATGCTTCGTAGTCAACTTGGACAAGCATACTTCACAAGATTTTACCTTATTTAACATGGTTACAAAGGGCATTGGTATCAATGCTACATAGTTTCTAGCTTTGGCAAAAGCATACTTCACAGGTCGCTATAAAGAGAGAGCAATAGTAAAATGTGTTCTGCAATTTACTGCTTTTTGACTCACGTTTTGAAAAGTGTCCTCAAACTATATTTTCATAGTGATGCTGTTATTTTTCAAGCTTAATGTTGGATCGTTTGTGGGTCCAGGGTAACTCTGTGGTAAGGCAGAAGAGACCAAGCTTTGATCTCCAAGAGATACTAGCAGAAACAGGCTCTCCTCCTTGGGCAGATAACAGTTCAAGTTCTAGTATTCAGAGGGGTGAAGAAAATGAAAATGATCTAGGAGATTGGGTTGATAAAGTTATGGTCAACAAGGACGAGAGTGTTGCCAGTGATGACAACTCTTTAGGGGACTGGGAAGGAGGCACTACTACGCCTTTGCCTGAACTATTCTACCAAGGTTGTTTACCTGACATGAAAATTTACTCTGATCCACTGTATATCAGAAATGGGATTAGTCGACAAGGCAGCCAAGATGCAAGAAGCTGTTTTGACGTTGCAACTACAGATTCAGAAGAGCCGGACATTGCCACAAGTGATTCTTCAGAAGTAGATGTGCTGTGGCAGTTCAATCTCTCTACTAAGTCTACCAGTGTAATTACTGGGAGTGTGTCGAAGATTAGAAAAGCTCCACAAAAGCCGGCAAAAAGCCCAGATACAAGGTAATATATGCATGTGCCCTTGTGCGGGGATCACATTCATATCATAATAAACGTACCATATTTTTAATCATAATGGAGCTGCAATCTTGAAATTTAGTTTATTGGTGTTGAAGAGAAAATGCTGGTTTTGTGATGTTGATGACAGTCATCGCATTGATACCAACAATGTTCTCAACCATTTGGTTAGGCAGATGTGGAACGTTGAAATTTAGGTCGTGGATATTAAAATCGATTATGCAGGTCACTTGGTGCCGATGACCAACATATATACTGTCATTTCATGCTTCTTTTTTTTTTCTGTCCCATCTTGCGTATGATGCGCGCCAATGAAATGGTTCTAACGTACAGTTTCTTTTTCTTGTGCCAAAGGACACCAATTCAAGCTCACGGGCCATCATCACGTAAGCCCTTGAATGGGTCCAGCCAACCAGTTAACCGAACTGCAAGACAGCAACTCCCTAGTACTGCAGATGGCAGACGCCATTTGTCCAGTGGGAAAGCTAGACTCGTGAAGTAAAAGTGCCTGCCGGGAGTCCCCACTTTTCTCTGGTAAGTATGGGGTCAGGGAGCCAGTATTTTCTCACTAGAAATCATGACTGGAAGTAATTCTGATAGTTTTGTACCTTTTTGAATGTAGGAGTTGACGTCACAACTAGTTGTAGCAGTTCTCATCGTCATCCACCACCTCCTTTGCGGGCCTGATTTGTTTATTCTTCAGATAATGTCCATACTTATTTATCAGATAATGTCCATATTTAAAAGGAGAAGAGAATATGTATTTGCTTTTGGTAGGTCATCCTATATGTTTCATGTGAATATAATGTGGCTATTATATATAGTTTTCCCGTTTCGTTCTCCAT